>CAJFCO010000373.1:708745-831075 GCA_904066015.1 Synergus gifuensis
ACGATCTGCTCATCTGACAGTATTTCACAGCCACTATCTCCTTCATCTGCATTAAACCACTCTTCAATTTTTAATTTCACCTTTTTCGACATTTCTTCATTTTCTTCATTCTCTTTTGATAAACAATCGGCAAGATGTTCACAAAATTCGTAAATGGGATTCGATTTTCCAATTGACGCATTGGTTTTACAACTGGAAGAGTCTTTATTGTATATTAAGTTTTCATACTTCTGGAAACCCGTATTTCGCAGTAATGCCTTCCACGATTTTTTCAAAGTGGATTGCTTCACACTGGACCATCCTTTGCTGAGCATCACTAAACAATCACGTAACTTCAGTTCCTTTAAAAAAGTTTCAATTTTTTCGCAATCTTCCTCGATAAGTAACTTTCTCATTAAATTTATTTTGTAAAGTTTCTTCGTGCTCGAGATTGGTGATTGGTTCATTGGTTGAATGAGGGTTGTAACGTATGACGGCATAAACATAACTTCAAAATTCTCGTCAACCGCATTTAATTCTTCTTTAGATGGATGTGATAGAGCATTATCCAGAATCAAAAGAACTTTTCCACTGTTTCCTGTTTTTTTTTTATGTTCCAGAACTCTTGGTATGAATTCATATTTGTACCTGACAAAATTAAAGAAATATTTTAATTCGTATTACATAAATAAATATTTTATTTATAAACAGAATAGATCAAATGATCAAAATTATTTTGTTTACCATTTTTTGAGTATCTCACAATTCATCCATCCATTCTCCTGGGCTAAATAGGAAACATCAAGTTTTGGAAGGTAGTTGATATCGTGTAATTTTGCTCTTTCATCAATAAAATTTTGCAAATCGCTTTTTTCTCCTGATTTGTCAATTATTAAAAGGGGAATCCTGTGAGACCCACTAGCATTAGCACAAAATAGAGCCGTGAAGCGATCTTTACTATCCTTGAATTCTTCTGCGACTGAATTTTCTGTTAATACCAAAATGTAGTACAACAGAATTTTCCAATATATTCCGGACTCATCAGCATTGTATATGTTTTCCAATTTCAAGTTTTCTTTCATTATTTTCTTTTTCAATAATTCGGAAAATTCTTTCGCAGAATTAATGTTATTGGACCTTATTTCCCCTTTCACTGACAATCTCCTCAGTCTATAGCGTTTTTTAAATCCAGCATACCACCCATCTGATGCCTGAAATTTTACACATTATAAATATTAAAACTACATTTGAGAAATTTGAAATTTATATTTGAGAATATTTTTGTAATAATTTAAAAAACGAACGAAGCTAAATGATACAAAAATATAAATAAATATAAATCAAATACATACAAATATTTCAACAATATCAAAAACTGCATCATTTTTTGAGGTTATGTACCATTGTTACCAAACGTTTTTAACAACTTACTTTAAATATTGCTGGTCCTTTTAACATCTCATTGAAAATTCGAGCTTTTTCCTGAATCATAGTTGCCAAAATCGGTTGATTTGATTCTCGTTTTTGGATAAACCATTTGAGTACAGCGGCTTCTAATTCAGCATACTTAGTAGATCTTGTTCTTTTTTTGTTTCTGTACTCAAAGTCTTTGGATTTATTAGTAACTTCATCGGCATATTGAACAATTCTACGTAAAGAACGTTTAGAAATTTTGTATTTATTTAAAATCATATCTCTTGGTTCGCCATTTTTAATTTCTTGCAAAATCAGATATTTTTCGTACATGGACAGGCAAGTTTTTTTCTTTGTTTCGGCCATAATATAACAAATAATATAATCACTTTAATATCTTTGTCACTTTTACACTTCCTCAGAGATTCGATAAGCAAATAACTTTCATACCATGCATTTGTTACGCAGTATGATACAGTATGATACGATACTGATTATTCGAGGTCACTTCGAGCGATGCTCTTCAGTGTTGGCCGTCAAGGAATGTTCGGGGGGGGGGGGGGGGAAAACGGCCGCCAGAGTGAATGATATATGAGCGACCAGTAGTTTACTGCAGTTTACTCGAAAAATAATTAAATTAGATGTTTTTTCACTCTACGTAAATGTAGATAAAATATTTAGGAGATTTTTGTAGTTTAGTAAAATTGTGTAGATTGTAGAATGGATCATTTGACATTTATTAACTTTTTATAATTTCTGCAGTTTTCCTATAAAAAAAGAAAGATGGCCACTTGGACGAGTCTAATATACTTTCATAATATTTTGTTACAAGAATTCTTCTTCAGGTTGAAACTGGCAAAAAGTGAGCGACCCCTGAGAACCCTCGGATGTCTTTGAAGGGGCTGAATTGCTCTTATTTGTTCCCCTTTTACTTCCAGTTTTAGTTGAATTCTAGAGGGGTAGTTTTACCAGAGGGTTATCGGAAGGAATCTTTACCTTCTGTTAACATGGGAGGGATATTTGCGACGCAAGCGCCTTCACAATTCCTTCCTTGGCGAATGCGTAGCTAGCACCAGGCATTTTCCATGCGCACTGATGCGCACCCTGTTGCAATAAGAGAGGCGCAACTGCTAAAGTCGCAGTGGTTAAAATCCTTGGGTGTCGACCTGTCAACGAATTAGGAGATTGCACCTGCCTAGAGAACATCCTGAGGAATTCACTCAGCCTTCATTTTTCCTGAAGATACATTCAGTTCTTTCACTCAAACAAAATGAGTCTTCTTCTCGAGGAAGAGGAAACTGACGAGTAAGTACTTTCTTCAAACTTTTTTGAGATTTTTATGGATTTCTCAAGAAGACTAGAACACCCGTAACTTTTGTGAAGTTGGCAAAAATTCAGAATTTATGTGTTACTAAGAATTAAAAATTAATCCTTACAATTTTCAGTATTTCCAGACTGGTGGAAATTTCTTCTTGATAGCTGTTTTTTAAAGAGTTTTTAGAGAATGTGGAATGTGAAAATTATTCGTGGGTTCAATCGATTGTTATTGAATTAAGCTTTAGGTGAGGAAGGCCATTCGAGAAGTTTTCTGAATTCTTTGATCGAAATTAACGCTCAAGAACTTTTTGAAGCTCTTAAAAATTATTTATTAATCATAAAATCTCAGAATAACAAATTACTAATTACATAAAAGAAATTGTAATTATCCTCTGAAAAATTAATAATTACAAAAGAAAAATGGAAATTACATTAAAAATAATTAATAATTACACAAGAAAATTGTAATTATGCTATAATGAATTATGATATATAATTAATTAATACTGTAATTAATAACAGTACAATTACAATCTTTTTGTGTAATTATTGATTATTTTCAGTATAATTACAATTTTTATATGTAATTATTAATTACTCTAGTAATGTAACTACAGATGAAATTAATTATTTGCAACCCTGCAATTAAATTTTCCAATCGATAATTTAATATTACTTGCTACATATTTTAATTCTTAAATTGATTCGAGAATTTAGAATTTTTAGAGATGGAAATTATGATTTTGTGTTTTTTCACATAAAATCCAAATTTCAATCTTTAAAATAATTTTATACATTTTTAAGTGCTCATAACGTTTCGCCTGAGAAATTCACCGTTCTGAAATTTTTCTTTGCGGCATGAAGAGATAGCTATAATAAAAAAAAAAAAATAAATAATAAACCCAAGAATAAATCTAAGTAAATTCGTTTCTCGGATCTCAATTTTCTGTTATTACCGGATAACGGTGTTACTCGGAACCTTGTAATTCACAGTCTTGACAGGTCCAAACCCGCAATCAAGAAACTCAGGAAACCAAGTTTCCCTATTTCCCCAGCTTCCGTCTTTCATTTGCCTTGCAATCCATTTATTCGAGGGCACATCAAGAAACTTGGATTTTTAAATTTGTTGCTTCTTATTTGCTATTTTAATTTCAAATTTTCTTCAGCTCTACTCTAAGCAGAGAAAGCGTTTTTTGAAATCATAATAAAAATATGAATAGGTAACTTGTTTTCAATTTTGACACATTGAAGCTAGTCTCTTTCTAGGTAGGCTGATAGAATAATTTATTGATTTGATACTCACTCTGAATCAATTCTTTTTTCTTTTTAATGTAAAATTGTGAAAAGAACAATTGACAAGTTGTCAGAGCAACTTATCACATAAATAAATACATATCACTGAATTTATATTACTGTTAGTAGTCAAGTGTTCGATCGATGAGGCACTATTATTACAAGTGACATATATAGATATACAGAATTCGTGTTTCATAGCTTTCAAAAACCTCCACGAAGTAATAATAGATGATAGGAGGACAATGACGCTCAGTTTCACAGTCTTTTACCTCAGTAAAGATCTGAATCATAGCCCTGGGGTTGAAACCCATTTTATAAATGATAACGGTTTTTGAATTTCTGCAAGAAATATAAAAACTTCAGTCATCACAGGTCGTCACCTGTTCACAGGCTTCAAACTTCTACACTTTTTTTATGCTTTTGATTAGGCAACGATATTAGATTTTTAGACAACGATACTTTTTGTAGCTTTGTTTGTTGAAATTGTAGGATGTCCAAAATCATTTTTTTGAAACTTTAATGTGTCCAAACTTCAGTCAGTTAAAATTTTTCGACTGAAACTTCTTTTTACATAAAAACTTAAACAAACATTATCACTCTAAATATTGATGATATAAATCATGAGTTATTATTTCTGGCTAAAGAAAATGAGCTTGGATGGAAGTGTCTATAACTATTTTAACCGTCCAGGTTGGTTTCCCAGACCTCTTTAATAAATGATTTCATTAGCTGCGACAGGGTTAACACAAAGAAGTAACGATAAATCGATTGAATGTTTCCAACGGCTTCTTCAGACAAAAATAAATTACGAGTACGAATTTATTTAGTAAGAGTGAATTTGTATGAGTTTAATTAAAATTGAAGCTCTTTTAATACCAATTTATAGGCGGGTAAAAAACCTTCTTCTTTATTGTATTAGTGAAAGTACATTTGAATAATTACACTTTTTAAATAGATTCATTTTTAAGTTTAATTAAACATTTATGAAATCGTCGATTAATAAAGGTGTAATTCATCTTTTATTATTATAATATTTTTCATTTATTTTGAAAATTCGAAAATTGAAGAGATTAAGAGGAAAAGTCCATTTTTCAATAAAATTTTGTAACTTGAAAACTGTGTATGCTAAAAGATTTAAAAATATATAAAAATTAGTTGTGTCATAAAACTAGTACAATTAATGGTATTTATGGAAGTTATGAAATTTCTGGTAAAGAACACTCCCTTTGGAATTTTCACCATGGTTACCGATTAGCTCAATTTCAAATTCGTTATAGGACCATTCATCGTCCTTTTTATAGATTCAGAATACAGAGGGTATAGTAGACTGAAGCATTATGTCCACATTATTCTCAATTTTGAGATTAGAACTTAGATCCAACACCCTTGAAGAATTAACTATTTTTTACTTCAAATTTAAAATATCAAAATAATGAAATGTATATGATTTAAAATGTATATGATGAAAATTTTATTATGTTTCTAAACAAAGTTTACTTTCTTTGAAGAGAAATCAATTGTTATATTTTCAATGTTGCTCCATATATATTGTAAACAGTCCTCGTGTCCTACTTGTGTTGAAAATCCAATACTCAGTTCCTATAATGTAGAAAAAAACAGGATTCTATTTGAAACTTATGAGTGCAATTTTAACTGCATGCATTTCAGTACAAAGAAGTTCGAATCACTTTTAATTTAAAAAGTTTTAAACAAATATTTACAAAGTAAGCTTTATGTAATATAGCATTAATTGATTTTAATATAGGTTTAATTAATTTTTCTTTGTTTCAGTACATATATAAATATTTTCACCTACTTATTTCTCATCTAATTTTATTTTAAAAAATCAACTTTTTTCTTTTTAAGGACGTTGGACCCAAGTGTTAATCTCAAAATTCCATTCTCCATTTTACTCAACGAAAATTATAGAAAAATATTTTTTCGCTCTGTAGCGCTAATCTTTTTTCAAATATAAGACTGCGTACAAACCAAAAAAATATTTAATTTCGATACTTTTTCCATAAAATGAAGAATTCAAAATCTAACTTCACAATTGAATATTTTCAATTTACTTAAAAAGTATTTGAATTAGATATTTTCTCGCTCTGTACGCATAATTCTAGTAAAAAATTGATTAATCCTACAGAGGGAAAAAATTCTAAATTTAATATTTATTGAGTAAAATGAAGAAATCGAAATTTTAGAATATAACTTGACTCTAACACCCTTAAATAACAATCGATACTGCGATGACTATTTTTTCATTTTTTTAAAAGCTTTAATGTTTCAAATAGAGAATTGCAGCCATCATCTTGTGCAAAATGCTCTATAGATTGGCTTCTTTTATACCTAGGGTCCTTTCATATCCATTCACCTATTGAACAAAAAATATTGCGACCCTTGTACGTTGTAGCAGGTAAGCATCGTAGAATCCCATGGATTCATTGAATGCTGCTTTTGTGACAGTTTGTCAGTTGGCAGACTAAACTTGTGTGGTTGTGGTGGCGACAGGCAAACTGTGAATCGACACCGACACCTTGGTGGGATCGAAGCCTATAAAGGTTTGCTCAGAAGAACCAAGTCTATTCCGAGACAGTCATTTGCCTTGGCATCACGATTTAAACTCGTACTCTTCTCTGCTGAAATACAATTTCACTTAAAAAGAAGGAAAATCTTTTTAAAAAAACTCTACAGGTTTTTTTGTGCGGTGCGTTTTAGTGGAAACAAATAAATGTGTTAGAGTAAAAACAATTGTTCTCGTTTAGTCAGTTTTTACTCTTGTTTCAATGGTATTTTCAATGACCTGATCAAGATTTTGTAGCTCTGCATTAAAAATTCATTGACAACTTGAATTACGTTTGCTGACAGAATTCTCGATTTTAAATTGACACTTGTCAAAATGCCGGAGTGCACATGCGAGTATAATAAAATCGAAGGTGAAGATAACCACCACGAATGCCAGTTGAAACTTCCAGTGGAGAAGATCCAAGTGAAGAATGTTTATGAAAGTAACAGACCTGTTGATGAACAGAATCCACTCAGGTAATTCCTTCTAGCGTACATTCCAGGTCTTAATTTAAATAACAAAGGGGTTTTAAGTTTATCGACATCTATTCGAGAAAAGAACTGAAAAGGAAATTTACACTTCCAAGAATTTAATCTCAAATTTCCTCATTCTTATTATAGGAAAAAAAAAATAAGTGTAATGTTTACCTCGATTTTAGACTAAATATTACATGTAGAAATAATTAATATCAGCTGGATAAATACTTACCTTGATAATAGGGTAATGTGAGGCGCGCTTATCTTTAATTGCATGAAACGTGATTATGAAGTACTACCCAAATATTGCGAATAATGTGAATCTAACTACCCTGCTGATTAGATAAAATTTTGAAATAAAATCAGCCTTGAAAATATTGGCGAATTTTTCCTAACTGCACTTTACAAGCGGAAACTTTTTATGTATACATTTGCTTGTCGAGGATATAAACAGGTTTCTGGTCTTGGGTACTCTAAAAAAAATTCCTAACCGTTGCAAAAAGGCATCGTTGAACCTGTTTCTTTCTTAATAAAGGTCCTTATTGTTCTGTTCCATTTATTACTTCAAAGAAACTATATTTAATTTTTTTGCCACTAATTTTAAGATCGAATGTTCTTTACTATTATTTGTATCATTAAGCTGTTTCTTTCGGTATCAAGCTAATTCAATTAATCGTTAAATTATGCAATCCAGTTTTGATGCAGAAAAAGAATCTCATCTTCTATATATTTTTAAACTTTGGATTTGAAAGATGTAACGAGTGTTCAATAATATATCAAAATCATAAGTTGAGTCACGGAAAGGTGAAAGGAACAGAATCATATAGATTATGTTATAAGAAAATGAGTCAGCTAATATTTAAGCTTTAAGTTAGCGTCTTTTAAATTATATTCATCTGTACTGGGAAAAATAGTTTGGCAATTCTCCTGTAAATTCACTTTCGAAATTATCGAAATTGATCAAGACAAAATATTGCATATCTTTTGTAAACATGTCGCATGATTCTCGGTACTTTTGGAGAATGTCGTAAAGATGTTTGCGTTTTAATTTGTTTTCCCTTTGTTGCATCACATTTACAAGAATTCTCGTATTACAACCCTTATCTTCATTTTGGTGCAATTCTGTTTTATTGCGTATACATATATACAAAGGTCAATAATTCCATGCGGATAAGATAAACAAATGCTGAAAGATGATAAAAAGTGACAGGAAATATAAAAAGGAGATTAAAAAAAGTGCAGATGGTTGATGTAATTGTCTTTTTCTTTTTTTTCTTAATGAAGTATTTTACTTTTTTCTACAGGTATCGAGATGGCTCCGTTAGGCTCAGGAACCCGAATATTGAACTCATGGATCAAGACATTCTCTACCATCTGGCTCTGGGAAGCGGTTCTCACGACCTAGTAGAAATGTTTGGAGATGTTAAGGTGATAACAACAAACTTTCCCAACTCTATTTTTTCATTAACAAATTTAATTTCATGACTTATTTAAATTATTTTAAGATACACTCAATTGAGATATAAGATTCAATTGAGATATCTCAATCTTCAATTGAGATAAGATATTGAGATATTCAATTGAGTTGGTAAATCGCAAATAATCTGGTTTTAATAACCTTGCCCTCAAAACAGATATTGATACAATTTTCTACAAATGACAAATCACTCAATAGGCAAATACGTCAATTATTTAAACTTGTGTGCAACACGTGCTAATACTCAAAGTAGATTGCGTCACCACAATAATGATTATAATTGCGCCATTTGATTTATGGTGTCTAGAAATGATAAAAAGCACATCTTTTAATTTTTAATTGATATAACTTTAAGGGTGTTGGAGCCAAGATCTAATCTAAAAATTCGATTTCTTCATTTTACTCAATAAATATTAAATTTGGAATTTTTTCCCTCTGTAGGATTAATCAATGTTTAACTAGAATTATGCGTACAGAGCGAGAAAATATCTAATTCAAATATTTTTTAAGTAAAATGAAAATATTGAATTTTGAAGTTAGATTTTGATTTCTTCGTTTTATGCAAAAAGTATCGAAATCAAATATTTTTTCGCTCTGTACGCAGTCTTATATTTGAAGAAAGATTAGTGCTACAGAGCGAAAAAATATTTATCTATAATTTTCGTTGAGTAAAATCGAGAATAGAATTTGGTGCTTAACACTTGAATTCAACGCACTTAACACTCACAAAAATTTTTCAATAATTTAATTACTGAAAAAGTTGTTATCACATTTTTCGTAATATTACAGTTTGTATGTATGGGAGGAACTCCCAAGCGTATGGAAGAGTTTGCTTTCTTCATTATGGAAGAAATAGGTCACAAACTTCCTGCAGGAACGACGTTACTTGACATCAGCCAGTATTCTTATCGTTATTCAATGTATAAAGTCGGTCCTGTACTTTCCATTAGTGTAAGTATCTTATACTTCAACCACATACGTTACGTTTGTTGTAAATAAGATATGTCGAGTTGAAAATTTGTAAAATTAGTAAATATGAAATGATAAGATAACAAGTTTGAATTCATTTTGTAATTTTCTACTTGAAATTGTATAAAGTGAAATGAAACTAGAAGAGCAATTAATTGTCTCTGAACTGTCGTATAGTTATGAATTGTAATAATCAGCTCTTCATTTGATGTTTATATTTTTCTAATGTGTACCTCTAGTAAAATTTTTGATGAAATTTCAGCACGGAATGGGAATTCCATCTGTTGGAATTCTCCTCCATGAAGTAATTAAGTTGATGTACCACGCCAAAGTCAAGGATCCAATTTTCTTTAGAGTTGGAACCTGTGGTGGAATTGGCTTAGAACCTGGAACAGTTGTTGTTTCAGAGGAAGTAGTCGATGGAATGTTGAACCCTTACCTAGAATGTGTAAGCATTGAATTATTTTAGTAATGAAGTGCATTTTATTTAATTGTATTTCTTTATTATTTTTAATTTGTTTAATTTGATTTTATATTGTTTCAGCCAGTCTTAGGTAAAATAGTTCGTAGACCAGCGAAACTGGATCGACATATAGCACGTGAGTTAAAAGCCCTCGCTCATCATGATGATCCTTATGACACACTAGTTGGAAAGACGATGTGCTGCAGCGATTTTTACGAAGGCCAAGGTCGCTTGGATGGGGCTTTTTGCGATTTTACGGAATCAGAAAAGATGGAGTACCTTACTAGTATTCACAGCAACAATGTTCTAAATATTGAAATGGAGAGTCTTGCCTTTGCTGCTCTTACACATCATGCTGGAATTAAATCTGCTGTAGTTTGTGTTACAATGTTAGATCGACTCAAAGGCGATCAGGTAATTTTTCACTTCTTCTTCGTACTGAAAGCAATTTTAACTTGAAAGGAAATTTCAATAAATTCAAATAAAATGCTTCAGTAAACACGGAAACCAAAGTTTAAAGCATTCCATTATATTTTCTGAAATTCCTTTGAATTTCCTTGAAATCTAGGATTTATTGAAATCACTTAAAATTCCTTAAATTCAATTACAATAAATTTAGATAAAATATTTCAGTAGAAAATAAAACCAAAGTTTCAAGCATTTAAAAATTCTGATAGTCTAAAATTATAAGAAGTATAACTTTAACTTTAAATTACAACTTTTTTATAATTAAAATTTTCCAGGTAAATTCTCCAAAGGAGGTTTTGGATGAGCTGCAAAAGAGACCTCAAAATTATAAGAAGTATAACTTTAACTTTAAATTACAACTTTTTTATAATTAAAATTTTCCAGGTAAATTCTCCAAAGGAGGTTTTGGATGAGCTGCAAAAGAGACCTCAAACTTTGATCTCGCGATACATAACGAGGCATTTGCAGCGAAAAGGTCGTCTTACGTCTTTGGATGGCCATGGCTCCATGTGCGTGAAAAGCCCTCGCCGATTCAAACTCGTGCAACAAGAATCTGAAAACTACGATTAAAGCAAAATGAAGCTAGAAAAAAGAGAAACAAATTTTTGTTCGCCGTGAGAATAATTTATTAACCTCAAGTTAATAAATGATGTGCTTATTTATTTGAGGGAAAACAAATACATAAATGTAAAAGACTCGTTTATTTTTGACAGATTGAAAAAATAGTTAGAAGCTAAAATCAAACTCCAGTAAGAATGGTTTGTTGAAATGAAGGACAAAGCAAATCTCGTTTAAAGTGCATAAATATAAACTATATACATTCTCTCATTTTTATTTCATACTTATTTTTATTTTATTTTTATTTTTTGCAGTAGAAATGTGTTTATTCACAGAATTTGAAACATTTTTCAAGATCGAAAGATGTACTAGAAATATCTGTTAAACCAAAAAATAAGACAAAAATGGCGATAGCCTTTCGCTAATTTTCCAATGAAACGAACAGTATTGATTTTTAGCACAATTAACTCGCTTTATTTATTGATACATACGAGCGAAATGGAAGTGATCCTAGCGGAGCGGAAAATATTTCAATTATAGTATGAGAAAAAAAAATTGTTATGATTCTGCATGGTTTCCTTCTTTTCTTCGTGGCGCATGGCGATATTCAAGTACAAAGCTCCCGGGTTTTCTGAACTTTGAGGATGTAGAAAAAAGAAAATATTGTAAAAAAAAATGTTCAGAATGTAACTGACCACTCTTGGCTACATATCCACGTTATTGTATTTTAAAATACATTCTTTAAAAATCGCTCAAAGAGTTTTTAAGGAAAACTCCAATAAAAAAAACAAAACATTTTGAAAATTTAAAATTTAATCCAAGACTTCAAATTTGAGTAAAATATTGTTAGATTTTTCTTCATAAGAAAGGTCTATTATCAAAACTTAAATCGACCAAAAATTCCGTTTCGAAATACCTTAATTAAGGGTTTTGGGTTCAAGTTCTATACTTAAAATTCGATTTTTTTAATTTACTGAACAAATATTAAAATTAGATATTTTTTCCTTCTGTAGTAGTACTTATTTTTTAAGTATAAGTATATATACAGTGCGAAAAGATATTGACTTTCAGTGCGTTTTGAATAAAATGAAGAAATTGAATTTTAAACATACATTTGATTCCAACACTCTTAATCGACTCATTCTTATCATAATTGTGTAACGCGTGGAGCGGCGATCGATATTAGATAATAATAGAAAATCTGTTTACAAATATTTGCAAAAAGTTCCTTAGTCGTACATTCCATGTAATTTTTATGTCGTATACGTGAAAAATGTACTGAAAGAAAACTACAAAAAACTTTCCAAAAGGCATTTTACCTATTTATTCTAATATCTATGTGATTGAAATAATTAACACGTTAAATGAATTTCCTTTATTAGTTTTGTTTTCATAGTAGATGATTAGATCAAAAGCGAAACTATAATTAGAAATAATACAGATTGTGCAAAATTTTCTTAAAACAAGTTTCGTTGTAAATGTTTTTCAATCGGATCATTATTTTTTGCACAAAGTTCTGAAAAATTTTGCTTATTGATAGAAATGTGAGCGCTCTCAGGAATATTAAAGTGACATTCACATTACGAATATATCATTTTTCTGTCTGTGCATAAAATATTTTCACTCAAGTGTATGAAATTTAAATCCTGAAAACGTCTTTAGATAATCTTTATATCTGCAATGGCCAACCGATTTCTTTTGTTTAATTTTTACTGTTATAAAATTTTTTAACATAGACTAATTTAATCAGCAAAACACTTTAAGATAATGCTTTCTCGCGTTGCAAGTGTTAGAAAAATTATTGTTAAACACGACGTAGTAATCAGAACATGAATTTCTGAGAAAAAATTTATATAAATTCACTGTAATAACATTTAAGACTCCTATTAATCTTTTTAACTTGAAACATTTATTATGATTAAAATAATCGGATAGATTATTTTATTTTATTTCTTTTATTGTCTCAGGATAAATTTTTCAATTCTCCTCTTCAAACTACTAAAACCTCACAGTTATTTTATTCGGCCTAAGAAATCTTGCCTATATAAAATATGCTAATTAGATAAAAATGACCAGCGGTTCAATCACATAAAAAATAAGAAGTGCACAAATTAAATTTTGAAGTTAGAACTTGAACTCAATACCATTAATTGAAAATTTTTTACTTTTTAAATACTTCATTCTTATTTTAAGTCATTATGAGTGTGAATTATCAATTGTTTTTTAATCTGCATTTTTATTATATAAAATATATAAAATTTATAAACTAAAAAGTATGATATATTCCCCACATCTCCAGTATTTCTAAAGTTAATAATTTTCTTCCTTTTTGAAACAACGACATATCTGTGATGCGTATTGTTCATAAGTACAATAGGTACAAAATTGTTCTAACCAGTAATTAAATGATTATTCATTATAATCATTCATACGCTTGTACGACAAGTCGTCGATTGAAATACTGTATTAAAATCTATATAAATATTATAAATACATATTATAATATATACCACTGTGTATTAAATAATGCTGTTCCATTAAAAGATTACTACGCGTGTTAACTATCAATTGTTATTAATATTAATTCAAACTAATCAAGTGCTTAACTTCAGCGGTGGATTCGTTATTGTTAAACTTTATAAAAAAAGTTCACGAAATTATTGAGCGAGATTATGGCATATACAGGTAAATTGTTGCGATTGCGTTTGCAGCCAAGAGTAATCCGACTTAAAAATTAACAATACTATGCAAACGTGTCCTTTTTCGATTAAAATGCTACTTATGTAACATGTTATTCAATGTTATAAAAGGACAATAAAAAACTGCTTGACAGAAACATGTGTGTTTAAAAAAAATATTATTGTTTATTATATTATTATTGAACAGATGATATTCATCATGATATTCGTAATCAGCGTATAAAAATCCGTAAGTACGTGTGTATTTCTTCATTTCATTATCTCTTAAAAAATGTCATCTAATCCTCAGAACGCAAGTTGAGCCTTAGGAATTAAGAGTATTTTAAATATATCAATAAGTCAACAGAGAAGTTGATGGTGTAGCTGTTATCAGTAGGCAGCCTTATCCTTTTAAGTGAAAGTTGCTTTGAACGAATAGCATTCTCATTTGAGTTTCTATTGAGTCCACAAGTACACAACAATAAGTGTTATAGTTTTAAACATAAATTAATTCTACACTTTTTATATAAATATAAGACACAATATTTCAAATGAATGAGGTTTTAATCAAAATTTTAATTTGGATTTTTGACAAGACTAAATTATTCTACACTTGGATAAACATCAAATAAAATTTCAAAGAATGTCGAAAGTTCATAAAGAAAGAAAATCCGATGAATTGGAAGATGCTAAGAGGTGAGAAAAATTCTTGAGATATTACATAAATTATTTATTTGTGTACATATAATACTTTAACAAAAAAAGTAAGAATGGTTTTAATTTAGTTTTGAATCTTCATAGATCTCAAGATTGCTTAGTGAGACTTCAAAATCCTGAGATTCAAAAAATGAGCAAGGATGTTTTATACCACCTTGGGTTTAATAGTTCTGATGATTTGGAGAAATTGTTTGGAGACGTGAAAGTAAAGTATAATATAAATTTTATTTCACTATTAATCGATTTCTTTATTTGAATATACGTATATCTTATCAATCTTGCAGTTCGTTTGCACAGGAGGAACTGCATTTCGCATGAAAGAATTCGCTTATTATATAGAAAAAGAACTTGCAGATTTGTTTGATGAGAAAACGACTGTAATTGACTATTCTAAAAATTCACACCGTTATGCAATGTACAAAGTGGGCCCTGTTATCTCTATTAGTGTGAGTCATTAGTTGAATCAAGATAATTCTATTATCATTTAAATATTAATTGATTTTAGTAGATTTCAAAATAGAATGGATTTCAAAAGATGTTTAAAAAATTTTCAAAAAATTTAATTTTTTTTTTTTAAAGCATCAGTTCATTCTTTCAATTCTTGAGGGAAATATTATTTAATATTAATATTTTGTTCTAAAAAAATATTTTTATTTTAGCATGGTATTGGAGTGCCTTCGCTCAGCATTTTGCTCGTGGAAATAATTAAATTGTTGTACCACGCTAAAGCAAGAAATCCAGTAATTTTTAGAATTGGTTCTTCTGGCGGTATTGACATAAAACCAGGAACGGTGGTTATCACAAATGGTGCAGTTGACGAATTACTCAGACCCTTCTATGAAATTGTAAGTATTTAGAAAACAGAAATTATAAATTTGATAATTTTATATTCTTTAATTTTATTTTTGAACATTAGAATTCTAATAAAAAAATTTGTCTCAGCCAATTTGTGGAAAGCTGGTTCGCAGACCATCAGAATTTGATCAAAATTTAGTGAGCGAGTTAAAAGCTTTAGCTCTTCCTGAAGATCCTTTTGAAATTAAAGTGGGTAAAACTATGTGTGCGACTGATTTTTATGAAGGCCAGGGTCGTCGAGATGGAGCTTTCTGTTCTTATACAGAAGCTGATAGGATGGAATATCTCAATAAATTGAAAAATCATGGTGTCCTGAATATTGAAATGGAGTGTGTCTGTTTTGGTGCTCTTACTCATTTTGCAGGGATCAAATCTGGTATAATCTGTACGACATTGATAAATCGCTTTGATGGTGATCAGGTAATTCATTAATATTTCTTTCTTTTATGTAACTATTCTGTACAATTGATTATTAAGCAGGGCCGTGCACAAGAATTCATATTGGACGGGGGTTCAAAAAATTTCTATGATTAATTCATATATTACAATTAAAAAATTTCCTTCAAATGATCGTCTTTGATGTAAAATAAAATCTTATTTTTCATTTTAATTTGTCTATGGGGGGGTTAAACCCCCAAACCCCCTCTTGCGCACGGCCCTGCCAACACCCCCTTCACGTGACAATGATATACGGCTAACAAATTCCAACACCCCCTTTACGTGACAATAATATACGGCTATCAAATTCCAACACCCCCTTTACGTAACAATAATATACGGCTAACGAATTTAAAACACCCCCTTTACGTGACAATAATACACGGCTAACAAATTTCAACACCCCCTTTACGTGACAATAATATACGGCTAACAAATTCCAACACCCCCTTTACGTGACAATAATAGGGCCAACAAATTTCAACACCCTCTTTACTTGACAATAATACAGGGCTAAAAAATTTTTATACCCCCTTTACGTGGCAATAATACAGGGCCAAAAACATTCAACACTCCCTTTACGTGACAATAATACAGTGCTAAAAAATTTCAACGCACCCCCTTCACGTGACAATAATATGGGGATAACAAATTTCAACAACCCCATTACATGAAAATAATACGGGGCTAATAAATTCCAACAACCCCTTTACGTGACAATAACATACGGCTAACAAATTTCAACACCCCCTTTACGTGGCAATAATATACGGCTAACAAATTCCTACAACCCCTTTACGTGACAATAATACAGGGCGAAAAAATTTCAACACCCCTTTTACGTGACTATAATACAGGGCTAAAAATTTTCTTCACCCAATTTACGTATTATTGCCACGTAAAGGGGGTATAGAAATTTTTTAGCCCTGTATTATTGTCAAGTAAAGGGAGTGTTGAAATTTGCTAGCCTCGTATTATTGTCATGTAAAGGGGGTGTTCAAATTTGTTAGCCCCGTATTATTGTTATGTAAAGGGGATGTAAAAATAATTTAGCCTTATATTATTGTCACGTAAAGGGGGTGTAAAAATTTGTTAGCCGTATATTGTCAAGTAAATTATTTGTTAGCCGTATGCAGAGCCGTGCGCAGGAATTCATGTTGGGGGGTCGAAATATTTTGATTATTAATTCATATGTTACAATAAAAAAATTTCCTTGAAATGATCGTCTTTAACGTAAAATAAAATCTTATTTTTTATTTTAATTTGTCTATGGGGGGGTTTAAACCCACAACCCCCCCCTTGCGCACGGCCTTGTTATTAAATCACGTTTAAAACCTTCTAAAATTATTTTTTTTCTTATATTCAAGGTTTGTATATCGAAGGAAGTGCTTCAAGAGTTTGAAAAAAGACCTCAAGCATTGGTTGCTCGTTACATTAGAAAGTGCCTTCAAGCAAAAATTTATAATTCTTTATAGAAGTAATATAAGAGTTACTATATACAATTCTAGATTTTCTATAATATGAATAAAAACTAAGATAACAGAAAATATGTAAAAATAATTAATATTGATAAAAATAAACAGTTAAACAGTCAATAAAAAAAAACATAGTAAATTAACATACCCTTAAAAAGGAAGTATTAAAGACGATAAATGAGGACTTTTTTTTATTCGGAATTCATATATTTTCTTCAATTTTTTTCCGAAAGCCCACAGTGAATACTAGCTTCGTTATTCTACCTCGTCGCCACTCTCTCGTTCATTCAATCCTTTCACACAAGTTTTTAACAGTTCTCCTTACTTCTTTATTTCGTTTTGTTTCACTCATTCACTCATGATTCCGTGCTTGTGGTCTCGCAACCGCAGAATTTATGTGAGTCTACGGCGTTTTTGAATAGCAGCAATAAAGCAACTCCAAATGAATAAACTGCAAAAAACCAATAAATATTTATGCTCTTTTATCAATTGTTCGGTGATTCGTGTTCTTTACTTCGGTTTATCTCAGCAGTTAGAGGGAGAGATCTCCGACGAATACATAGTGTTTTTACAAACGAGTGATAACGTATGATTCCTACACAATAGTATCTCGAAGTGTCCTTTACGACTCTACCGTTAAACAATATTCAACGACCGAACACTTCTTATACAGGACGAAACTCTGGATACACTAGAGAAATTCGAAATATAGAAAAGAACCGGAACGAATTGAAACCTCGAGATGTTCTTCTAATTTTATATTCTACCAAATTAATCCTATTTTTAAAGGAAAGAGTTTCTAAAACTGGTCATTTCCTTTAAAAATACGATATAGATTTCTGTAATCCCGACCCTCGTTCCACAGGCGAACAGATTGACATTGTCGATCTTTTTTTTTTTTATCAAATTGATTCCATAACTAAAACGTAAACATTCCTTTAGTTTTTTTGTACAAGCGTCGTTACATTGTTTTCTGCAGAATCAACGAAGCACTATAACAGTGCAATTAATCGAAAAATACAAGTAATCGAATAGTGTTATTACTCAAATAGTATAATCTTGTTTCTATTAAATGTAAATTTCATCTTCATTAATCTTTTGCGGCATTCACGCAACTTGTCGCTTCATCCACGTATAAAATATAAACAATTATTTCCCTTTACTTCAAATCAAATACTGACGCTTACTAGAGGAGAAAAGCGACTTTTCCAGCTCTGAGTAGAAAAACCGCATTTCCCGAAGTTCTTATTGGATTAGAATTGTCAAAGTTAGTAAGTAAACGAATTCAAATGTAAAAATGTCGGATCGACAGTGATCAGCTTCGACATTTCGAACAATAATCGGAGATCATAATCAGTAGCCGATCCTTCGACGTTACACAGTTAACATAAATTATTAAAGTTTAGATAATTATACAATTTGCGTTTATCGAGCACGCTTTCCTCTCCTTGCCTTATCACCTTGTCATAAAAATATAGATCGCTTAGCGCTTAGCGCATTATAAATTTTTCTACAAAAACAAAAAGAAAAAAAAAACGTGATCAAGGCCTATAAGCCTGCGAAAAATCATAATATTATAATACATGACAATGCATCGCACATTTTTTTAAATATCGCTTCCTGAGGTTCTTCCAGTGATTCAGGAAGAAGGGGGGGGGGGGGTAAGAGAATGGAGCTTCCATTTTTCTCTTTCACTCTCTCGGGATCTAATGTAAGAGGGGCGTTTGTAGCTCCCTATTTTTTTAAACCTAATATTCATAATATATATTTTATATATTCATTAATACACATACAAATGCATGTGTATATGTATGTTTTAGCTCTATATAGTACAATTAGGAAATATCGAAAAACATGGGGATCGGAGATTCAAGACTTTGGTCAGAAGTGAGAATTTCGAACAAGAGGACAACTCAAATCGGTGTTCTAAAAAGCCTATTGATTTGAATTGAAACTTTTGATCCTTTTCTCCGGTCATGACATTTTCTCGCACATTTGCTACTGATATTTGCTGCCGAAGTATCAAACGTTTATCTCGAGAAGATTTAAGAATTGTCAAAAATTTGAAAACATTATGTGCAAGATATTGTGCAACTAAAGACTAGCTTTCTTTCTAGCAACTAGCTTTCTTTTTTTCTAGTTACAAACATTATTTTTTAGAACACTTGCATGAGAATTTGCGAGTTTATATGCCTTTAGAGCGAACGCAACCCACTTTTGAGCAATGGAAAAAAGCAACTCGTAGCGTATAAGCAGTTTTTTTTACCCTCAAGAAAAAAAAAATATCGAATCACGATGTAAAACCTAACACTAGTTCGTGACCGAAATGTACATAGCGATCCAAATCGTACGTATGGTGTCAACGAAGTCGTTAAACAGCTCGTTCATTGGTTGATCAATAAAATACTATTACTAGTACTACTACTAATACTACTATTACTACTACTACTACTACTATTATTATTATTATTACTATTATTATTACTGCTCGGAAATTGGCGATTTTGCGCCCGCTCTACATAGATGAAAAATCGCTATTTTCATGTAGATGCTAAAAAAATATGATTTTAAAAACAATTTAAATACCTTCTGATTTTGTATGCTAGGTACAAAACAGTAAAAATTTCGAACGCAAAAAAGGAAGTAAATTGTAAAACGTTTAAGTTTATTCAGCAAAAAAGTCACGCAAATGTTTCATCCCCATTTTGTCAGAAATCACAATAAATTTCACCGAGTTCACGATTCTGTCTAGTGTAAATAGGTTTGATCGTTTAGCGCGTAAAGGGGAACTAGAACACAGGGTGAGGTACGTCGTACAAGCGAATTTTTTTTTCTGAAATTCTTACTTGTGTGTTATATTGGACTTATTTATTACAGGACAACAAAATTTTTCAAGTCTAAGTGTTTGGCAGGTCATCTAGAGACCTAGATAGCGTTTGGTGTCACGAATAAACGAATTATACAATCTAAAATGTTGTTCACGTTGCCTACGAAATATAAAATATATCCTTTCTTTCCGTTTTTTTTTTATTAATTTTTTTCCATTTTTTGGTAATATCTTTGTCAAAAAAAATTTGTTACTAAACTAGTTTACCTCTTTTCAAGAGAACTAAGAAAAATAAATATAACATATTTATATGGTCACAATACAAATTAATTTCTCGTGTTGCTGAGTGGACAGGCACATTATGAAAACGTTGGCACCAATGGGAAATTTGACATTGGTCATAAAATGAACGAGAAAGCGGGTATATTTTTTTCGGAATTGTCCGAAAAAAGATTTAAAGCAGGAGTGACGAAAATCCAGGAGGAAGTTCTTCCATTAAAAATCCATGGATTTTAAATGATAGAAGGGATTTTACGAGGCTCTGAAAGTTTGCAAATGAAAGCGGCGTTAAAATTGAGTTTCGCAAGGCCAAAAGCATCTGCGAGTTTTTCATCAGAGTGTCTAGGTAAACCATTTTAGGTATGATTGTGCACAATAATTACGTCAAAAATCTAAGGTAAATAACGTGCACAAACCTACATTTAGATAAACCTGATTGAGCTAACGAATTCTATCAACTGTCAATAAGCGTTATTGGGATCATCTGTACTGATATGCAATTTTTTTAATGCATATAAAATGTAAACTCGAGAAAGTAGGTATAATTTTTTAAATGCATTTCAAGATAAATTTTAATCTGCGTTTAAAAATGATTTTTTTATTGCTATCAGAAATTTAAAACAATTATTTTAAAATGTTTTAATATTCTCTACCAATTCTTTTCATTTACTAATCGTTTTAAACTTCTCAAACCAATTGTAAAATTAATGTTATACAAAAATCAAAATGCATTTTCAAAATTCTACCCACTTATTTTAGTTCGCGAAACTAGCGCACCCAAGATTTCAGATCCCAATAAAAAATTCACCGTGCACATAACTTCGTTCTCTCTGTTTTGACAAGATTACTTCGCGTCTTGATGTAAGAACTAAGTCTAGTCTATGCGCGAAATTACCCATTAACACAGCCCTAGAAAAAAGGGATGAGAGTTTGATGTGAAGTCTGTGTTGTCTGTGTCTGAACGTTGTAAACATTATAATTCGGTAAACATTACATGTATGTAAAACCGACTTCATCAATTATGATTTTTTTGTATAACAACAACTTGATCGTTTGCAGAGAATAATTGTGGGTTAGGGCTCTACGTAAAACTCAGATGTAATCGTCGCTCTTCATTCTCAAACAGTCATTTTTTTCTAGCGTAAAGGATATATTGCAAGACTGAAAGTTAATAACTTTAAGTTTATAACTTTGGGGATATTTAACAATCTATAAAACAGTCCTATGATTGATTTATTAGTAGCTAGTGTGAAAGTAAGTTTGTGAAACGATTTTGTAGATTATAGAAGAAAGTTGCATAATCTACGAAATTGAGTAAAAGAAGAGCGAACGATTCATCCGGTGATACGTGAATTAATATAACAATATCCTATATAGAAAAAGTCTAAGGAAATAGTTCAATGATCATCTGAGTCGTGAACGCGCTGACGTTTCGGCTGCGACTGTTGATGTTCAGGTGGCTCAGGACTCTCAACAATGGCTAGCGGTGCCGGTGAACCTGGCGAGCTATCTGGCTCCTCATGAGCACGCTTGCCAACCCCGACGCCTGCGTCAGGACCAATAAAGCTCCCACTGACAAGTAAAATAGAATTGTTAGATATATTCACAAGAACAGGCCATATAGGGATCTCAATTGAATATAGGGGACAATAGAGGATATATTGACCTGTTTATCAGGCCTGCATAAAAGATGAATCTAGATTTCTAAGTGAATAAAAATCAGTACAGATACCTGTAATTATAAGTCGTTTGTACAATAACAGGCGCTGGACTATACTGCCCAGCTGGAGACAGAGAGTGTTCTTCCACTACGTTCCCAGGCACCAAGTATTTATCTAAAAACAAATATCCAGATCGAAACTTAAACATCATTAAACAAAAAGGAATCCAGATTATCCAGATTAAAATCCATAAGATCAACAAATTTATTACCTTCCCTAGCAGAATCATTATTGACGCCATTAGTAACGACTGTAATTTGCTGCATAAGCCTACCCTTATGAGGGGTCGGAGCGTAGGGATGACCAGGAGATCCTGGAGCGGATTGACTCGTGAGTTGTCCAGCTGGAGAAGGAACTGAGCTGTCCGGATAAGATTCTGGTCCAGGTGAACCTTCTCTACTCAAACACTCTGGAGTCATCAATCCGCTGATTCCAACATGTGAAGGAGATGCTGGTGCGCTCCTATTTATATAGCGGATTGAAAAATTAGTCACAAATCACTAACAAATTTATAAAATCAAACATGAACAAACTTAGAATAATGGGTATGATTCTGTTTCTTAAAACCTCTTGAACTGCGAATTAAAGCTGTGAGGGCTTCTAACTTTTCTCGGGGTTCTCCTATCTTCGGGAACGTTCGAATTCGATGCAGTTTTTTGCAAGTCTGCTCTTTGAATGAAAGATACTATTAAGACTATATAAATTATCATTTAATTCCTAGATTATATTCAATAAAAAAATTCGGTGATTGTATTTTACGGGCTTCACAGTCAATCAGATGATATAAAAATTCATTCAAACTATATTTCTTTTTATCTGAATTTTGATAGGCTTTTTAAGAATAGTTCTCCTATTTCAGTTAATTAAAAAAAAATTCTATTTTATTTTTAGAAAAAGTGATACGATGATTTTATGGATAAAAATTTGTTTAATTCAAAATTGCTACAAAAAGGAGGAAATCGAGGGATTGATTACTCGAATTTTGAGTGTTCACCAGATTTCAAGACTTCAAAAGATTTCTAGGAATTTAAGTGATTTCTTTGAATAGACTTCAATAGATTTCACGAGTGAGTGTACAACAAATTTTAGCAGTGATCAACACCCCTCGGAGGAAATAGAGAACGGACTGTGAGGCCATATTTTAAAATTGAATAAGGACTAAATGCTGAATTGTGAACAAACCTGGAAGATAATCCAAAAGGTGCTCGGAAGCAAGGAACACCTCGCTGTCTTCTTCGTCTAAATGCTTGCTCAATAAGTTTTGCTTCAGATTGGGGATCTATCCTCCAGAAGGAACCTTTTCCTGGTTCCTCCTGACTTCTTGGAACTTTGATAAAATACCGATTCAGGGACAAGTTATGTCTAATTGAATTTTGCCAACCTTTATCTGCAGTTCTGTAATACGGATAATTCTTGGTGATGTAAGAGTAAATGCCTGACAATGTAAGCTGTTTGTCTTGCGCCGAAGCTATCGCTTGAACAATAAGTTGGGCATAAGAATAAGGTGGTTTTGAGTCATCTTTTGGGGGGCTGTAACGAGTGGAGGTTCCATTTGCACCCGTGCTGCCTCCTCCTCCTCCGCCTCCTCCTCCTCCACCACTTCGATAACGTGGTTCCGCTCCAGGTTCCGGGCTCATCTGCCTACTAGTACTTTGTCCTCCCTCGTGTCTTTCAACTCCAGAATTTTGTGGGTCATTTGCGACTGCTGCAGCATAAGCTGCAACCATCTGCAGGTCCGCAGATATATTTCTCCTGCCTTGACCTGCTCGCGGACTAGCTGGACAAGAATTAGCAGCACTGATTGTCCCCGTGGGAGATGGAAACGGACTACTGTATCCCGTGTCAGGGATGTTTATGCGAAGAGGCGGAAGTGGAGCTCTTTGTCTTGGAGGAGAAGGCACGCGAACATTGCCTTGTTCCTGTTCGTCCACCAGAGATTGAAACACAAGCCTTATGTTTGTACTCGGAAATCTGAATGTGCACCTGCAATTAAATAAAACAATTAGAACAAATTCTCTTTTTAATTAAATATTTAGAAATCAACATGCTCATATTTTAAGTGAGTGATCATTTCTTTCAATTTCCGAACATTGCACGATTTATTTGTTGCTTTGTAAATATTAACTAACGGAAGATTAACGTGAGACTTCTATGGAAGATGGAGATATTAATAGTTTACATAAAGTTTGGGTCTAGAGTTTATAATTATTATGAAACCGCAAATATTGATTAGGTTGCGGATGTCCTCTTGGTAACAAGGCTTGCTAAGAAATTAAAATATCACATGATATTAAGTGATCTGCTCAAGATATTTTATATATGCCAAACTGCTTGTTATTTTTGAGTATTCTGATACATATCACGCGAGTCATATTCTATTTTTTTTTTTTTTTTTCATAATAATGAGTATAAAACTTCCATCACAAATCTATTCTATTTTTCATTTAAATATTGAAATTGTCAAATAAAAATTATGGAATTAATTTTATTTTCTAGGAAGTTATTTCAAGTTTTAAAAAGAATTCCCAAATGTGTGAACTTCACTTTCAAATGTCTATTATCTAAAATTTATATTATCTTTTCCTATGAATCATCTATAAGTGAATAAAAGAAAAAGAAATCATATATTTAAATTTTTTTCATTTACGAAAATCCAGTAGATATAATAAAAAATAGCTATTACGTGCACGTAGTTTCCAAAGTCTTGAATTTAGAACATCTTGATACGAACCAGAATGTTTTGTTTATAATTTAAGGTGTCATGCCTTTGGAAATGTAATGCAATGAGAATACTGATAAGGGAATAATTGATTATAATGTTAGTACATATTTTCAATTAAAAATACCAGACTTCACAGAACAAAATGCTATCAAATAAGGGAAATAAGACAATTATTTTACGAAAATTAGGGAACAATAAATAAATTCTTAAAAAGGAAGGGGAAAATAGGAAAATAGAAAAAAAATGTAAAGCCTGAAATCCTAAAAGCGAATATAGGGAATAATTGAGAGACGTTACATAATTCTAGAAAGAAAATATTATTTTCTGGATATTCCTTATATGTCAGAATAAACCGCTTCACTGAAAAATTGATCCATACTTAATTCGCATTTATTAACAGTTGCCTTCAAGGCCTCAATAATGACACGAAAGAAAAAACAAACCCATGGATTTGTGCTTACGCGTAATCTAACAAGGACAGAACGACAATATTATGAATGAATAATGTTTGTTTTCATTTTCTATTGATAGGGAAGTTAAAAGGGAGAGTAAATCACTTGTTTTCAAATTTGAAAAAATGCAAACGTAAATATACATATATGTACGATAATAACATATCTGTAAATAAAAACTAATCAGAAGATTTAATTTAATTTAATTTACTTTTAATACTGATATTAAACCATGCAGTTAAATTCATGAGTCTCGTGGAACAATATTCATCAAAGGAGTCATTTACGCTTCAATTATTTTTTAAAAGAAAAGTACTTTAACGTTGTAGCATTTATCACTTGATAAAAAGTAAACACAAGTTAACGAAAGTTTAATTCATCTTAGATAGCACTCCCTATATGCTTCAAATAGAACTGAATATCTCTATCAAGCAATACGTATGTCGTAATGGCGTTCTGAGCCACATTTATTTTATTAGAATATTTGATTTTGAAAAACTTTCGTGCTTACAAACTTTCTGGATCTTTCAATATTTTAATTATAATTATATACACATTTGATTAGACAAAAAATAAAAAAACGGCATTTTCAAGATTAGTTTCCTCTTGACAATTTATCGACAACATGAACTTTGATACTAGACTAAAAAATACTGAAAAGTTTAGAAAAAACTTAACAATATAGGATAAATTGTGATAATCTGAAATTAAGACGAAAAAACAAACCTATAAATAGGTGTGTTATGTACAACTACTTTAGATAAGCAAGTAGACTAACAATTCTTGAAAAAAAAGGAGAAAAAAAAAAGAATTACTAATTAAAGGGAAAGAAAGGGGAAGAAAAGAC
Source organism: Synergus gifuensis (assembly GCA_904066015.1). Classification (NCBI taxonomy): domain Eukaryota; kingdom Metazoa; phylum Arthropoda; class Insecta; order Hymenoptera; family Cynipidae; genus Synergus; species Synergus gifuensis. The sequence goes on from CAJFCO010000373.1 coordinate 734,739, forward strand.
TGTGAAACCTGCGTTTATTAATATTAACCGACGATCTTAATTGTCAACAAAGAAATATGTTGTCAGATTCAATCTTTGTTTATATAGGCGTACGTGGATAGAGCTATATATATGCTATACGTCATCGACCGAGAAAGCAAATTTAATAATAGTAAACAATATTGTCAATGATCTGCACTAGATAAATTTAAAGAAATACGATTCTTAGTTTGAAACGATTGAATTAATATATTCCATAATTCTCAAAAGTTTGATACCCAAGATTTGAATTTGAAATATTTAATAAACACTATCAAGTGAAAATGGCTCAATTATAAAGCGGTTTATATGGAGAAGAGAAAATGTCCACAAACGAATTCCAGTCATCCTAACCTCAATGTAGAGAACAGTTCGAATATTTCTAATACAGAATAATGATAATTGTTATTATTATCTTCAAAACAGTTGATCACGTGTATAAATATACACTTAATCATGTTGTATATCAACAAAGAGAAAATCTCGCAATATTTGACATTTTTTTGCAAAATAAAAAGTTCGTTGACTTTCAGAAACCTTAAATAAAGAAACTGATGTAATAATTTGAACAAGAAAGGAAGAATCTCAAACGATCTATTGATCAAAGGAAATGCTTTTACTGCAAACACCATAACCTCAACACAACGTGGACAACGTGGACGATCAAGAACTTCGTTCTTAAAAGCCTCAAAAGATAAAATATAGACGTCTTGTTTTACTCAAGAATAAAAATAATGAATCTAAAAATTCAGAAATTGTGATGTATTATGAAAATTGTGTTAAAATGACGCAAAAGTAAGACGCCCCAAAACGTAAAGCATGCAGCCCAGTCTAAATATTTATCCAGCAGTGAGCCAAAATTTGAATTAATAGGGGAAAATATTGATTTCAAGCTAAATTTACCAAAGCAAAAAAAAAGAGTTTAATAAAAGAAGTAGGTCAATAAAAATACTAAGGTGATTCAAACAAATGTTTTTTAAAAAAAAAAAAAAAAAACAACAAAAAAGTCTAAATTCATCTTGTATGAATACGAATGAAATTTCAATTATGTAATAATAAAATTCTAAAATTTAATCAACCATGAAGGTGATTCCCGTCTAGAAAAGTTGAATAAAGCTCATCGACGTAATCTTCACCAATCCTTAGTCATTTTGTGCAATCTGACCATAACATTTGCGAGTCACAGATACCGGGTATCTCACAAGTACCCATCTATCATCACCCATTACAAATCTCTCTCTTCATTCAAAAACTCTCCAGAACAAAACAAAAATAAAATTCTACCAAGGTTGCAATTCGAGAAAATAATGAGAAGTTTGAAAAAATGTGAAAATTCTTGAAGGAAGTAGGTCGACCATGAGGTGTAAAGGTCTGGTGAAGGTGGTTAGGGTTAGAGGGAATAGAAGGTGGTAGATACTCACGTCTTTGGCAGTTGAAAAGCGGGTGCTCCTTTGCGTTGGAAAACCCCATCGACGAAGACTCCGTTTTTTCCGTTGCAGGTCATGAAAAAATAAGGATGATCGTAGTAGACCTCGAGGTGCCGCCTGGAGATGAAATTAGAATGGCCCACATTGACGTCAACTTGGCCCTTGCTACTATTTCTTCCGATGGTGATTCGACGTTGGCGGACCATATATTCGAATTCTCTACCCTCAAGTCTTGCAATCGGTGCTCCCTTTGCCTCCGGATTCCACTGCATTTTCGTGGGACTCGCCGGCGCGGATTTAAGCGCCAGGAGTGCCCACGCGTCACTTTCTTGTGTGTGGGAATACATTGTGGTCGAGAACTAGACGGAAGAGAGCCAGAGCCCTTTTTGTCTTTTTCCTGTGTTTTTCCGAAATGGTCGTAACCGTAATATGGCCGACCCTCTCTACCACAACACAACCACACGAAAAGACTGAGACGACGACGAACGTGACGAACGTGCAGCTTGCTCGCTCACACTTCGCCGCTCGACTTCGACTATATACTTTGAAATATTTTCTGTCCTCCTTGTTTACTGACAAACGTGGGTGGTAACCACGTGACACAAGAGACACAAGCACCGATTATACGCGCCAGCGAACACGGCTTTTTTAAACCTGCCGGACGACACTTACGGCATCTTCTGGAACAGATTGTCAAGGAGAAAATTGTCAAAACAAAGAAAAAGAGTCGCGAGTACTTGAGAACAACGGCTAAGAATTTTCAGAGATGTTACTAGGCGAAGACACATCTTCTGCTTTGACGGAAGTTTAGATATTCATCGTTTTGATTCGTGTAGTACAAGATGGTGACAAAAGGACGGCAAATTTGAAACGTGAATATGCAAATAGGAGCATTTTTTCTTTTGATACAAAAATGAATTAAGTATAAGTGAATTCTTTAATAGATCTTAAAATATCTATAATATTTTTTTGAAGTGTTTCTTCACTCTAGGACTACTTATTTTTTAAGCAAAAACTATGGAAATAGAATGAAAAAATGGCTAGTTTTAATACTTGTTTTGTAACATGAGAAGATTGAAATTTGAATTTAAATTTCAAATTCGTTTTATAACAAAAAATATTAAAATTAGATATTTTTTCGCTCAGTATCCATAATTCTTTTTTAAAAATGAGTACCGATATAGGTCGAAAAGAATTCTAATTATAATATTTGTTATGTAAAATGAAGATATCGAATTTGGAGATTAGAACTTGGACTCATCACTATTTAATCATAATAATGAGGAAGAAAAGTGCTCGTCAAATGAGCACCACAACATTATAAATACAAGTATAGGTAAACACTCGAAATCAAATTTACAGCTAGATAATATTTATAATGAAGAATTTTAATATAATTTGTAAAATTGATTCTCAAATGGTTTTTTACTTGTAAGTCTTTAAGAAGTTGATTTGATCACTTAACGTTGACGTGGTTATGTAATAGATTATTATTATTACCTTCAAGCTTATTGATTTGTGAAAAGTGAAGAGAATATTTTAAGAATATTGTAATAAAAGATTTATGAGAGAAGATGTTTTATAGTTGGTTGAAGATTTAAAAAAATTCTTTTTATATTGTTTTGTTTTTGTGGGTAAAAGAGGAAGTTGTGAATCTTTAAAGTAGTTCCCGAAATATGGCGCTCATTTCAAATCCAAAGGTAGTTAATTTTTAAATATGGTTTCGTAGAAAAGAAATCTATCGACATGCTTACAGATCAAATTACTGTAAAGATTTTTTGAAAAAATGAAAACAAGGGAAATTTGTTAATTTTTTAAAGAAAGTAGGAGAATAATTGGGGAATCAGTTATTTAAAATAAAGTTAATAAAGGTACTATAGTTAAATCAATTTCAATAGATTTCAAATTATATACTTATATACTTATACTTATACTTATATATATTATATATATATATATATATATATATATATATATATATACTTATACTTACATTTTTTATTGTAGAAAATTATTTTACTTCCTTCTAGTATTTCTTCTTTTTAAAATTCTGAAAATATGTAGCCTCATGAAAACCAGGAAAAAGAATATGTAGCACAGAGGAAATATATCATTCCTGCAAGTAAATCAGAAATTATAATCAGGTCTATCAATAAATTTTCACTAAAATTAGATATCAAATTTAAATATGGTTTAAACAAATATGGTAAACAAATTTACTTACCTGACATAAATGGTCTTTATTACTTGTTAATAAGCACAATCAAATATTACTTACAAATAACTGAATGAAGTGATCCGATTTCGTCACTATGTGGTCTGAGTAGAATACTATTTATTTCTATATTGATTCGCAGACAATTCGCACTTAAAATGTTGGGAAGAAAAGGGACTTAAAATCGACTCACCAATCTGGATGATCCTGTTCGTTGTGAAACCTAAAAAAAATTCAAAATCAGTTTTTTATTATATTTAAATTTTAAAAAGGTGATTCCCAAGTTTCGCGGTATAAAATATCTAACTTACACATAGATTCTGAAAATTCTGAAGCCACTACAAAGTTGTATTATTTATAATCACTCACACACTCCGAAATCCAAAAAAGTTTCTACAAAATCGTAATCGCGAAAACTACATCCTTATACATCAAGCAAAAATTATATTGTCATTATATTTCCACTTGGTGGAAATATAATGACAACGACCACATTGAAACTGAAAATTTTCTTCCAACAAGAATTGTCACACTATAACGGACAATATTAATAATTATTATTACATACTACCCAGCATATCACCAAAACGCTCCGAACGAAATTTTGATTGATTCTAACCTAAAATTTGCCGTTTTTCCAAACGCCTTAATTCCCTTAATTCCTACTAAAATAAACCCTCAAAAATCAAAAACCTGTTCAGAATTGATTCGAATCACAAAAAAAAGTACAAAAACTTTTGTATTTCCTCTAATATATTGGAAATATTACATTAAATTAAGCTAAACTTGCCTAGGCTCCCACGCATCGCGCCGGAAAACTGAAACTGACTGAAACCAACTGAAACTGACTTAACTGACTATAACTGACAAGATTACCCAGAAGCCCCAGAAATATTTAATACTTCCGTTCAAAATGAAGACTTGAAAGGTCGGAAATCAAATTCAAAGGAACAAAATAGTTTATCTACAGGAAAATTAATCGTTAATATTCTTATAATAGTATCCATATCCTTAAAATGTATGAAGAATGAAATTCGAGTGTGTAATATTCATAAAAATCATCAAAAACGTTGTAGAATTATAGCGGAAGTTGGAGTCAGACATTTTCTTTGAGCATGCGCAAAGAATGATTACCCAGAAACCTTCACGAGAATATTTTCAAATTCAACCGTTTACCTAACAATTTCGAACGTCGCGAAATATTCTTTCGTACAAATTTACAGTAATATCTTCATTACATTTGTTTAATTGTTTAAATACACTCTCGCGAGGCACTTTCTATTACATATCCAAAAATGATAAAATGAATAATGTCTTTATAATTTTGCATCGTTTTTTGTTGATGAATTGTCAGCTTAGATTTTCAAATTATTTCTACCGCTAGAGGTATTTAAAAATAATTTTCCTCAACAAAATACTGTTTAATTAGTTATTTAAAACTTTATTTCTAGTCTATTATGAATATAGTGTGAAACATTTTGTCATAAATACTTTGAGAAGTCTCTCTAAGAACTTTATTTTCATAAGAACTTATGTTTATCAAAACTAGATGTATATTGAGTTCAAATTACTGTATTCGTACATTAAATAAATTTTCTATATAAATAATAAATTGACCACTCTATTAAAATGATGCAATAAGTGCAATTAAAATTAAATTTTAGTCGTCAAGTTGGCACAGACAAGCTACTCCACGATTAATCCAATGCGATTCTTCCAATTTTGTTGTTAAAAGAATATACATAACAAAATTAGAAGAATGTCCAGTAGTGGCCAATACTCCTCTTCTGGCACTAGTTTTGTAGACAGGACAGTAATAAACATTAGAAATTTGAAATTCTTTCTTAATTCCTGGTTTCAACCAAATTATTGGAACTGTATCAAACATAATTTTCGGTTTTGACTCATCCAGTTCCTTTAATTCTCTATTCCATCGACAACCTTCTAAAAAGAGTCCCTGAAAAAGTTAAAATACTTTGTAGAATACATGAAATTTACCCAATAAAAATTAATACGATAAATTTGATGTTATTTGTATACCTTTACATAAACTCCACTAGACGGAGTATTATTTGCAGTTGTTTCAAATGAAGTCACAGTAAATTCAAAATCCAGATAATCAATAGGTATTGTATGTCTGCGAGCATAGTTTTGCAAAACTCCAGTCAGAAAAGATTGCGTGAAAAAAAATCCTGATATCCAAAATACCACAGGTGCATCATTATCAATCCAGTTTTGCAAAAAAGTTATCCTCGCAAGCAGATCATTCACGTAACTTCCAAGAGGTTTAAGTGAAGGATAAGATTTTTTGTCCCAAATACTGGGAACTTTTCCGATACTGATGCTGGTGAATACTTCTTCTAAACTTGGAGACATTACCACTTCACCTTTAATTGCTTTTTGGACGTCCTTTAAAGTACTTTTAATCACTGCAGTGAGTCTGTTGAATCTTATTAATTCCTGTCGCAAAACTGTATTCATACTGTTCATGTAGAGGACAGGATATTGTTTTGAAACGTACTCAATGTCGAACTGTGGTGGCATTTTTGATAGAATATTAGCTGCAAGATCAGCAACAGTAGTTTCTGTATCTCCTTCGGCACCTACGCTAGTGATTTGAAGTTGAGTTAATAAAACACCATCGAGAAGTTGCATTGACTCTTGATTGTCTTTAGTTATATCGGCGTTTTCGTGCAGACCGTAGACTTCTGGCAATTGATTTAGTGGTAGAGTGCGAATATAATCGAGACATCCAGAATGATTGGTGTTTGATGGCAGATGATAAATTCCACTCGGGGAGAATTTGTAGCTAATTTCAAAACGTTTTAGTTATTAAGGAATAGTTTTCAAAGGAATTTTAAAAGTTTTAAGAGATTTCAAAAGATTTCATAAGCGATTGTGTAGCACAACCGATTTTAAGGTTGTTGGGGCCAAGTTCCAATCTAAACACTCGATTTCTTCATTTTACTTAATAAACATTAAAATTGGAAATTTTTTCCTTCTGTAGAATTAGTCAATTTTTAACTAGAATTATGCGTAAAGAGCGAAAAAATATCTAGTTCAAGTATTTTTTAAGTAAAATGAAAATATTGAATTTTAAAGTCAGATTTTGAATTTTTCGTTTTATGCAAAAAGTATCGGAACTAAAAATTTTTTCGCTCTGTATGCAGTCTTATATTTGAAAAGGGATTAGTGCTACAGAACGAAAAAATATTTATCTATATTTTTTGTTGAGTAAAATGGAGAATGGAATTTTGAGCTTAACAATTGGGTCCAACACCCTTAAGAGTGATCATATATAAACTCTAAAATATAAATAAATATTTCTGGAGTATATGTACCTTGAATTAGAAATCACTTCTTCATTATAGTAGATTTTAAGTAAAGAATTCAATAATCTTCTGTCTTTATCATCAGTAACTCGACCTCCATAATTACATTCGCCGGTCAAATAGAGAAGAGCTTCAAATGGAACACTATTATATTCATTTAAAAACATCTGAAATGAATTAATAATCACATTAAGGAAAACTCGAAAACACTAAAAAGTTCGGAAAATATTCAGACCATCCAGCTGAAAAAATTCACGTGGAATTTCCACAAAATGATCATTCTTACCTGCAACTGTAAAACACTGATTCGTAAATCGGATTCGTTAAACTCGTAAGGAATATTCCAGCCCAGGGGTCCAAATTTCCGTCTTTCTTGAACCACAGCATGAAAAAAGCACAAGGAAAAAAGAAGACGCCTCCACTCGATGGTTTTAGAACAACCCTGAAAAAACTTCCCATCCGAAATAGGATCATTCATATAACTTCGTAACAAATTACTCTTCAATCCTTTCGGTGCTTCATTTGTCATTTTGACACCGTTTTGTAAAATAGAAACTGGAAATGCTTTAGAGGGGTAACTCGTTAGCCATATTCTAAACTTCTGATGAGTGTTTTCCGGAGTGATAACTTCATCACAAATGCGATCCAGTTCCTTCATCCAAGACTCAGCTAGATGACAATTTTGCAAAACTACCCACTCTCCAGTTTTTATACCTTTAGATATCATTTCTGCTGCTATTGGTCCTTGACCCTGGCCAAGAGAAATTGACATGAGATTCTTTTTTGGAATGCCTTTGTCCTCAGAAAATTTGATCAATCCAGTCATTGGATCAGAGCCGGGAGAAAGAATAAACACCAAGGGTGAAACATTGCTAGAATCATTATAAGAATCCTGAAGATCGAAAGGTGGAGGTTCTATAAAAGATTGTCCCATATTGTGAGTTATGAAACTTTGAGTTGCAGAAACTAGTTTATCTGGCCTAATACATCTCAGAATAACTAATTTTTTCAAACTGTGATCCTCATTTGCAAATGGTGGAGGAAAAGAATGTTCCTGAGGATTTGATAAATCATAATAATTTTTCCATTCAGAAGAATAATTTTCAAATGATTTTTGTAACTGCTGAAGACCTTTTAACCCAGAAGCTCTAACCACTTCCGCCCAGGATTTCTCCGTTAACCAAGAAGAGTCTGGATTTGGATAGGGATTTTGCAAAGCTACACCTCCTGTTAATAAAAAGGCCCACAGATCTTCTTCCAGTTTTTCTTCTGCCCGCAAAATTCCCACACAGAGCACTAGTGAAAATATCAATTTGTCCTTTTCAAAGAGAGAGCGACAAATATTTCTGTAGATACTTGCTGTGAAGTAGACATTCAAATTGTTCATTCGAACTTGAAGATTCTCAGACTTGGCACTATTAGCGATTGCCATAATATAAAGATGTATAAACCAAGGTAGAGAATATTGATACATAGGGTCGATATTAGCGAGTTCTGAAATACAAAAGAAAAGAACAGCCCCGTGACGAGAAACTACTTTGTAACCATTTCGGGCCTCGTCAATTTCCTCTGCGGTTTTTGAGGCAATTTTTTGTTTGGCTTGAATATCTTCTGATAAAAGTTTTGAGGATGAGAGAATCTTGATAGCAGTTTCGTCTTCGAGAATGTTACCTTCGGAAGTTGAAAGAACTTCGAGTATCTTGTCCTCGATTTCTTTTAAAATTCTTTTATTGTTTGCTCCTTCGACGATTAGTTGATTTTTCTTTTCTTCCAAAATAGGAAGTTCTTTGGCAACTACAATTCCTAGCAGTTGATCCTGAAGTCCTTGAGGGGTTATCATGAAATTTAAGAGGGTTACTTTTACGACAGTTTCTGGTAAGTAGTGTGGATTTCGTAGACGTGTGGTAATGTAGAATCGAAAACCCTCGTCATATTCTAAAACTTCTTCCCCAAATCTGAGGTAGAGAACACCTTGTTGTTTGTAGGTATTTTTTAATAGCACTGGTTCAAGAATTGCGTCCATTTCTTCCAAAATATTTTCCAGGAGAACAGGATGGCCCATCTGTATGGCGTTTTCTAATACTCTTACGTAGTTCGAATCTGTTAGTTTGATCACTGAGAGTTTATTCTGCTTCTCCATGCTTTTGACCCACTTGTTTGCTTGACCCTAAAATTAAATGAAAATTAGATTTTTAAAGCGGAGATATTAAGGGGTTAGTCACTCTTCAAATCTAGTGTACACTCGACAATGATATCTTCTAAAATCTCTTGAAATTTGAGTGATCAACCCCTTTATTTATAATTATATAATTATAATAATATAACATATATACCTGAGGATCAATCATTAAAGGCCAGCGATCAGCATTCTTAACAATGATACCGTTCTCTACTGAAAAATTATCAGCAGGTAAGCCATGAATCATCCAGGATCTAATTTCGACAGGTTCACCAAGAATATCTACCAAACTGAATTGTTGACTTCGAGGAACTTCCATTTTAACACAAGAATCGTGCCATTCCTTCAACAAACTATTTCTATAATCCACTGTAAATGCCCCTAAATAAGCAACCACTCCAGAAGCCAACAATACATCACCAATTACATTGTTCAAACTAGCACCTAAAGCCCCTGCAGTTTGGCTCCATCTCGTCTTCTCTCCACCCAAACCACCTAATAATTTTTCTGCTCTATCCAGTTTCTGCATACATAAATCAATTGCATCTTCAAGTTTCTTTTTCTCCCTCATACACTCCGCAAACTCATCATTCAGCTGCTGAAGTTTACCAGTAACTTCCTGCAGAAGAGCCCTCTTTGCATTCAACATTTCCATCTGAACTGCAAGTTTGCCCTCAGCTTCAGCGAGCATTGCCTTTTTTGGAGCCACAACTTTAATTACTCTATCGTAAACTTCCATGGCTCGAACCCACTTACAGAGACCTTCGCAAGCCGTCGAAACCTTTTTTATAACTTCCGGCTGGAAGCCTCTATCATTCATGTATCTGTCTCTAATCTTCTTCATATTCGCTGGAGGAATATTATCTTTATCGAAGGTTTTCAGACTCTCAAGGAACTTCATGTCTCCAAGCATTCTTATCGAAGCTGGCCAGTAATCTTCAACTGTTTGACTAGTTGCTAGATCCTGAACCCTGTCAGGTTTGATGCCTTTCAGAACACAAACAGCTTCCATAACTAATCTGACACCAGCAGGTGGATTCTTCATAGATTTGACTATGGTAATATCTGCTGGTTTTAAAGTATCTAAAGCTGCTAAAGCAGCTTCCAAAGCTGGTGTTGCTTCAGCCAAATCACTTTCGCAATCGTCTTTAATAGCCTGAGCAGCAGCTGCAGCCTCATTGGCCAAAGCTTCATCAGCTGCAACTACTTCCTTCTTAGCTTCTACATTAACAGTATCCTGTTCAATTTTTATCATCAGCTTATCACTGAGTTGCGACTGAGCTAGTAGCTTGGGCTGCAAAGCGTGTAGTTCGTCTTGCATAACTGCCACTTGGCCAGCTGCAAAATCCAGTTTCTCCAAGCCAGCTTCGTACCGATTCTGCTGTTTCGTGATTTGATCAACTTTCTGTCCATGGAATTTGTACAAAGACTTGATCAGTTGAAGAAAGCTTGTCGGTGTTACGTAGTTCCTCCGATGTTGAGTTCTGTAATAATCCTGACTAGCTTTATCTATACTCGTGTGAAATTGCTTACAGATGACGACACACTTATCGCGAACCTCTGAATCAATACTCAAATCCTTGAGAAACATCTGAGCGACTCTTTCCAAAGCATCTTCCGGCCAGGCAGTGTACCAATCTATTGTACAGCAGTTTATAAGCGAGGGGAACATTCTCAGTCTAATTCTGAATGCGTCACCGATTGGCGACATTGTGAAGATGATGTGAAGATTCTTTCTGACTCTTTCAATAAATAAATTGTAGAGAGCCATCGGTGTGGTCTCCACTTTCTTCGTCCCACTATCTCTCACCGCTGACATCATTTTCTCAAGAATCTCTGCCTTTTCATCCGTCGCATAAAGATTCGGAACATCTCCAGTGTTTAAAACCATGTTTATATCCTCCACAAAGGATTCGTCCTTGATCTGATTATCTCCAAAGAGAAAAGCAGTTGGCTTACCGTCGTTTCCTACTTTTAGGAGAATTGTTTTCAAATCATCCCTCCACTCGTTGGGTCCATAGTTCCTTGTGATTTCAATCTGTTCCATCACATATTCACACATACTTGTTGCTAATTTTGCACAAGAGCTTCTACCAGATCCTCCCATACCTACCAAAAGTGCATGTCCTGCGTCCTGGAGAAGAATTCTCGAAATTCGAGATATGTGCTCAATAGCGTATCTAAAAAGGACTAAGGACATCGTTGTTTTGGAGATCATGTTGTACTCTGAAAGATAGTAATCCATTTTTTCTTGAAGGTCATTAAGATCTGCAACCTCGTCGTATATTTTAGGATCAGCGTCTGGTTCCATATAGTTTCCAAAATAGAGGTCTCGAATGTGGGCCCGAGTGATCGTACTCTCTCCTTCTTTGAGAAGATTGCTCAAAATCTTTTCGAGGGGCTGTCGAAGATGATTGTAGCAAGTTAGTTTGACTATTTTAAAGAGTGTTTTTCGATCTTCTTCATCTACGAGACGATCGTGGAAGACACGATAAACCTCGTGAACCCAGAGCTTTATCAGCTTCTCTGGCTCCTTCATTCTTGAAGCTGGAACTAAAATCACTCCATTGATGACTCTACTGAAATCACGAAGGTTAAAGAGGTAATGACTTTTTGCTGGGATAGGGAGGAAATTTTTGATGGCCTCTTGGAAGACCTCCATTGTTGCTGCTACCATCATTTTCCCAAGTCTCGAGACGTTCGCTTCGAAACTTTTTGCGAAATGCCAGTCAAGAATGGAAGTGAATATTCTGGTCATTGTTGCATCTTCGAAAGAGTCGATTCCTATTATGTGCATGTGTCGAGTTAATCTAGAGGTGACGAGGTTTGAACCACCTCCTGGTGGTATCATGGCTGTTATCATTAGAATATCTACAAGGTATAACATCGTTGTATCTTTAGGATGAAACCAATGACCATGATCTATCCACTGACGCAGGAGTTCTATCGGTGGTTGGGCTCCGTATGTTTCTTTTTGCGGCATACTTAAGTCATCAACAAAAAGGACACATTTCTTCCCCATGGCAGGACCATATACTCCTTTTCGTCTTCTATCCAGCTTTGACATAATTATTTCCTGGGTTTGGGAGGCACTTGTTCGGGCACTGAAATTTACGACATTTTGAATGAACTTTTCTTTGGGGAGGGAAAGCATGTAGTTTAGGATTATTGCGGATTTTCCTGTTCCTGTTGGCCCCACAAAGAGAATTGGAATTGATCTTTGAAGAAGGTTTGCTACAAAAAAGCGTTGCATGGACATTTCGTTGGTTTGGATGATGAGATCGCTGACTTTTGCGTTTGGTGGTAAAGTAGTCTGTAATTGAGGATTAAGAAATTAGTTATAAATTTTTTGTGTTTTGCTAAGTTTGAGAAGTCGATCATTTTTGCAATCTTCTGAAATTTCTGGAAATCTTTTTAAAACCTCTTGAAAAGTTTTGAAATCTTAAAATCTGTTTTATACTCAAATTTCGAATGACCCATAATGAACAACCTCTCAATTAAGCTATAGTTTAGAAACTAAATTATCTCTCAATTTGAGTCACAACATACTGGTGTCATTGTATCCATCCAAGATATCCAACTACCATTATTTCTTTTGTCATAAACCCATTCAAAAACAGTGCCTCTTTCCGGAAAAAGTTGCTGCTTCGTTAATTTGAATGCTTTCGGTTTTGGATATTCTTCCACCGTCCCATTCAATAAGGATCGAAAGTAATTATCGAAAGCTTTTCTACTGTCGCTCATCAAAGTTGGACAAAATCCCCAGATAATGCTGAATAACAATATGCACTGAAGCCATACTGTACTCACTTGAGTTTCTCCTTCCAAGAGAGTACTCAGCATTCTCGTAAAAGACTAGATAACACAAATATTACTTAAGTTCACATTAATAAAAAAAAAGTAACAAATGACCAAAAACGAATTTACCAAAAACATATGAAGTTCTGAAGTTTCTATAAAAGTCTTGCAGTTGTATTTGATGAAATCTAGAACCGGTTCCGTTAACCATTCCACGATTTCCAAGACCAGTTCATATTGCTCCACAAGCAATTTTTCCTTTAGGCTTTTTTTGTAAGATTCGTAGAAAGCAATCCAACCTAATTGCGAAGGTTCCAAATAAATCATTCCACATCTGCTGACAGTAGCAGGCGAAGCGTGTTCTAGGTCAGCTGGTTCAAAAATCATATTCATCTTGTTGGACATCTGAATTATCTCTCCAGACATTAAACACAGCTTTTTATTATCATCTAAAACGGTATTCATATTTTCTATCCAAACGGCATCCACCGGACCATCAAAGAGAATCCATTTGCGATCTGACGATATAGACTGAGCAAATTCTCTGAAGGTATTGGCCAAAATACCATCGCTCCATTCATGAGAAGCTGGGTCAAAACTTCCATACAACTGCGCCAAAGTAATTGCTTTCGGATTGATGATTCTGTGAACATTATAGTGACATAAATTATAATTAAATATCACAAATTTTAATATAAAATATAAATTACCTGTAAATAGTCCGAAATTCTCGCATGACTGGTTTTTTAGCCATGTACAAATCTCCTAAGGATGCTGCCAAGGTCTGGTAAGCTTGAGTCTTCCCTCCAAGTGGCTCACCAACAATCATTAATCCATGTCTAACTAAAATCATTTCATAAATCTGGATGATTTTCTCAAGATACCATGGTGTTGGCTGAAGATTTTTCTTCTTTAAATTAATTATAAGAAGTTCTATCAACTCGTCACGATCAGGTTTCGGCAAATCAATTCCAGGGAATAAATCACTGTAAATTCCATTGAAGAGAGGAACATCTTGAGCTAAGAATTTTGGCAAATTCACATCCACAATTGCTCTTAAAACAAGTACTGATTCGCTCTGAGTAGTGTATTTGAGTTTCAAATTACCAGCAGCTATCAAAACTGTTTTTACAGCTCTCATTCCATAATCATAGTGACTCTGAGAACTAAGTTGTTCCGAACAAAGTTTATAGGTATGGACAATTTTATCAGCGAGACTTCTTGCGTCTACAAATCCGTAAGAGTAAAGTGTAATTTCTCCTATCATTCCATAATCTGGCACCATCATAGCCACTGTTCGGAAAAGAACTTTCAGGTTATCAGGTAATTCTTGACGACCAGCGTAACCAGGATTCATTGTTATGAAAACGTTGCAGGTCGGATTTAGTTTGAGCTCCGTTCCTTCAAAGATAAACCGATCGACTTTCATTCCTATTGCCATTTGAATTGTTAAAATTTGTTGAGCTATCACTGAGAGAACTTCTAGATCAATTCGATTAAACTCATCAAAACAGGACCAGGCTCCAGCTTGTGCAAGACCTTTAAAAAATTTTCCCATGGCTTTGTAATCCAGTCCTTCGGAACAATTGAAGACTACGCACTGTTTGGCAACTGCTTTTGCCAAATCTTTACAAGTTTCAGTCTTTCCCGTTCCTGCTGGACCTTCGGGAGCTCCACCAAGATTCAGTTTTAGAGCTCCCATTAAAGTTCTGTAACACCTATCAGTCAGTGGTGTAATTACTAATCTCGCAGAGTTCCCAAGATACTCAAATCCATAAGCAACATTAGTAGTAATCATCGAAACAGTGATACTCGCATCCAGCCAGTAATATCGTAATTGGGAAATCCAGTTAAAGTCCATTGCATTTTGAACTTTGGTCTCTACCAAGAGTTTAACCACATCTCTAGCGTGCACATCTATCACGATCAGTGCATTTAGAGTTATTCTCGCACCGGGTTCCAGTTTTCCTCTCACTAAAGCCACTGTATTGTCTATCTGAGAACTACATTTTGCCAGAACATTTGACGTGGAGCCGTCATCAAAAGAATCAACAACTTCACTCGTCCAATGAATTTGACTAGCACAAAGGACAATTTGGCCTGGCCAGGAAAGCATCCACTCTTCTCTGATAGTACTGAAATAAGCAATTATACTGTCCTGAGCAATATCTCTGAGAGAAGTTCGCATTTGTTCCTCCACCTGACAAAGCCACCTTTCAACCATTCCTTTTGCATCAGCTGGATAAATTTTCCCACTCAACGGCACGTATTCCTCTTCATCTGACAACATCCCAATAATCTCCTCTTCTTTCGTAAAACGCAATGTGCAAATACCCTCGAAACATTTTTTCAAGTGCGGCTGAACCCTCTGAGGATCTCTTGTCTCGGATAAGATTTCAAGCAGCTCGTCATTGGAAAGGAAGAAGAATCTCGGAAAGTAAAGTCTCTTTTTCTCAAGATAGTCATTCAGTCCTTTCTGAATCTCGTCGAGTAGTTGGTTACAGAGTTTGAATTGATCGAGCATCTTCGGCATAGCAGTTGCTTCAGTGACTTTTTGGTTCTGCATCACGTGTTGCATGATATTCCTCCAGATTTTGTCGACTTTCCGGAAACTTTTAGCTTCTGCTGGCATCTGCCTCATTATGTCTTCGCTGCTGAATATGGGTTCTAAGTACATCCAAGTCGCCTGACAAGTCAACCACTGATCAATGATGTCCTGCATTAGGATCAGTTTCTCTTCCCAAAATTGCATTTCTTCCTCGAAAGCCTTGATGAAAGGTGATCCTCTCATGGTTTGCGCTTTCAGAATATGATCGTCAAGCAATACTTGAATATCATCAACAGCAGATAAAACTGAGACTCCAGTTTCTCTGTAGGGACTCAGGTCGAAGAAAATCTGTTGCCACTCATCTTGCATCTTTCGTAAATTCCTCTCAAGCGCATGTTCTTTCGTAGCAGCCGAGGATATTTCTTCCAACTGATTTATATAAACCGGTAGACCATAGTCTATCATTTGCGAGAGACTGCTCGTTTTTGTAGGCACTATTGACACTCCAACTATTTTACTGATTTGATTCCAGTGTCTAGGTTGGAGACCAGGATTGCAAATGGTTTGCAAAACTGGAATGAACTGCTTAAACTTCTCCACTTTGCCTCTGACCATTTCTGCAATTCTTCTAGCGCCCGCTACATCTGTAAGAACTCTTGAAAGTTTGTACAAAGTTCTCCAGGTAGTATCTGTTTCTTCGAGAACAGCTTCTGCGTCAAGACCCTCGAATGGTCCATAAAACCATTTTTCGTAGTTTTGATGAAAAGATAGAACTGTGTGCCAAAGTTTGTCGAAGGTATCAACAGTTGATGACATTCCTGGTAAAGTTATGTAAGGACTCTGTTCCAGATCAAGAAGAACTTCTTCTTCGTTAATTTTTTCAGCTTCTTTCACAATATCAGTCATATCTTTTGAAATTTCTTCGATTTCCGTCGTCGCTTCTTCCATTTCTTCCATTTTGAGAACTGGCGGATCTCGTTTTTTAAACTGATCTATGACTTCTTGCATTCGACGGATTTTCTGTTCGAAGTTGTCTCTTTTAACCCTTAAAACACCTTCTACAAACTCTTTTCTCATGTTCAACCGGGTATTCGCAACATCCATTATTGTTTCCATTTCCTTGGGCCAGGTCAAGGTTCTGGTGTTTAAATTAATGTCTTCGTCGATAGGAGCTTGGTAATTAAAGAGAAATAAAATGAGTTCTGCTGATCGAGTTAAGTCGCCTCGAAGATTAAACATAGTTGTGTCTCTACTCTCGCAAAGAAAGTTTATCAGTTCCACAACTTCTAGGGTTGTTTCAGGCATTCCTGAAATTCTACTTGCAATTTCGTCGAAGATTTTGCACAGATCTCGGTTGTTAGTTTTTAACTCGTAGAGGAAATAATCGCAAATTGTTGTCCGAAGGTCGAAGAGAACTTGACATATTGTTTCGTTCACGAGAGAAGAGTCCAGTTCAACTAAGTTCAAAGGGATCTGCAATACAAACAGAATTTTTTTTCTGAATTTTAAATGTTTTACCTTGAAACTGCTAAGTGAAATAAATAGTTTGAGGTGTACCTTGTTACGAAATAAGCATATTTCTTTTCTAAGCTCGTCAAGATCTTCAATCTTGTGCCCGAATTCTCGTAAGGAGGGAAAAGGATCAATGCTAAAATATTCATCCAAAGTTTTTTCAGCTGACCCATCGATGATGTAGAGAAGGTTGTCATAACATTTAAGATATAAATTTGGACCATTTAGATTTGATGCAACCACGAGAAGAGTTTCTTCAACTATGTTAGTCACCTAGAATCATTTTTAAAAGAGTCCAATTTACATTTTAAAAATAATATTTGGACGAGGGGTTGATTACACTTGATATATTGTAAAATTCCTAGAAATAATTTTAAATTCCATTTAAAACTCTTAAAATACTCTAATAATTTCAGTTATAAACACTTCGTATTCAGAAATACTGTTTTCAACAAGAGAAAATATCTATGAAAACCTACTTCTTCTTCTTCTCTAAAAACGGGAAAAAGTATCTCCTCACATTCCAATTCTGGAAACAACACTGTTTCGATTTTTGGAACTCTGGCAGCGACAGAAATTATTTTATCGAAGCAGGATGATAATTTACGGTGCATTTCGAGGACGCTCGGTGTGCATATCAACTCTTTAGTTCCCATTTTTGGTTCCACTGCGATCGTCATGAAAGGAGTGCTAGAATAAGATAATTTTAAAAATTGCTTCCTGAAATTAAATAAGAAAATCTTTTACTTACCGAGTGAACATTAGATCTTGGTAATCACCATCAAAACTGTTTCCATAATTGTAATTAACAAAAAATTCACGCAAATGAATCAGAGTTTTCATAACCATCGAACGTAGTTGTTTCGACAAAAGGATATTTACACTTCGGAAATATTTTTCAATTTGTTTAGTCGAGGCTGAAAAACTCTTTTCAAAATAATCTGCCCAAGCGCTCTGCTTTTCAAGAAATATTTCCGCAACATCTGCGAGCCATTCTTTTCGAAGTTTAGTACTTGTTTCTCGACAGAGATAATTTACTTTTGACTCTATTTCCAAAGCTGGAATTGGAAGCGAACCAAAGTCATCAATTCTAATAATCATCATTGTGTCGTATCTGGAAGTAGAGAAAGCAAATAATAATAAAGAATGAATCTGAGAAGTAGAGGAAACAGAAGTACTATTAAAAACTTACTTTTGGTGCCACAAATTTCGAATTTCTATTAGAATTTCATTTCCGATAAAAAGATTGTGTTCGAGAAAATGCTCAGACATTATTTTTGCTTGATGCCAAGGAACAGGTGCTCTTAAATTCAAAACTGGATATTCAATAGGTAGTGTTTCGATTAGTAAACGTTCTCTTTCGCTTGGATCTTGTAATATGAAATCTACTATTGCACAACGTAAACTGTCTTTGTAATCCTTGATAATTTCTGGTTCTAATCCAGATGTTCGTGCGAAAAAACTAGAATTTTAAAAGAACATAAGTATATTACTAGCAGGTTTTACAGTTTTCCCCCTTTTTATAAGACTTCTTCAGAATTCTATTTTGGCTTAAAAATTCAACTAATATATTTTTAGTAGAAAAATACTTTTTGGTTGAAAATTTAAATATCTTTAAATATTAACTTTTTAGAAAGTTTCCAATTGGTTTGAATAATTTTTTTCTTACTCGGCTCGTTTTCGTAATCTTCCAATAATTTTCTTCTGTGCTTCTTTGATATTCAAATAGTCATAAGGTTCCAAATGCGAATCATCTATGCAACAATGTCTTAAATAAAACACTCTACAGACATCTTCCTCTCTAACTTTTTCCTCTTGTTCTCTTTTTACAACAGAATGCAATTCTTCCAATTGATCTTCGATATCTCTGGGAACTTCTGCTTCCCGGCTTCGTAAAATCTGAAAGATTTAATTAAAAATTAAAAATAAATAGAATTCTCCTATAAAAAAGGATCTTACCTAAATTAAACACGAGAAAAATAAAGTTTCGTCATCCATTCACCTCTTCTTCAAAAAGTCTCGACTCTTCACTATTTCTTCTTTTTTCCTTAACTCTTCTCTCTACTTTTCTTTTTATCTTTGT
The DNA here is from genome assembly GCA_904066015.1 of Synergus gifuensis. Classification (NCBI taxonomy): domain Eukaryota; kingdom Metazoa; phylum Arthropoda; class Insecta; order Hymenoptera; family Cynipidae; genus Synergus; species Synergus gifuensis. The sequence goes on from CAJFCO010000373.1 coordinate 753,851, forward strand.
GCGTGGTTTATCCTTTGCTAATTCTTGCAAAGTTGTAATATTATCTGGCTTGAAATTAATATTCCTTAATTTTTCTATAGATTTCTGTTTCATTTTTTCTTCATGCTCTTTGATGGACTCAATAGGTGGAAATTTTAGCTTTCCTTCTGAATCTAAAGGATGCCATCGAAGGCAAGATTCTTTTCGTCGAGTTAGACATTTCATACAGTATTTGTAAATTTTCGGAGTAAAAGTACTGCCGATACTTTCCATTGGTTTAACATAATCGTACCAATGTTTATAAGGAACTGATTTTGTCAATGATTCATTTTGTAGTAAACGGGGAAGCTGAGAATACCGCAGTGCTTCTTCCACGTGATGAGAAGGGATTGAATCATCTTTCTCCACTATTGGCATCCATGGAATGCACCGATTATTGATACACTTCCCTTCCATTTCTCTATTTCAATTTAATTTAATAAGTACTATAAATTGGATAAAAATATTTATTAGAGGCAAATATTTGTTTTAAATACTTTAGTAATCACGTGGAATTGATAGCGACAGCTTCTTTTACTTTTTACACAGTTGCTTTTTTTTTATAAATAATCATCTTCTTTTTTATCATCTTTAAAGTGTTGTTAAAATGACAAAAAGGTTTTTATATTTTGAAAAAGATTTTTCAAATCAGAGAAACATAACGAAAACATTGGGTAACCGAACTGTCAAATCAGAAAGCGGTTACCTCATGCCGTTTGATCAGTATTTTAATCGTCATGGTAACCATGCTAGGAAGAATTACATTATTACATACAATTGCATATGTAAAGATTTTTTCGGAATATCAAAAGATTTCGTCTAGTTTTAAGGACATATGATACTTTACCATAAGAGCAAATTAGTTATACCAATTATACATTTGTAATAATAAATATTTTTAGCTAATAAGAGTCAATAAACCTTCGTTTACATGAGACGAAGGTTTATTGACTCTTATTTACTAAAAATATTTATTATTATCAATGTATAATCGGTATAACTAATTTGCTCTTATGGTAAAGTATCACATGCCCTTAAGGGATTTCGTGGAATCTCAAAAGATTTTAAGAGTTTTCATACGATTTCATGAGTGAGGGTACATCATATTTCAAAAATGACCAATCCCTCGTAAAATCTATATTTCCATCTATACTGGAAATATATATTTTAATATATAGATCTTAACATTTGTTTTATATTTCAATAAAAAAAAACGTTATAAAAATTCGATTCAACTTCACAATAATTTCTTTGCACTGAATACTGTGTTTAATAATTAATAATGGACGGTCGATGGACCAGGAGCATCCTTCGAGGATAGGTAGCTGCTTTCCGCAGGAAATTCTTCACTTAGAGGATTGACGTTTTTTCGTAACGAGCTGCGTAAACATCCTGAAAACAAAAAAGAATATTAGATGTTAATTATATCATATCTGATTGGTGTTGAAAAAATATTCACCCTTGCTAGTAAATTGGGTGAATCCTCTTAGCAAAAATTCCTTATCTCGTGATTGCAAAACCAACATTTCTCGTAAAACTTGAACCATTTCTTTACTAGCTATTGCCTTTGCTCTAAGATAATAAGCTGATATACTGAAAATAATATTCATTAATATTAAAAAAAATTAATCTGATATGTTCTAATTACTTCGGACAATATTAATAGTAAATTACCACATAATTAATAGGAGGACAATTGTTGATCCGGGATTAAATAATTGATCGCAAATTGTCCAAACCATACTGTCCCTTTTCACTAGTAAAACTTCTTCGACAATAACTTCCCAAGTAAAATTATGTGCCGTAAAAGGTCCACAATCTCCAGTTTCTTTATATACGATGACAAATCCCAAAACAATTAAGGCTCCAACCAATCCAAGAAGAGCCATCGCTAAAAAGAGAGTTTGAGTTTGAGCAGCTCTCCATGGTGTCGAAGGCGGTTCACAAAACGTGAGAAGTCCAAATTTCTTTATATAAAAGGTCAATATCATTTTAATAACAATGACAATTGACATCATTGGACTAAAGTAGAACACTATCCAGAAGAGTGTTTGATTATAGATTAAGTTCATCGTGTTTCTAGCGATGTCGAACTTTGGGGAGCCAATTCTTTTCCAGAGTTTTGCGTTCAGTTGAGATCGTGTCATTTGAACTAGAAACACTCCCACAATTGAAATAATAAAATCGAGGAAGATCAATCTGTAAATTTCTTGAGCTAGTAGTGTTTGCCAACAATCCAAATTTCCTCGAGTAAGCCAAAAAGTCAAAAGCGTTCCAATTACAACAAGTGCCATTGTGTACATTCTGATCACTGTTACATATAAAGCTGTTCGGTCGTTGCTGTACTTTTCAAATCTTACCTGGAATTAGAAGTTAACATTTTGAAAAGTTAACTAAGATTTCTTAATTTTCCATACTTGAAAAATATTACAATTAGATATTTTTTACTCTGTAGTGAATTATTTAACATACGAGCCAAGAAATGAGAGAAGGAAAAACGTTCATGATTCCTGTGACGATTAATGGTACCGTTAAAACAGACCAAACATTTGTGAGATCTGCTTGATGTTGGTTTAGTAAAATCCACAACAATCCTCCGGTTCCAGCCATAATTGCGAGAACAAAAATCGTCATGAGAATCTGAATCGAAATTGTCAAAAATTTTGTGAGACAAGATGAATCGATATCACTTTCTGCATCCCCAAGAAGTTCCTTCAGCTCTCGATAGATCGACGCTGAACACAATTTTGCAGCTTTGTAGGATGAAATTCCAAAATCCCATCCACAAAATATTTTCGTGGCGTATTGATTGTAAACGCCTCCTGATGTTTCAATGAAACTCTTTCTGTATGAACGAGCAACCCTAAAAGGAATTAAATTCATTACAAATGAGGAAAAAGATAATAAGAATTAATCTCAAAAACTAAAAAATATTAGAATTAAATATATTATACTTACTTGCAAGAAAGAAGGACGAAAGTGAATAAATAGCAGAAACTTAAAGTCATGAAATATGCGGAAGGAATATCATAGACATTGGAGGGAATCGTATTCACACTTTTGTTCGAATAAAATCCGTAATACATACTAGAATTCGTCAGAAATCCCTAAAAGATAAAATTTGAGTTACCAAGTAAGGGGTTTGAATTATTTTTTTTATGCATTAGTACTTACATTTCCAAGTAACAGATCCACGAAGCGAAAAGAATTTTCTAAACTTGTACTAATTAATGACTGTGGTATAATTATAAAAAATATGCTGGAAAGAAGAAAATTAGTGTAGAAACTCTTTCTATAGAAATTATAGATATGTTGATATAGAAATCTATACCTATAAAAAGTAAACTAATTCACCTTAATATACAACTAATTGTATTCACTATAAACAGCCATCGTAGGAATTTAAAGTATGTTGCGATACCACTTCCAGAGTGACCCTCTATCGACTTTATCGAGTGGTACCAAAGCTCCATTGTCGAAGATATTTCATGCAGGGTTGTGTTAAACTGAAAAAATGCATTCATGTTTGAATAGGTCAAAATTTCAAATCATGAAAAATTTTACTTTAGGAAACAATGTTACAGATCCCAACAAATTTCATAGATTTAAGAAGATTTCAAGAGCGAGTGTACGCCAGATTACAAGAGTTATCTAATTCTACAAAATATTTTTACCTTTTTAAGAGCCATACTGGTTCTATATTTGAGACGTTTCCAATATCCAACTGTTCTTGTCTTTGACTTTTGACTAGCACTGTAAGACAATTTAGCTTTTACAGACCTCTTAACAGTCAAGCATTGTGGCATGTTACGTAAAATTTCTGTTCTAAGCAACTCAGAATGCAAATTATTTTGCATAAGTTCGTCATTCTGTTCCATGTGATTTGCTATCACAGCTGCATGATCTTCCAAAGGCAAATTTGGTGTTCTTAGTATTCTCAAAGTTGCATTGGGAAGCATGGGTGAAATATCAGATAATCCTTCGTTCTTTACATCCGATACTGTTACTGTAAATCAATAGAATTTATTTATATTCAACTTACTTCCAAAGTCTTGAAAGTTAAGCAAATTATAATATTAATCTTAAATTATTTAAAGTTTTTACCAATTCTTCTGGACGGCAAATAACGAGTATGATGAGCAAATACTCTTTGCTCTATAACCGGGTTGTCAAAATTCACATTTCTGGTTTTATCCGTGGAGGAAACTTGATCTTCGGCTATGAATAAAAATATTAAATTTAGAATTCAATTTCCTTTGGCACCCTAATTACAAGAAAAGTTTAAAATCTATTTATTGAACTTTATATTTTTGAATTATAAACTACATTTATCTCTGATGTTCAAAAAATTATTAAAATTATAAGGTATGGAAATTATTAGCTAATCATGAATTCATTTCTTATATTAATTATTTATAATTAAGAAAAAAATGACTCAATATTATGTGAAATACTTGCCTTCAGTCATTTCAATATGTTCAATCTCCTCTTCTTCATTAAAATTAGATCTTTTGTATTTGTTCATTATATAGAATGCACTCACACAATATTTTAGAAAAAAAAATTGCGGCAACAGTCAACTCTCTTCGACGTAAACAAAAATAATCTTTTCTGTCAAGAATGATATTAAATCAATTTTCAAAACAGAATCAGTATGAGTTCACTTATCAGATCTTCCTGCTTTATCGTTGTCGCCTAGCAGTTATCAGATTTTATAAATTTTTAATTGTTTATCGGTTCTTCGACGAATTGCATGTATAGCAGAACGTCTTTTTCAATTCTAATTTTATTCATAGACGATTTTCGATTTTCTTGATCAATAATCTCACTCTGAATCATTATCTCAGAACTACTTTACAAAAATTCATAACCTTCTCGGTAAAGTAAGCAATTTCCTTACTAGCGGTTGATAAAAAAAATTTCACTTCAGAAATTTGTTTAAAAAATTATTTGTCTTCGTATTTTTCAAAGTTAAAACCAAATAATCGTACTCAATTTTTTTTTTAAATAACTGAAAAACGATAAGATGGTAATAATTAAATGGAAGATGGTACAGCTTAAAAAGAAGACACTTCTGGAATGATAAATGTTATTAATTTATTTTTAATCACATTGAACTACCGTATTATGCAGACATGTATGTTTATCACCCAAGTTATATGAAAAACAAATCCAAAAAAAAAAAAAATCTTGAACTTGGAAACTGTTGCGCTTTAATTTATATTTGATTTATGCAATTGTTATAAAACAGTGACTATTTTTTGCTATTTTTTTACCTTTGAACTCACTTGTAATAGTCTATAATTTCCAACCAGCAACTGATCTTAATGAATAATGAAGTATGAAAGCGCAACAAAGACATGTTTTTATAAGAAAGAAAAGGTCGATAATAATTGTATCAAATACCAATTAATAGTATTAAACTTATAAACTTAGTTTATGGATTTCATGTTGAACTGTATACAATATATGTGAATTGTGTACGTTGTTTATAATGTATAATGTATAGTGACGTACAATTAAAGCGTAGCAATCAGTCAGTGCACAGCAAGGACTCCTTCCCTTTTTACCTTGTACAAATATCTAAAACAGCTTCTGAATAATTACTAGATCTATTTATAAAATTACGTATAAAGTACGTATACTCTTATACAAGAAAGTGTGTATATAGTAAACTCATTTGAGGCGTTTTTTTTTTTAGTTTTTTCCAATTATTTTTCTGATAGTGGCAAATAAGTACTATATGCAGATGTCTCACCACACACTGTAGTCGGAATCATCCTGCTCAAAAGCTATGAAGAAACCGACGATGGTCAGGTACACGACGACGTTGCCTGCTAAAGTCAGATAACATGCTCCCCATTGTATCTGTAGATACGTAAGTAAATAAATTCATAAATTATTTAAAATCCAAATCGTCAAGATGAAAGTATAAAGATAAATAGAAAATAATAAATTGCTTACCACTGGATTATTTTCTGGTGATCGTGCAAGTACAATTGGAAGAGCAAAAGATGATACTACAAATCCCATTGTAATGAATATTGCTAATTCTAAACATGCAGTGTTTCCGCTTGCCGCATCTTCAGGGAAACGTCGTGCCACTAGCGTCGGAACTGGGGATAAAATGTAGAATAATACTACAAAGAATGGCCACCACACTCTGAAAAAAGAGAGGATTTATTATTATTATTTATTTTTCATTAGAATTATTCAATTTTATAGTATCTTCAGGCTTCTCAGTAGTGCTATGGAACGTTCATCAACCCTACGCGAGTAATAATAATAATAATTTTGGTCCAAGGGAAATAAGAGAAAGATTGTGAAACCTGTGTCTTTCCTATTAAAACTATAATTTAAAATCCTTAAAACTTACTGGTAGGCTGGAAGTGCACAACCAAGTATCACAAATGTCATGCCAATCGAACCGGCAAATGCCAGGGAAACAAGTCTGAAAATGCAAATAAAGACATAAGTAAATTGCAAATTAAATAATCTTAGTTTATCTTGAAATATTAAATAAACTTGATTTTTTTTATAAAAGGAAGGGGTTTTCTGCGCTAAAAAATTATAGCAAGCTAATATATGAAAAGAACAAAAACTTTTTGAAATGTGTTAAGTGCACAAAGACATAGCGATTTTGGTGCAGTGTTGCATCGAAATATTACTATCACTCACTTCAACATCATTTTCATTATCTTCTATATTTTTGCAGAAAATTTCAAGAGCTGAGATATATTATTGTTTGATTTCCAAGAATTTCCGATTTGGGCAAAATATTGTAAACTTCGTTAATTTATCTGCACGGAAATATTATTATGAGAAACTAATTTTCAGATGGAAAATAATTAAAAATACTTACGCTGTTCAGTGAAGAAAGTTACCATGAAAGCAGCATGAAATAAAAAAATCTAAATTAGAAATGCATACAAAATCTTAATCTAGTTTCAAATCTATTATTTCCTAACAAAATTTTCCATTGGCTTTTGAACCGTTTCTGCAAATAAAAACTTTTTTCTATGAAAACCAGTTTTATTGTGTCAAATATTATAAACCATTCGAAAAAGTCTATAACAATTATTTTTCCACTTCATAATTAATTACCAAAAGATTATGGCTTAAAAACAAAAATCTGTAACACATCTCATGATTTATAAAGTAAGAAAGATAAAGAATCAAAAGCAATTGATAAGTAATGTAAACAAGAAAATGCGAATTCATTTCGGTCGGAAAGAACCATTTAAGGTTATGTTTTGATACCTGAGACTATATTTACATAAGTCATTTTTCTACAGATTTTGTCTAATTTTCTTCAAAATAGATTTCGACATAAAATTAAGAGAGGAAAATAGCAAAATTAATTATTAATAATACGTAAAGTCACCTTTAAGCCCGGCCATTGGAGATAATTTTGATAGCTTTGTTAATATGTATCCAACTCTCACTTTGAGGCTGCAGCTGACATAAACAAAGCGACTCGATCAAAATTCATGCCACCTTTTCACGTGTACGTGTTGTATCCTTGCGATTTCACGTCAAAAAAATTCATCAATGAAGAAGAAAATCACTCCATATGATCGTGACTCACACTCACAGGCACTAACATGAAAATAATTGAAAATAATCTTGATACCGCGAGGCGAGACTCTCATTCGCTGTCAAAATTGTTAAATTCCAAAATGACCAATGACATAAGACGATAAATTCTTGAAAGGTGTAATAAACAATCAAATTGTTTTTGAATGTAGGGGATAAGACTCCTAAAAAATATCACGATTTTATTTCTTTATTCTCGCTTTATTTTTTATTTTTATTAGCAGAATCTCCAAGAATTATTGTGAAATTTCCTTTAAATTCTCGGAAAATTACTTATTTTATGGAATATTTCAGAGAAATTACCGAACATTAGAAAACAATATGAGGAAATTCCAGTATATTTTATATTTGGACATCGCTTTCAAATAACTAAAAATAAGAATGTGTTTTTCTTGGAATATTTTAAATATAAATTCAAGCATTAGATTTACCGGATTTACCTATCCTATATTTTAATCGTTCAAATGAAGTGCTTTTTTCGCTCTTTTTATGTACCCTAACCTTAAAGAAGTCACGTGACCTCTGTGACGTATCAATTTATTGTTGCGTTAAACGCAATGCGTTTTGATCGTGGTTTTGACATTTCTTAGAAAACAGTGCCCTTGTCAAAAAATTGTTTCTTGATACGCGGGGCTAAAAAAAGTGTTAATTTTTCAAAATGAACCGATTGTTTGGACGTGCCAAGCCAAAAGAGCCACCACCAAGCATCACTGACTGTATCGCTGGGGTAAGTACGATTTAATTAATAATTCTGTGAATTTCCTAACCTGAAAATATTCTAAAATGTGATTCATAGGATTCATCATTTTGCATGAATATCAGGATTAATCTTCCATCATTTTTATCGTAGATTATTAGTAACTATAATTAGTTCATCAAACTTATTCTTTTATGCGCAATTAATTCACCTACAGTCATGAAAGATGATATAAATTATGTTTTTATACACTAGGTCGACAGTAGAGCAGATTCAGCGGAAAAGAAAATAGCGAAATTAGATGCAGAGCTTAAGAAATACAAAGATCAAATGGTCAAAATGAGAGAAGGTCCAGCAAAAAATGCAGTAAAAGCAAAAGCCTTACGTGTTCTTAAACAACGAAAAATGTATGAAGCTCAAGTTGATAACTTGAGGCAACAGGCTTTTAATATGGAGCAAACGAACTATGCTACGCAAACCTTAAAAGACACTCAAGCTACTGTTGTGGCTATGAAAGAGGGTGTAAAACAAATGCAGAAGGAGTTCAAGAACATTAAAATCGATCAAATAGAGGTAGATTTAATTTTTATATAATATTAATGTTAGGGGAAGTTGAGGAGTTGTTTACTCGAATTTTGAGTATACACAAGATTTTCAAAAGATTTCATGAGCGAATGTATATCAGATTTCAAGACTGATTCACCCTCGGAGGAAGTTTAGTAAATTAAACGTTGAATAAATAAAACAAATTTTCTAGGATATGCATGATGATTTAGCGGATATGTTGGAAGAAGCGAATGAAGTTCAGGAGGCAATGGGTCGTAGTTATGGAATGCCTGAAATCGATGACGACGAACTCGAAGCAGAACTTGCTGCTCTAGGAGATGATCTTGCCTTGGATGAAGACACTTCATACCTGGATGATGCTATCAAAGCACCGAGTGCACCTGATAAAGAACCAGGAGCTTCTTCAGTGAGAAATAAGGTATCAATTACAATTTTATTAATTCACGATGGTTTAGGTTTGATTAACATTGTAATTAGAACACATTTTTAATAAATTTATTAATGAAACTATATTTATCGAATATTTATATTTACAGGATGGAGTTTTAGTAGACGAGTTCGGCTTGCCGCAGATACCAGCCAGTTAATTATTTCTAAGTCTTTATCTTTACATTCAGTGTCAACTGTTCAAAGCATGCGTGAAGACACTTAATTACTCGATTCGAGTTACAACGCTTCAGAGAGCACTTGTCTTATAAAACAAAGTAGAGATTCCTCTTGTTGCATGTTTCACAACTGCAGTATATGCTTTTTACAAATTAACAGTATCTTTTTCTATTAATGATTTGTACAAAGTATGTTATTTTCAGTCAAATTTTAGTTTGGATCAGCTTTTCATGATACAAAAAAGAAAATAGGAATAAAGTATTAAGCTTATAGTCAGCTTTGTTTTCTTTTTTCAAGATTTCTAAATTCTTTTCTTCGTATTTAAATCAGCTGCAATCTGGGTTCATTAACAGCTTCTTGATTTTGAAGCTCCGTGTATCCCTCGTAAACATTTATTGCGCTGCTTCTGGCCTCTCGAAAGTTATCCTCTTCGAAATTTTCGACTTGGAGATAGTGATGAACATGAGCCTGAAGTAAAGTTGATTTGAATAGAATTCGTAATATATTTATTTATAAGCGAGACTCATTTACCTTCTTCTTGTAGAGTTTGTCAAATTGATAAACTACGTCCTTTAGCATTGAAGACATGGAGGTTGAATTAATCAGACTCAGAAGCGATATAGGATGTCCTGCTGGTGGTACGGAGCACAAACCTACTTTCATTGCTTCTCTACTCCAGTCTGTAAATCTGGCTTTGTTTTGGAATCTAAAATTTTAAGATAGCCAATTTTATTTTCCATCACAAAATGCAAGTGATATTTAGGTTGAGATTTACCTTTCGATATTCTTTCTTATATCTGTGAGGGATACATCGCCTCTTAAAATGTGAGCAGCGCCAAGAACTACAGATTCTGATTGCAAGGGATCCACTTTAATCAATTGGTTGTTCCTAGACCACGCATTCGTGAATAATTCATCCTGGAACCTTTCGAATTTGCAATATTATAATAGGAACCCAAACTTCAGTTCACAATCAGTCCTTTTAAGGGTGTTGGACCCAAATGCTTTCCTCAAAATTTGATTTCTTCATTTTAGTTAATAAATATTGTAATAAGATATTTTTTCTCCCTGTAGTGGTACTCATTTTTTGAATACTGTAGAGTGAAAAAATATGTATTTCTAATATTCGTAGAGTTAAAAGGAAAAATTGAATTTTATCCTTAATCTTAGTAAATAACCTACTTTGTTTTGTGAGTGATGGAAAACGTTGGCGCTGTTAAAGTTGCAGGACTCACACTACTGAATATGTAGTGAAGTTGAGGATATGGGACTAGGTTTGTTGCTAATTCGTTCATGTCCGTATTTAAACTTCCAGGAAATCTCGAGCCACTGCCAAAATTGAGAAAATTGAAACTGACAATCGAATCTAATAGTTCTTTTTTGTTAAATATGAAATATTGAAATAAAACCTTGTCAAGTGGAGAAGCATATTAACGATGATACTATTCATATCTTGGAAGGGTCTATATGAAGCGTTGTATTTAGCCTGGTCCAAATTTTCCTTTTTGTTCATTTCGGCACAACAAATATCTTGGAGAGCTTTATTCTCTGCTGGAAAAACGCAGGTTGCACAATCTGTTAATTCTTTTGTAGCTAATAGAACGTTATAAGGAGCTGTAATTACATCTTGGGTGCTGGCTGGATATACACATGATACAAATCTGTTGAAAAATTGTGAAAAGTTAGGAAATATAAGTTAGAGTAAACAACCGACCGTATAAGTCCTTATCTCAGTTTTTAAAATTGAATAATAGTCTCTTTTTAATTATATACCTATCTACATGCGGATAACTGTCGTTTAACATTTTTAAAGTCGCTGTTCCTAAACCAGAACCCGTTCCACCTCCGAGCGAATGCATAATCAAAAATCCATGTAGACAGTCACATTTTTCAACAGTTTTTCTGATTGTTTCGCTTATTTTATCGTGATATTCCCGACCGTGAGTGTAATGCCCGACGGCCCTAATTAAAAAGTGAAGAGATAATTTATTTTTTTTGAGATACGAACTCTATAAAAAATGATCAATTCTATGTTTGGAATAAAATACTTTTACCAATTATTTGCTGATCCAGGGTAATTTGTAATTGTGCAAGTTTGGTCGAATAAATTTCGCAAAGATCCTTCTTTGAACCGAGCGACGACACTGTCCTCCATATCGATTAATACTGCCTGTTTAAAAATTCCAAATAATATATGTATTCTATTTATAGTTGAGACTTATACTTACAATTAATTAATAAAAAAAATTAATTATAATTATGTCATACCCTGGCTTTAACTTTCGCCGAAACTAATTCTTGAATAGATTTAAAAGCTAAATCGCTGTTTGACTTGGGTAGATAAAAAAAGCTGTTGAAGGCATCGCAAAGATCGTTTATATTTTTATTGTAGTTCTTTTGAATCTTCAAAAAGTTAGTATCGCTATCTCCAATTTGAATTCCATATTCGTGCAAGACTAATGGCCAAAAGGCAGAACCTATTTGATTTCCACATTGTCCAACTGAAATAAGAAACGTATAATTAAATAAAAGTGATAAAATGTATAGATATAGGTTATGTTTCCTATATTATTATTAAGATAATGAAAATTAGGCAGTATTTTGACCTTGGACTGTAATAAATTGACTCATCTCTCTCCGGAATTCTAATAAATAAAAAATTTTTAATTTCGGTCGCAAGCCACAGAATTATTTTAAATTTTAGGGCACTCTTGACGTTTTAAGAAAACTTTCCGGTATTTAGAAGAATTCGCGCCTTTTTTCGAATTGCATTGTCTATAATCTTTCGATTAAAGAATCGATAGTTTAAAATATTCGCACATAACTTCACTCTGTCAGTGTTGTTGTCGTATTGTGGTTAGAGAGGTTAGATTTTCGAAGAAATTTTTTATAAACAGAGGTAAAGATATATATTTTCAGTTACAAAATGCGTATTGCATTGAATTTTATTAGCTTAATAGTGTCTCTTGAAGTTTTGTGTCAATGTTCCACAATCAGAATTGAATCAACAGAATTACGTAAGTTTTTGTATACTTTATAACCTATAGCGAAAATGCCGGCATGCCATTCCCTTTTTAGGTATTTTTATTATTAAAAAATAATGTATAATCATGATCTTTGAATACAATAACAACATCAGAAAATATTAAAAATTTTATTTTTGGGAGTAAGAATTTAAACATTTACAGAATTTTTGTGAAAGTTTTCGAATTTCTCTTCCTGGTTTTTACTCTGACTTTACCATTTTTCTAAGAAAATTAATATGTAGTTATCGATTTAAATGACAAATTAAAATTTGAAATTGTGAATATGAACAATTCAAACTTCTTTATGTCCCACTTATGGTATATTATTTCATTTTATATTGCAGCTCGTTTTTTGGAACCTGGACAGTCAATCGTGATTGAAAATAAAAGTTCAAGTTCAAGTTTTCGGGTCTTTTGCCATAATGCTAAATCAAAATACTTGTTTCACATATGGAGAACTATAATTGTACGTTTGATTTCTTTAATTTTATTTCTTTATTTATCTACTTATTGCAAGCGTATTTTATTTAAGGGTGATAGATCCTAAAAAGAATATCGAATTACATTTAAGATTTGTTAAAGTAAAATGTCGAGCTCAAATTCGTGGTTGAAAATTGGATCCAACATCCTTAAAAGAGAGATAAGGTATCACATAAAATTAATATTTGCAGATGAAATTAGACACAAATCTAGACAATTACGAACTGTACGATGGTAGGACTCCGCACGAAGTTACAACTAAATTTGAAGATAATAGGCGATCATGGAATTTTAATTTCTTTAGCACAAAAAAGATGAAAGAATTTAAGCTAAATCCTTTCGAGGATGCTTGTATTGGTGTTTACACCCCTCACATTTCCTATCAATATCAGATATCTGTGATGGAATTACGTTAGTAGAGACAATTTTTTATTGCACAAAATTCCACTGAATATGATCAGTTTAAATTTCTTTAATATTTTTTTGTAGGCATTGACACGTGGAAAGTTTTGTATTTGATACTAGGAATATTAATATTCTGGTCTGGTAGAAGGCTTAGTCAAAATACTCTATTCTATTATTTATGTGGAATTTTACTTGGTGTCACAACTTCAGTCATCATTTTGATATACTTTTTTGGCAAGTTATTTCCCAAGGTAAATATTCATTAATTCCTATTTTAAATTTGTGTAAATTTCTAAATTTAAAAAAAAATTTAGATGCTAATAATAGTCTTTTTATTTTAAAGGGAAAATTTATGTACTTCATGGTAGCTACAGGTTACACAATGAGTTTTTATCTTGCTCAAATCCTCTGGGATAATGCTCAATTAATAGCTTTACAATATCGAGATTGGGTCTTTTGGTATATTCTCATAACTGCTTTTATAAGTTTTGTAATTTGTTATCGTTTTGGACCGATCACGAATACTAGAACGAAAAGAATTATCCAATGGTTTTTGCAGGTAATTGTTTTATAAGTTTCAAACTTATTATCCTATGACTTATAAATAAATTAAATTTTTAATTTCTTTTCTTTAAAAAAAATATAATATTTTAGCTTCTTGGGATGTTGATGATTTATTACAGCAGTTACTTTCGGGAAGCTTCAAGCGCGTGTTGCATTTTAGTTCTAATGCTTTACAACTTCCCAATAGTAATTATAACGAGAGGTCGAAAATACTGGTGAGTTTCCTGGAGAGCAATGAGTTCGACTGAATTATAGAAAATTAATTTTATCATTTCATCAATCATTGAAATTAAAATTCTCAACTATATGTATGTATATATATATCATTTATTTTATATTTTTTTTATATAAAGTTACAGAATATTAATAAAGTGTAAGTTTTTTTGTACTTTTCAATAAAAAGTTCCTAAAAAAATCATTTTTCATGAAGGGTAGACAACTTCTGAACTCGATGACTACAGTCCGTATTTAGATTATGCCAATCAAGTTGTAATTCACCTTAAAACTATATCGATTTTAATTTAAAAATTATAGATTTTTGAATTGTTCAAAGTTAAATTGATTTCAACTTAGAATCGGTGTACACCGAAATTCAAAGTTGTATATCTTTCGAATTTTTGTTTTTTTATTTTGGTTTTAAAGTTGACTTTTTTTTTTTTCGTTGCCGTTCAACGTGCAAAGTCTGGATTAAATTTCTAGTCGCTTCTTTCCATTCAGGAGAAGAATGTTTCCCGAGACTAGACGACTTCTAACAGAAGACGAATATCACAAGGAAGGTATAAGAGAAACTAGAAAAGCCTTAAGAGATCTTCAAGAATATTGTTCTAGTCCCGAGTGCAGTCCTTGGAAGACTGTTCTGAAATTAAAAGACCCTGTTAAGTGAGTCTTATTGTGAAAGATTTAAATTACAATTTTTAGTATGTGATTAACTAGACCCTATTTTTTATTTTAGATTTGCCAAGTTTGTACAAGGAGGTAGCCACCTTTCTGAAGACGAAACACTTGAGCATGACTCTTCAATTACTAAACTTATAGAAGAATGCGAGTATACTGATGATGAAGACGAGGAGTTTTGATTTTTGGAAAATTTTACTTCTGAAGATTCGTTTGTATCTTTAATTACGTCTACTTTAGCACAAAGATTAAATTTGCAACACAAATCAAGAAAATATTAATTTATTAAAGACGCTGAATATCGTCATTAAGGGCATGTGATACTTTACCATAAGAGCAAATTAGTTAGACCAATTATGCATTCATAATAATAAATATTTTTAGCTAATAAGAGTCAATAAACCTTCGTCTACATGAGAGGAAGGTTTATTGACTCTTATTTACTAAAAATATTTATTATTATGAATGTATAATTGGTATAACTAATTTGCTCTTATATGGTAAAGTATCACATGCCCTTAATATAAGTATTTTTATTTTTTTATTCGCAAAAAAATAATTATGGTAGTAGCTTCGATTATGTGAATCTGAATTATACATTTGAACTTCACATTACGACATAGGCTATTACAAAAAATGCACAATATTTATTACTCTCGATAATAAAGGACTTATTTTTCTAACTTTTTGAGTAGTCAGTTCCAGTCTGAATCGTAACAATCTTAAAGTTAATATAATTTATTAAAATATAAGATCTTTTGATTTGGAATTGTGTAGATATAAATAATATAAAAAGTTATGATCGGCCTCGGAGGTAATTCCAAACTAGATTACACATAGTAAACTAGATTACAACTAGTTAGAAATATCTAAGGCACATTTTATCAGTGTTAAGTTGCCTTGTTGGCGAGTATTGGCAGTAAATAATTGTCTTCGTGACTACATTATTCAGCGAAGTCGAGATATTTTTTTGGTCTTGTCGTTCTCAATTGGTGGAGGAGGACCTTTTGCAGCTAGATGCCTGTTGTAAACGCTAGAAAAGAAAGTATAAAAGTAATCTTATTGAGAGAATTATTCATTTTGGATGATTTGAGAATTTAAAAAATGTTTTTTCTTACTATTTGTAAGTTTCGGAACGAATATAGTCTATAACATGAGATACGCCAACTTGGAGTTGATCACCAATTGGTGTTACCCAGGGATTGTATTCCATTCTAAATACTGCTTTGTTGCTGACTAGGTCCAAGTTTCCTGTTTAATAAAAAATAATGTCTAACTGCTGTGATATAAAATAATTGAAGTAATAATTTTAGACTAAATTAGAAGATTTATTACCAATTTCTGGAGGTAAAACAGTTAAGCGATTGCCTTGAATGTGCAATTCTCGAAGTCGAGTAAGTTCTCCGATTTCCTTTGGTAATTCAATGAGGTCGTTGTCCCTCAATACGAGCTGCAATTTATTGTAAATTATGTGAAATGTGCATATTTTAATATTAGATTCAACCTCTATAATTTCAAAATTCGAACTCTTCATTTAACTTTACTTGTAATGTTTGTAATGTTTGTTGAGTAACAGAAGTAATCGAATTTTGAAACTAGAACTTGGATCAAAAACCCTTAAAAGTTCAATTTCATAATTTTGTGTACTCACAATTTGCAGATTTCTTAGTTGTTTGATATCAGGTGGTAGATACTCGAAATCATTGTCAGCCAAATAGAGTGCTCGTAATGTATCTGAAAGAATCCTGTTGTATTTGGGAAAATAGGATAGTCTTGATAACTCAAACTCATTCATTAATTACCCATCATAAAGAAATTTCCCGGTAACCTCTTCTCGTTTAGGTTGTTGTAAGTCAGGTCCAGAACTTCTAGAACTGGAAAGGCTCCAAATCCACGGGGAAGTTCGTTCAGTCTGTTCATTCTGGAAAGGATAATTTCGATTAGGTTGGCTCCTTGATTGATTATTATTCACAATAATTGAGACATACCCTATGTTCAGAATTCTTAGCTTTGGTAATTGTGATAGAGTCATAGGCAGCTCCATAATATGGTTGTTGAATAGATTTAGGATTTCCAAATTCATTAGATATGATATCGCCTGGGGAACAGCTTTAAAAAGAATCTTCTATTAAATTGCTGAATTATATTATTCACGACATTATTGGCAAAGCCCAGAATTACCTTGTAGTTTATTGTGGCTTAAAGTCAGTCTAGTGATGTTCTGCATGTTAACTGTAAGGAAGAGGATTTTTAGAATAGAAATCACTTAGTATTCGCTTTTTCTCAATTTTGCTTGAAATTTCTTAATATAAAAAAATTTCAAGGAATTTTATAAAATGCATTTCAATTTATTGAAATTTTAAAAGACTTTTTATTATACCTATAAAAACTTGGAATCATTAAAAACTTATTTCTTAATTTCAATGTCAATCATTATTTGTATTTGAAATAGTCAAAAGATACTTTGATTTCAGGATTTTCTAAATAGTGTTTCTGAAATGTTTTGCATTTTGCAGGTATGAAATCAAAATTTATCTTTTCAAGACAAGGTCTTTGCGCATGCTTGATCACGCCTACAAACCAGAAGAAGAGTGCCATTCGCACTCTCATATATGGCTCAACGGGAATCCTGAAACCAGTCTCGACAACTTGCCTAATTTGGTGAGAGAAACGAGTTGAAGGACAAATAGGGTGGTGGATGTACACTTACACAATCCGGGCATCTCGTCGAAGCTGGAAATCCCCTTGTCCGCGAGATCTAACTCTGGATTCTGAATTTCACGGGCCTCATCGAGGACCTTCTTCGTCTTCGACATCTTCCCGGCAGGAATACACGACACTGGGGCTTGGCTCATTGCGCGCGCACTGCTTTGACAATTACGTCAAGACTGTATATAATCGTAACGTAAATGCTTACGCTCTCTTTTACTGCACTGCGTCGCTGCTTCTGCACTACTGTTTGAAACTTTCAAAATCTTAAACGAGACTCCAGAAACTGGAGGTGGCTGATCCTCCTTACTCAAGCTGGCACTGAACAAGAATTTATTTATAAACCTGAAATTAGAACATCAAAGTTTATATTTCTTTAATATGCAGTTAGAATATTTAAATTAGGTGCGCCTTGGGTTGAATGCTAAAGATATTTTAATACTACATATTTTCGAATGTAGAGAAGTTTAAATACTTTAAATAATTGACCAAAGCCTTGTTCATTAGAAGTGCAAAGTATATTTAATGTTTTAACAAATTATTCTGAATTTGAATTGTTTTTATGCCGAAGATATCCTTGGTTGAGGGTCTACAGTTGGAAATGAAGGAAATGATTCTTGTTGAAGGAATTTGAATAGTTTGTTTGGTGTTGAAGAAATATTGAAAAGGGAATTCAAATTTGTGATCTCTTTTGATTTTTTTTGTTAAATAATATCTTTTTGTGGTTGAAATTAATATTTAGTTGCTCAATTGATCATTTGTGCGTAACGGAAGCATAGCTAATTCAATTTGGAGTACTATCTGGTGGTAGAAACTTGATTTAGTTCAAGTTTCGAGGAATAGGTAGCGCAACTTGTACGAATTTATAGCTATAAACAAATCTTTGCTACAAATGATAAAAAGAGAATCAAATTAAAGATATATAGTTAGATTTTAATTAAATTAAGGGTGCTGGGTTCAATTTAAAATTACAAAATTCTTTTTTTTTCATTTTACTCAACAAATATTATAACTAGATATATTTTCGCTCTGTAGACATATAAATGCTCTTCACTATAGGAAGGTGGCTACAGAGCGAAATATTATTTAATTTTAATACTCTTTGCATAAAACAAAGAACTCGAATTCGAGCCTCGAAATTCAATCTTTTCATTTCACTCATATGGTAACTACCACATGTCCTTAAATAAAATGAAGAAATTGAACTTTTAGGATATATGATAAGTTTTTGAAAAATTCGAATAGTGTTTGAATTTTAATAGGAAATTAAAGTTTGAGTATAACTATTTATTATAAATTTTGGCTAGTTTAACAACAAAAGCCTAAATATTCATCTTTTCATAGTTCAAGTCCATTAATCACTTCTTTGCTTCTTCTCGTGCAGCGGTGAGCTGGTGTCCCTATAGGCTGAACTAGATCTAAATCGCTGGAGCCCTGACTCTCTCGGTCACGAAGTGCGAAATAACCAGATTCGCTTGTGTTTTGTGCCCTCGGACTAAGCTGAACCGGTCACGGCGATCAGTAAATTGACCGATAATGTTACCTGGCACTGATTGCTGGATATGGTGATGATGGATGCGCAGGGCATTCCTCTTTTGCTTAGTTCTGTCCTTTACCATATCCGCCAAGGTCGCTAACCTTTCAAGTCCTTGGGTGCTCTTTGGCGCCACTCTCATATTTTTAACTTGCACCCAACACCAGCCTTGCGGCAGAGAAATGGAATAATATCGCGAGTGATACAAGACAATGCACTCGGTAATGAATTTCCTATAAGGCCGGGTTCGCGCCATTCACTTGTGTACACTTAGACTCTTAGACGATCTGATTTCAGACTTTCCAGAATACTCGCTTCAATTTACATGTAGCTTCTAATTCAAAATTCTATATTATAGTTATTAAATATAGGTCCAATAATTTAAATTGTCAAAACACGTCGCTTTCTCTTTAATCATGTTAATTTTGTAGTCAAACTACACTTTTTTTTTATCTCGAAATTAACAATTTACAAGGAATCTGCATCGCTTCCAACTCTCAATATGGAGATACTTTAGAGCTAGATTAGACGAGCAATAATGTAGAAAATTTACCGAGTTCTCGATCGTCTCAATCGCCATCCACAGTCAATATTATACTTGACATATTTCGCACAAGCCCTACTCGAGTTTCAACCACAGCAGAGTATAGGTGGATGCAGGACAAAAATACATACCTACCTAACGTTATTAAAACCAGTTGGCCATCAAGTTCCCACTCATCCGCTCATTTCTGGCCCATAATTGAGGATTACATGAATTTACTTTTCTACAAAAACTATTATATGTATAATCGAGCGATTTGTGGCGATCTCTATCCTAATTTTAATTAAATTAAGGGTATTGGGTTCAAGTTTTAGTCTTGAAATATTGGTAATCCATTCGACATCGCTGAAAATATTTAGAAACCTCTTATTATTGTTAATTAATTCCATTTAAGGGCGTTGGACCTAAGTGTTAAGCTTAAAATTCCATTCTTCATTTTACTCAACGAAAATTATAGATAAATATTTTTTCGCTCTGTAGCGCTAATCTTTTTTCAAATATAAGACAGCGTACAGAGCGAAAAAATATTTAATTTCGATACTTTTTGCATAAAATGAAGAATTCAAAATCTAATTTCAAATTTCAATATTTTCATTTTATTTAAAAAAGATTTGAATTAGATATTTTTTCACTCTGCACGCATAATTCTAGTTAAAAATTGATTAATTCTGCAGAGGGAAAAAATTCCAATTTTAATATTTCTTAAGTAAAATGGGGAAATCGAGTTTTTAGATTGGAACTTGGCTCCAACACCCTTAATTAGAGAAATGTAAATTCATTTAAACATTATTTCTTCAGTTCAAAGAAGTTGGAATTGATTTCACTACCACCGAATTGATGATAAAATAGTTTTTACTATAATTGATACAATTTCAATTAATTCCTGAGAGTGGTATTGAATGGAAAACTATATTTATTGATCACTCAGATATTTCATTCTTAAAAGTGAAATTGAATTAGGTTCAGAATCTTGAAACTGGAGAAAGTAATTTACAATGCTTTGTGTGATTTACAGTATTGCTCTCCAATGACTTTGAGTACAGCAAGTTCAGCTATTTTTTTTTGTCTAGCAACATGCCCGACGGCTAACATGGCAAGTCACGGCAAGTATGCTCGAAGCAATTTGCTCTTGTCTCATAGGTAGAATGCGTATATTGTAATATTTATTTCAAGATTGTGAGTTTTTTATCACTAAATTTATTAACTCATTTCATTATGGAACTTAATCAATTTGTACCTAAAAATTCTTTATTATAAAAAATAAAATCACTAATTGAAAGTATTATAAACTCGTTCTTTTCTTATGCTGGAAAAAATTTTTGAAAATTTCCCTACTCTTAGGAATTATTCGGCATTTTTATTTGGGAAAATGATTTTCACCAATATTTTAGGGAATTTTAATTCATGGATCATCCTTTTTTTAGAGCTTTTAGAGAAGGATAAAATACTCGTTTTTTAGTTATCAGATTTTTTAAAAATTGTATAACAAAATAAAATAAAATGTTCAGCCCAGTTTTTTCCAGGTTGACAAATAAAAAATTGTTTATCGGTACCACAGGGGCTTCCAGTGGGCGATGAGAGCCGTTATGTTGCCGGTGCTACCGAAACGAAAGCCCAGTAGCTTCTGTTTTTCGGCAACGAGGATGTCAGACAAGTTACGACACGGTACTCCGGTAGCAGGTGTTATAAAAATACTAGCAGGACGAATCCGCATTTTTTTCTCGCTCTTTTTTCGCCTCGTTCGATGTCTCAGCCAGAACCGGTAAAAAAGGTGCATATCTTAATCTCGTTTCAGGATTTTTCTCGTCGTGACGATACGCTCTTTCCATAATACGTTCCCCTTAATTCCCTTTCAGTCCATTAGATTTAATTGCATTCCATTTCATTCACTCGATGAGTTTAAACGAAGAGAACATTACCTGCTGAAGTGGCAATAATGTCCACGTAAACGCGGCCTGCTAACACATTTTATTCATTTTTTCCATACCTCGTTATGCGATGCTCACTGCGTTTTAAAATCGACTGTCTTATCGTCAATATTATTTTCAGTAATGATGCAAATTAAAAAGGGAGTTAATTTAACTTTTAATTGAGTCAAAAATAACTTTAGAGTTTTTAAAATGTAGTAGCTTCGTGATTTTTGCACTAGTCTATTTCTTTTCGCTTTTAATTATTAAAATATGTATATCTAATGTTTTATAATGTTTCTTCAGTTAATGTTATAATATATTATATCACCTAATTAGTTAATTAGTGTCCCCAAATTTACGTTTGTAATAATAAATATTTTCCCCTAAAATTAGAGGCCCTTTATCTCCGTCTGCTCTTATGACAATTACTATACGTCCTTAAGGATGTTGGAACCAAGTTGTTATGAGAAAAGTATAATGTTATGAGAAATATTTCAATGTTAAATTTAAAAGTACATTCATTGAATAAGTAAGTGACTTTTATTCCTGGCTAAGTCTGACGCCCTCTCATAGGCTGCTTAACCTTCAATTATTATTAATCAATTGTGAGGAGTCGTGAGTTGTCGAGGGAGGCAAGGAAGTACGCAATTTAAAAATTAATAAATTACAATTTATTCACAAAAAAGAAATGTAAAAAATTACAGAGTCAAAAGAAAACCATCGTCACTCGGCCGCGGAATGACTCGATATAAACTAGCAATCTTTTGAAAAGACTCGATATAAACTTAAAGAATGTTCATCGCGAACCGAGTGAGCGGCGATGGGTTTAAAATGATATAGTAGGTTTTAATTGAATAATTAGAGAAATATTGATTCAGAGAAAAGAACACCTAATTAGTTGGGACAGTGCTCTACGCGTTCACAAATTTTGATAGATTAAAACCGTCTCTCACGGCCCTAACCGAGTTCCGCATTTATTTATTGAATATACTCAACTCGGATAGCTACACTCTGTTTCCCTTCCCGTGAGAGATCCAACAAACGGAATTAGAGTGAATGCGCTGAGGAATAATATAATGGAAACATCGCGCCTAAAGTTTAAAATTGGCGATGCGAAATTGAAAATTAATCACAAAGGCTCGTGCTAGGTCTCCGCAGCCTGGAGCAGCGTACACAGAGACCTAGCAACGAAATCAAAATAACGCGAGAGAACCCATATGAACAAAAATGTAGTAAGTAAAAAAAAAATCAAAGCGAAACAAAAGAGTGGAGTCAGCAGCCTGGAGCAGCGTGCACTGACCCACTACTTTTGCAAAAGGGTAAAGTATAGAAGAGCGAGGAAGAGGGGAACCCCAGCCTGGAGCAGCGTACGGAGTTCCCCTTTTCTACTGCACCTAGTGTTGAAGGATGGAGATGGTCTGCTGGCTAGTCCACGGTATAATATTGCCGGCTTGGTGATCCTGAGCAGAATGAATTGCTGTGGGCCGACAGTCGCCTTATATACCTTGGAAAAGGTGGAAGCGGCTGGTGAAAACCCCCTTTTTCTCCGTCTTGCTGTGCCCCTTGTAATCGTCAGAATTTGACATTATTGCTGCCAGGTGTGCGAGTACAGGGTTTACTACCTGTTTAATTCCTTTGTTGACCGCTATTTGTTTTGATTGTAGTCAGATGCGCAAATACAGGGTTTACCTGCTCTAATCCTTCTTTGTTGACCGCTATTTGATTTGATTGCAGTCAGATGTGCAATTGAAAATAGCCTTTTGTGGTCGTACCTGACTCTTTTGCCTATTGTTAGGCGTATTGTTTGATGAGTAGACGCTGGTGAGCGTCGCTCGATGTGTTGCCTATGCTCAGGCGTGTTTCTGGGCCGGTATGCCATACCGTTACAAAGTTTTAGTCTAAAAATTTGATTTCTTCATTTTACTCAACAAATACTGAAAGTGTAATTATTTTCCTCTGTGGAATTAATCAATTTTTAACTAGAATTATGCACACAGAGCCAAAAAATATCTAATTCAAGTATTTTTTAAGTGAAACGAAAATATTGAATTTTGAAGATAGATTTTGAATTCTTCGTTTTTTGCAAAAAGTATCGAAATTAAATATTTTTTCGCTCTATATGCAGTCTTGTATTTGAAAACAGATTAGTGCTACAGAGCGAAAAAATATTTATCTACAATTTTCGTTGAGTAAAATGGAGAATTAAATTCTTGTAAATCTCTTAAAATAAACATCTCTCAGCCGAATGTAAAAAAAGATACAAGAAAGTTTTTTTTACGTGCTTATGTATTATTTTGCGTCTTTACGAACGACAAGTGCACGAGGTAATAACTGCGGTCGTTTCAGATGCAATTCCTGAGTACAATGCTATTAGATTGACTATTATGTTCCAGCTACTCTCCCTTCCACAGTGAGGGGACAACCTTCAGTCTTTTTGAAATATCGCAATACAATATAACGCATTCTCCTTTTCTGTCTCGTGGAGTGCTGTCACTCACTCTCCTTGGCATCAGCAGATAATAGACAAGGCAATATTTTGTTCGTCTGATGCTGATGGTAACTGCAAAATTGCCGTCTGCTGGATAATTTGAACGGGGATCCTCAATTTCCTCACTGGATGAGTTATCACGCTGCGACGGAAAGGTTGCTAGATCTTCTAGTAGAATTATAAACGACACTGGTGAACTGAAAGGAATTCCCATTGTTTCAATCAAGATCCCCCTTTGGCACCTACTTATTTATTATATCTTTTACAGTATACTTAGCGACAATTCGTTAAGACTTGACCTATTAGTTAAGTCATATAGTCATTACAAACTACTTTGCCTCATAGTAATTAACATTTCGAGATTCGATGCAGAACATTCTCAAGATTTATTTAAATAATACAAAGTTTCCTGAAAAGGTTGCTTTTAATATATTTCAAGGGAAATATATCTAATGTATGTGTTTAATTATATAAGTTCTTTGTTACTACTTAAAAATTCTTTAAATGTTATTTTAGAATATAGTATTGTAAGAATTCATTGTAATATTGTTTCTTAACGCTTCTTAATATTTGCTGGGTTTTTCCATTCCCATTAAGAAAATCTGGAATTCCTCAAATCTTTAAGCTTTTTATAGTTGTACCAATTTCATAAAATTAGGTTCAAGTGTACTTTAAGACTCAGGGAATCTCCGACCCTTTAGGTCAACCGATCATAAAATCTAGACCGGGATTAGCAAGAGTATGGGTTGTTCTAGTAAGAAAGTCCCACAGTTTATAATAACTAATAGTCTTCCGAATTTTCCCACTTCTTGAATATTTAATCTTTTAGTGTATCCCTCCCTTTTTTTGGACTCCTCGTTGAAGGATTCTCCAGAGACCAGTTGCATTTCTGTTTCCTATGAGTTCAGATCAGAGTCGCATTATCCACGTCGAGTTTCATTATTTCTTGAGTTAGAAATTCATCTGTCTAAATTCTTAGCGTATATTAAATACAGAGAGAATTGAAGAATCCTTCCATTTTTGTTGAGGCTCTATACAGAGTTTTCTAGTTTTCGAGACTCTAGCTACACTAGAGCTTTCAATTAAGAAGTCACTTAGAAATTTGAGACCACCCGCTAATTTCTAATGTGAATACGCTTTGCTAATTCTTTTCTCTCTGTAATATTTAAATAGTAAAGTTTGTTTTGTCTTAGAATTTTTAACTGTGTCCTTTGTGAATAATAAACAATTTGTATAATTAAGTGAGTCTAATTATTGATCACGTATTCTGACTTAACAGTATGATGTCCTGAAAAATTGTCTGGATATGTGAGCCTGTAATGTACATTATACAACCGTTCGAATTTGATCTGACCCATGATTACCTGGAGTTTTCTGGAATATGGAAAACTAAATGAAACCAATCTTATTCGGATTGTTGATGCAAACTGCTCTATAATTCGAATTTCACATTGCACACATTCTTGATGATTGTACAAGAACAGCGTTGCAAATTGTGTCTTACAATTTCGTGCGACTGCGATCCTTTCTCTGCATATTCATTCTTGTTACAATTTACATTTCTCCTTTTGGAAAGCAGCAGACGAGAGGAAGTTATCTATTGAATCGGTTAAAACTTAAAACGAGTGTTTACCGGTGACTATACGTCCGGAAACCTCCTGTCAGAACTTATGCCTTACTCGAGTTCTCAGCAGAGACCATTGCGTTTAATTGATACTGCGGCGCCAGGGCAGTTGCAATTTCTCAAAGCCGCGTGCTGCCTTGGTTGCTCATAATTTCATCCCAGCCATTTAATTATAGGTCTGAGATGGACCTCGTGAGACTTACTACGAGACATCTTCCATCCCTTATTATTCCTCTTTTCTCTCCTCTGCTCTGCTGTATCTTTTTTCTGCTCACTCTCGACCTCTTTTCTCGGACTGTCTAGAAAAATTAGAGCAGCTTGAGAAAGGTTTTCCTTTTATTTTTCAGTAATAATCGAGGGCGAGATCACTGGCGAGATTTGCACTCAGTATTTTCCTGTGTGATCGAGGAGGTGCGCCTTTAATTTCCCTTGGAACTATTACGAAAGACGGATACATGCCCGCCTAGTTTCCGAGCAGGATTTTCTATACAGGAGCGAAAAAGACAAGAGAGTGAAAGATTGGAATGATTGAGAGACAGAAGGACGCATTAGAGAGAAAAGGAAAGAGAGAGAAGAGCGTCGATAACCGGCGCCAGTAATAATAATTTCATAGTAGTCATTACAGGTTGTGTGCGACCCCCTAATCGGTCGGATCGTTTAATTACTGATACGCACGATGGAGTCACGATCACGTGCCTACCACGCTTGTATGTATAGAGGAAGCATTTAGCGAGAACCGTAACATAGCGGAATAGAAAAATAGAATAATGATTGATACCCTTTTTATCGTTTTTAATAACTCGTTGTTAGATGACTACGAGTAGTTACTAAATCCTATTTTGAATGTTTCGATAATTCTTGAAATGTTACTGTTATTTAGACAGTTAAGGATTTTTATCGAAAAATTGAAAAAATTTCAATTTAAAAAACACTTTTTTTCGTATTAAAAACGTCCGACGGTTTTACTGGCTATCCAAGTAGAAAATTCATAATGTTGTCAGACAACAGAAGTGGTTTTTAAGATTTTCACTACTTAATTATTAATAATGTTAATCATATCTTAAAAAAGAGATGTTACCAATATATTGAACACATTGTTGTCGAAAACCTGATTGGTTTAGAAATTGAGCGAATTATCGAATTTTAATTTTGAAAACAATCTTCAGACTATTTTCGTTTTCAAAAAGATTATTAAGACAGAGAATACGAATTTTATATAACTCTTTAGATTTATTGAAATTTTAGAAATATTAAAGGATTTCACGGTATTTCAAGGAATTTTATGAAATTTATTCGGATTTTCAGAAATTTTAAAGGATTTTACCAGTTATTGGGGTTTTATAGAATCTAAAGAAATTTAAAGATTATATAAAAATCTAATAAAGAGTTTTCACTGGATTTTCAGGTAATTAAAAGTATTTATCGAGATTTCATGGAATTTTATAATAATTTTAAAGGATTTAATGATATTTTGTCTAATTTTAAGTAATTTTAGAAACTTTAAAGCTGTTTCAAAGATTTTCACGAAGTTTAATTGGATTTTCAGATATTTTAAGGGATATTAAATAGTTTTAAAGACTTTTAAGAGATTCAAGGGATTTTACGAAATTTCATTGGATTTTTAGCAATTTTAAGAGATCTGCGAAATTTAAAGGAATTTCATAAGATTTCATGGGATTTTAAGTAGTTTTTTTTAGTTATAACGATATGTTGTGGAATTTTAAAGAATTTTATGGAACAACAAGGAATATCAAAGATTTTATGGGATTTTGACATTTATGGACATTTATTTCCAGAAATTTTAAAGGATTTCGTGAGATTATATTGGATTTTGAGGAATTTCAAGAGATTTCATTTTACGAAACTTAAAGGAATTTCATAAGATTTTATAGAATTTTAAGTAATTTTAAGGGATATAACGATAGGTTGTGAAATTTTGGCGCGCGTATCATAATTGCTAGTTTTATTTAAAAATGAATACTATTGGTATCTTTCAAACATTTGTATCTTAAAATCTTTAAAAACTCCTTGAAATCCCGCAAAAACCCTGATCCCCATGTCTGATCATGGCTGAATTTTTCTACTTAAATCAACTTTTATTTCTTTTCTTCTTCGCTGAAGGAGAAAAGTTTAAACTTCACATTAATTTTAGAAGTAAATTAATGAACAATGTTAAAACAAATGTTAAACAATTTATCAAGTATTTAAATTTTTTATTTTTGTACGGAAATTTGATGCCTGACTGTTATTAATGAATTAAGAAAATAAAAATTATAGTTATTTCCTGAAGACTTATAAAACTCGAGTCTACAAAATTCATCATTGATCGCGTCAAGATAAGCGTGTCACTCTTTTGTTTTTTGGTTTCTTGATTTTTGAAGGCGGCAGATTCAAAGCAGAACGAGTGGGCACTACCATAATGCAATGATTTGCGCGTTCACGCACACTGAATACCGAATGTAGAAAGTCTCCTGAACTGGGAAAAAATCATTCAAGTAAACGAACTGCACGTTTGCCTCGATTATGACTGTCAGTAGCTCATGACAATGATTGCATTGATTCGTAATATTCCACGTCATCACTTGTAATGGTATCTGATTGTGGAACGAATCTCTTGCTGGAAATTATTATGTATTTGTAATACATGGGTTCATTGCAAATCGATGTGATATTGATAAATAAATGTACCAGCAAGCGTAAATAAAGTCAGCAATGATTTGTTGTGATAGATACGATATTCATGTTAACGATTATATATGTATAATGTTCTTGAAATTTACATATTAATCTTACAAGTCTACAAGGAAAATATCCTTCTTACAAACAATTTTTCATTCAAAAAAATACCAATCACATCTTTTTCCTTGAGATATAAATGACTACTTGTTTATTTTTCAAGTAGAGTTTTATAGAGATTTTTATGGATTTTCTAGATTTCGGAAGTCGGCAAAAGAAGAGACCTTAACTGTGATGGTGAAAGAAACGAATTGCCTGTCTTTTCGGACACGCTTGTCAGCTTCGGTGGACCGTGAACAACTGAACAGTCCGGTATATTAAGATATCAACTTTAGTTTTGCTTCTCGTTTTTCCTTAGGGAGGAACCTCGCCTAGGACGAGTTAATCGAACGGAAGTGATCGATACATGCGGTTACGATCGTCGATCGATTTGCGAAAGTTCCATCTGTAACTGTCACGAGGAATCTTTAAACTTCTTCTCGAAAGTAATGACCTTAAATGCAGAGGAATGAGAGGAAAGATGATGGCGGAAGTGATCCAAATGAAAGAAAAGCGAGCTCGATAACAGTTAGAATTCTTTGGATTTTAAAATTGATTTCTTGGTTTAAGAGGCGTCTATGATGATAAAAAAAATCAATGCCAAATAAGGGGATTTTTAAATTCTTAATAATAATGTGATTGCCATTTTACTCGATCAAGTTTGTTTTCTTTTTGACAATCACCCATAAGAAAATTGAGAAGATTAGCGAGGGAGATTTTTATGAAAGCTTTTGTCTAATCGTAGGTGATTAGAGAATTGAAAGGGAGAATGTGAAAGTAAATAGAGATCAGAAATGAGTAATAGAGATAGCTTTTATAATTATTAATGAGTTGTTATATGACGGTAATAGTGCCGATCTATTTGATGTCAGTCTAAGCTCTAAATGCTTACATCAAGCACTGTTCGGCATTGAAAGTTTCCGAGTCATTTTTCCTATCTGAAAAAGTTGCAAAATATAAAAGACAGATAGGAAATATAGGGAAAGTACTTGATTTAATATAATATTTGATTATAAAAGAATGTTCGATACTTGATAACCTCATTATCTCATTAATTTTGAGCTGATCGTGGATGTGTCTTCCAAGGATTGCAAATGTCCCAAAGTTCATTCATACGTCAACTGTTATTTATGACCTATTTTTTAAACCGAAACTTCATGAATAAATAATTTATGATTATCTTTGAGCGCCAAAAATTGGGAAGAGTCCCGTTTGTCGTGTAGGAAGTCGTCCTGAATTTTTATGGAACTGACGCGTACTCACTTACGTAAGGCGTGGGTGCACTTACTTTTTTTCTATCAGAAAACAAGCTCTGGTAATTAAGAGGGTTCAGAAACCTTTCAACACGTTGATACCTTCGTAACACCTGGAAGAACGGTAACTATGTAACAGTAACCGTGTTACTAACTTAGTAATGTCAGTGATTCTTTGTGAAAGTGCTCCGAGCTTAATTGAGGACTTAAAAATCCACTGACAACAGATAACTGACTTGACCTAAAGACATAGAAAGAATTGTAGATTTACAATGATTTCCAGAGTTTCTGAAAAATACTAAAATAATATGCTGCTGAATACCGTGAAAAGAATTTTGCTTTGAGTTTCCGCACTTGTTGCTTGAAAGAGTCTCGACTATTATAATATTACTACATAATTTATTGCTTGTTTAGAAATTGTCTAACGAGCCCCGTATTTGCCATAGAGTTGGGTTCTGCGAGCAACATCGAGGTATTTAAATTTGCCTAGTCTCTAAAAATTACATGACGGGAATAATAATTATAGTACGTTAAGAGCTTCGTTACCTCTCACTAGTTACAACCAAATACAGGTAGTTCTCACGTCAAAAGTTCCGCTATAAACGTCCGAATCGAACATCCAGAGAAAGTTGTGCACATTTTTTCTTGTTTGATATAGAAACTGTGCGCTGAAATATTTTAAATGAGGTTTAGAGGAGCATCTTAAAGAAAAAGGTTGAAAAATGTAAATTCTTATTAAATAATGACAACAGGAAGCAATTTTCTATCTTAAGCCAGTTCATTATTCAGAAGGCGTAACAGAAGCCGAGACTTCCTTGATTGGCTGGCCATCCGATACGGTTAATCTTTCGATGAAGCTCGAAACCTTTTAGCTGGTGAATAGTGAAAGTTATTCCTTTGTTTCCATTTTTAAAAATACTGATAATTTTCAAGCCTGAAGAGGTTAATCATTTCAATTAAGTTCCATCAAGTTTTGAAGAAGTTTTGTTCTCATGCCTTGCACCTTCTCATTTTAACAGCTAGTTTTCGCAAATTTTTCCTGCCCCAGGCTATAATTGTTTTCCCGAGACGCGCCTTCTGTCAAGTCTAGATTATGTACATACATTTCCAATTATAGTGATATATCGTCAGAGAAAAGACTTCTTCTCCTTGGCTCCTACGCTATCATGCAAGCATGTCTGATTACCTCAGATTTCACAGAAGAGGGTGAGAAGTGTGGCGAATTGAGATCATGCATCATAATTTTCCTTAAAAAACTACATTAAGGCGCAAATATTCTATTTTAAGATCCTTTTGAATGGGTGATGATGATAATAATGATGATGATGCTGATAAGATTGATGGTTTTGTTTCCATGAAGAAAAATTAGTAAAATTACCTGGGAAATAAATATAAAAAACTGATCATTATGTATCGATCATTAAATTGCAAAAGCCTTTGAATTTCTCGGAATTAAATCATCATTCGAAATGATAGTCGCAATCAGAATGACCCAAAGTGATCAAGTCAGGGAAAAATTGCTGATACTAACTCTGTAATTTGTCGGTATTTTTGTTGTATTTATTCTAGCCAATTGGGGATTAAGATTGTTCATGGTGCCTTCGGTTTATGGATGGTGTGATACATTGGCCTAATAACAATAATTCGATTCGGCGAATGGGCTTGCGCACCTGATGGAGCGTCCGTAGAATCTCTGGTGGACGTTTGTACTTTACCTTCCTACGTGCTCGCACGCTTTTCAGATTTATATCCACACGTTTGTAACTGTCCTGCCTTTGCGTTTTACGTCGCAGTTTTATTAAGAACGCGAGCTTTGTTAGCCATTTGGATTACAAACAATAAAATAGCTGAGAAATCTCTCTGCTTGTGATTCATGTATATAAACGAGGATTTGTAATTTTGCAAAAGTCGGTTTTTGTAGTAGGTACACTATATATATATTATATACTCATTTCTTTTTTCTGAGTCTCTTCAAAAGCACAACAGATGCCGCAAAGCCTTGCTTCTTAATTGGCAGTTTTTTAAGCTATCCCGAGTGAGGAGAAAGTATTATGAGTTTTTTTTCGAATTTTAATTTGGTATTCATTAGTGAGGGACTCGTTCTATTAAAATCCAACTTGCACCTATTATTTTATTACCTATTAGTTTATTACCCCTCTTATTGTACGAACAATTTCCATTTGAATCCGAAGAAAAATGTCTACACAAATGAGCGGTAAAGAGTGGATTCCAGTCGACCTTCGACAAGTTATCGG
Source organism: Synergus gifuensis (assembly GCA_904066015.1). Taxonomy (NCBI): domain Eukaryota; kingdom Metazoa; phylum Arthropoda; class Insecta; order Hymenoptera; family Cynipidae; genus Synergus; species Synergus gifuensis. Next base: position 785,796 of record CAJFCO010000373.1, read on the forward strand.
ATTTGAATTTTTGTAAAAACGAAGCATTCGATTCAGTTTGCAAAACGTGAAAAACGGTTCGCATTGCGATCTTGCGATAGCTTGGCCAGGATAATACCTAGATTATAATAACCAAATGCACCATATCGTGGCAAGTATATCAAAATTGATTACATGTCCAGCCATCTTTGTGCACATTGCGCACTTACATATATATTCATATGCTGAGATGCAAGCAAGATAGTGTAACAATGCAACGTGGCGCTAAAGTTACTGCACACTTTAATTCAGTACTCACTATATCACTAATTATGCGATTTTATCGTCGAGAGTACTCTATTCACTGTCCCGGATTATGCGAGCTAAAATGCTTTTATTTGTGATTTTTAAGTGCTGATCCTCATCTCCAGGGAAAATATTTTGTAGGGAAAACTTTATAATGAATCTTCTATAATAATTTTCATTAAGAATTTTCGTATAAGGGACTGAAGCCGAAAATTGATTCTAAAGTGCTTGGAATACATTTTATATATTATATATTATTGAATTATTTATATATATTATTTTTATATATTGAAAGAAAACTGATATTATAATTTTTGTTCTAAATATATTATTGCTCTCTACGACAAAATTAATCAAGGGTAACGACCGATTAGAAAGTGAAACTAGAAGACAACACGAGTTGTAAATTGAAATAAAGAATGACAATATTCAGACACACATGTTGACGATATCCATCTCAGAAGGGAATCCTGTACACTGCTGATAGCTCAGAAAAATCTCAGCATGCTCTGATGGTTTCGAGCCATCTAATGTACAACGTTTATTGACAGTTGAAAGTAGGAGTACCATATTCCTAATCAGGGGTCAGTTATAAACTCTGAAGAGACATACTTATATTACTATCCTCATGTAGATGCATAATGCATATATCTATGTATATAATACATAACAAATTTATGTATAATATATACATATATGTAATACATAAACATCTAAGCTAGAACATGTTTGAAAGTTCATGTCAATGGCAGTAGCGAAAGCAGCCAAACTCGAAGAATGTTCTTGTGATAAGTGGGTTTAATTTAGCGAAACATCGATGCGAAAGCCACACAGGAAATATTTTTAAAGAAATTTTAGGGAGTTTCTAAAGATTTCAAGAGATTTTCAACGATTTCGAGGGATTGCAATTTTCAGGGATTTAGTAGTTTTTTAAATGTATTTTCAATAAAGCTTTATTTTTGAAAATTAAACATTTCTTTTTCAATAATTTCAGTGTCTTCAGTGTCTAATCACATGTTGTTTTTTAAGATTACAAATCACGAGTGTTGTTGCTCATTCCGCCTCGTGTTCGAATGCCCCATTAGAGGTTTGGTTCAAGGACCATCGGCGAGTTAAAAGTGGTACTTTGATTTGGTTGACGGCTGTAAAACTCCAAGGGGGATGTAGTAACACACCATGCTATAATTGCATCTCCACCCTCGCCGTTACGGAACTGGTTTATGAATGAATTATGAGGGGAAAGAAAAATAGTTCAATTTTTTGTGGTCGGGATGCCACTCTATTAGGAAGCAGAATGAGAATTCGTTTAATAGAATCTCCTTTATTTTTATATTTTCTTTACCATTTTAATCCGATTTCTTGGAACCGGGGATGAAACAATTGTAGTTATGAAAGGTCTTCCATTTAATTCAAAATGGCAGTAACACTGAAAACGAATGAATAAAGCCTGACTAACTTGCATGCAGAAATTTAATTGAAGATAAAATATACTCTTAGAGAAGTACTCGTCTAGGTATTCGGAATAAAGTAAAGATTCCTTTGCATCATTGCTCGTCTCAGTGTGACCAGTCGACTCCTCGATCCTGATTAATGCCGTCCAGGTTCTGTCGCAACACTGCAAACTCGATCCTGATTAATACTGTTTACAGCGCAGTAGAACTCGAACGCTATTAATCAGGATCTAGTGACGACCTGTTGTGAGTAGGGAGCGCACTTCTTGATCCTCGTGTACACCGGCTTAGAACTTCACCCTACGACATTTGATCGAATCTCGATAAATTTAATAAACGCTGAATGCGCACAGTTCTCACCTTCTGCTGCAGGTGCAACAGATTGTGACTCGAGTAGGTGTGCTTCAAATAAGATAAGAAATTAGAAGTGAAGCCGCAAGATGTGTATTAATGATATAATGTTTAGAATGACAAGAAGGTCAGCTGGCTCTATTTCAATTCTTGATAAAGATTTCAATGAAGTTTAGAAAATGTATTTTTGATATTTTTGACTTAGTGAAATTCAAGTGTATAATACTAATTATTGTAAACTTTGTTTCAGGCTTGAACTCTTTAGATGTTCAGAGTCTGACTGTGACATTTAAAGAGTATTCATAAAATGGTCTAGTTCAAGCTTTAATCGTTAAGTCACGATATAATAAATTAACTTTGATGAGCTGAAGTGTTATTAGCAACAGTATACAATAAAACTTCTTGATCACTTAATGATCCAGATGATGAATAGTTTGATTACACAAGTAAGGACTATTAATTTTGCCTAATAAATAATAAAAAACCGCAACAAGTGAAGTATATATTTTATATTTATTGCTGTTACTGAGATTTGAATGTAATAAAATAAAATATGGAAAGTAATACAATGTAAAAGAGAAATAGGAAAAGAATGTAGATATCAAAATCTGTCTTGCATCTTGTAGAGGGTTAACTTGCTGACTGGAGGACCGGAATTTTTACAGGTGTCAGACTGTCAGTCGTATCCTCCTCATTTGCACGGTTGAGTTTAATCAACGCCGGATTTTCGTATTAATTAATACTTTTTGTATTTTCGCTGCCAAGCGCGCTGCAGGATATCCACAGGGTGTTCACCTTCATTGACGCCATGGAAACTGTTATAAGAGAATGCGGAATTGCGAGTCAGACCTTTGATTCAATCAGGAAGACATAGGATTGTTTATTTAAAATTCTACACGATTTCTAAAGAGATTGAATTGAATTTTAATTACTATATATTTAAAAGAAGCTAATTATTATATAGAATAATGGTATTTTCTTATATATTAATTTTTAAAATAAAAGAGATTGTCTTTGGAGTTGAAATGCATGGCAGGTTTGCATGACGAAAATCGTGATGGAAGACAGGTGAAAGAAGCAAGATGAAAAAGGTTTTGCGATTAACTATCTACGAAAGTGTAAAAATAAACCTACGACTCATTAACTAGCCGCTAATTGGACGTCTACTGGAAATAATGCGATAAATATAGAGGAAATTTGGTGAAAAATTGATTTGCTTTCGCCAGTGCATGCACTGAGAGAAACCCTCGGTGTTGATTTAACAACATTCGCGTGATTTAAAGTGGATGCCGTGAGATAATACAGCTACAATTTTCACGCTTCTTTTTAAGTTTCAAACTTTCTTTGCATTATTCTATAGTATTTATTATTTGTAATTGTAATAGTAGTTAAAGAGGAATTCAAAAAATCTTTTAAAAACCTTTTGTCACTCATCCAAGTACTAACTGCGCCCGACGCTGTTTAACTTCAGTGATCTAATGAGAATTTGTGCTTTCAGCGTGGCATGGCCGTTGTCTGATTTGTAATTAGAAAGCGTTGTTATTAGAATGCTGTAGGTTTATTGAATCAAGTAAATTGTACGTTGATCCGCTCACTCGATTATAATTTATCTTCATGCTTGTTAAAACTCTGAATGAAGCGACTGGTTGGAAAGATTGGATCGCATCCACGTGTTTAAACCTCGCATTACCTGTCAGCTACCTGTTGATATTGCTAGTTTGAACCTAGATGCGATTAGGTGTGCGTGAAGCCCCACGCAGGACATTCACACCCACGACTAAAGTAATGTCGGCGTATCGAATTTCGACTCTCGCTTTTATGTGTGTAATGTACGTTTGCAATATCATCCGCAAAAGATGGGGAAGTGGTGCTATGTTACAAACTTCCATCCCTGTCTGCATAGCTTCTGTGCAAGAGTCAATATTTTTCATACATAAAATGCACTTCCGGTCAAATATCAGGCTACCTAAGACATATCAAAATCCATTGATCGAATTTCTCTAAAATCAATGAAGCAAAGAAAATTAATTATATTTATGAACAATACTAAAGTAGGATGGTTTTCATTGTCCGGTGATATTTTCTGTCATACTTAGTATAATTGATTTGATTCAGTAACTTATAGCTACTTCAATTAGTAAGGATTTTATCGTAAATGGTCTCAAGATATTTACAACAATTTGAGATTCAAGTAATTTCTGTAATGTAAATAGAGAAAAAGGGCTGCATATACTCTTATTTATTGTATTATATGAAAATATTAAAATTTGACATAGGCACGAGACTTGGGTTTCTAAGTAGGCGTAATCTAAGGCATTATAGGAGAATTAAGTTATTTTGCATTAGTAATCTCCTTCTTTATCTCCCTAAGTCTAGGGATAAAGATTTACTTCAATTTAATTTATATGATACCTATGTTAATGAAGAATAATATTCCTTCTTAATTTCTATTCTTAATTTCCTTTTTAATTTTTTTTTGCAGAGCGATGTTTTATTTATTCATTTGTGTTTCTCCTTTATTTTAATGCTCTGTGTAGTGCAAGTCAAGATTTCCATAGTTATTCGCGATCTAGACTGGAGGAAAGAAACAACGACAACAAGCTTTACTCTGGTTTATGGCGTCTGGAAGTCGAATGTCACGACAACGCAGTGTTACCGGATCGTAAAGTAATATTGGGTGGCCATGCATGAAAGCAAAAGAAATTGCATCGTATAGATGGTGTGCAAACATTGTATAAATTGTTGAAAAAATTTCACTTAGCTTCTAAATCAGATGCCTATCGAGATATTATAATATTCAGATTTAGCTTTTTGAAATTTCAGATTTAGTATCTTCATTTTTCAATGATCCAAATATAAATTCATATATAGAAAATTGAATACTTTTCTTGGATTTCGATTGATTTTAGCGAAGAAAACAATGCCTTATTCTTTCAAGGTAAAAATCAGTGCACACGATCAGTGTGTTTACAATAAGCAATAACGAAAAACTAATAAAAATATTCAAGTTTTGTCATAAAGAAACCTGAAAACGTATTTTCACTGTTGTAAGAATAAGTCAGATCTCATTACTTATATCATAAACTGTGAAAATTGAAGGTGTTAAAACCTGCACCTACGTTAATTGGTCATTCAGTTTATAGGCATTTGGCGCCTCTATATATAGTTGCGCAAGTAATTATTAAGCTTTGGTTGTAATAATTCTCAATCTTTTATGAAACCTTTTTTTTCTGCCAAATGACTTTAGCTGTAAAGGAAATTTAATATAGGAAAAAATACCTCAAGAAGTAATATATGATATACTATATATATAAGTAATATACTCATAAAACTTGCGATAATGGCGACTGTAATTTGTAGATTATAAGAGTCTGAATTAATGTGGAGATAATAAGCCTTTTATACTTGTAATTATTTGTACTGATTTTTATTGTAATGATTTATTCATGAATGGAATCAAATAATTAATTGTCACTCGCAAAATATTGTTTTTCGCCTGAAGCTTTGCACTTGTTTCGGGGCTACATTAAGCAAGTGTTTATATCGTATCTTCTGCTATGCATTTTAGAACAGGGGATTTTAGTGTGTACCTCATCAATCATGTGAGGGGTTATCGATCTCGAGCAAGATGCTTTAGGCATATCGAATTTTATGTATGTACTAAAAATGAGAATGTAAAAATTGTTTCGACCGAGCGAACCGATCCCTGTGACTCCTCATAAAAATTTTAGAAAAGTTATTCAGAAATTTGGCATAAAGGTATGGCAATTTTAACAAAAGTATTCCATACCGAACTCTTAAATATTGTACAATACGACAAACTTTGTGTAATCTTTTTTTAAATCTCTTAAAATCATTTCATATATCCTTTTCTTCAAAAGGAACAAATATAAAATTATAAAATGAACTGAAAGCATGAGGAAATGAGATAAATCAATGTAGAAGTGAGCATTTGTTAGAAATTTGCATTCAATTTGAGATCTGCGTGAACTTTTAAGTTTTATAGCTTTAAGCAACATTAACTGGTAATTCAGTAAAGAGATAGGGGTATCGATTATTGTTTATCTCCATGAATAAAGGTCTCCTCATGTATGAACCAATAGACGTGAGATTAATAGCTTAGCTATATCATAAACTAATAACAGTTTAGGTCGTGTAAATCACGTCGTTTCGTAATGCGGTGTGCGGAAAAGGGGTTGAAACCAGACACGTTCTTTTTCTTCTAGGCATAATTGCGCGACTCATGCTTATAGGCTTTAAATGCTACTGCAAATTGGCGTAATTATTATCCTCGAAACAAGGTCGATTAATCCTGACTTCAAGTATCGTAACATTACTCATAATCGTGTTTTTCTTAGTGAACTCACGATATTCGTTAGCTCTTTTCACATTACTGTACATGTATTTAAAAGGCAATAACTTTTACTATTTAAAAAACTTACTATAATTTAATAAATAAAAAATATTTTTTCGCGATATTATTATTTTAATAAATATAATATTAATATTAAAATATTCAAAGTAAATTAAAATGTGCCTTAAATAATGTCAGATAAGGGTTCCGTCATTTTGAAAGTTTTCTTTGCAAACATTTTAAATAATTTCTCGTTGATATTGATGATCCTCATAAATTTGTGATCCGAGTTTGGTGCATTAGTAAGGAAAGGATGCGACACAATTAACCCGGAAAAGGTATAGGTACTCGATCCCATTGACCCAAGCGATTAATTCGATATGTCATGAATGGACGAATATATGAAACGGAAGAACTACAATTTTACATATGCTAGCTCATTTGCATACGTCACTCAACTTCGACGATAGTTAACGTTGGAAATTCGTCAATGTTTCACAGAAAAAAAGTCTATTTTTTTACAGTTTGTTTTTGTTACACCTTAATTTTATTCCGTTTTAGACTCAATACTAGTTTATTCTTAAAACAAGCTTTAAAATTTGTGGTCTTGTTTTTAGACTAAAGATGGGCTTAAATCTAGCATTAAGTCTAAAAACTAACTTAAATTCAGGTGTATCAAAAACAAGCTGTAACAGAAATTAGACTTTTCTCTGTGTTAGATTCGTTGTTTAATTGTTCAGAACATGAAATGGAAAAGTAGGAAGATAAATGTTGAACTTGATGAATCAACAGTCAATTAATCTGGAGTTCATGAAAATACTTTTATCTACAGTGACTTTGCATTTTGCAAGTAAAACGCGAGTCCCGTGGCGTATAGAACGGGAATAGCGAATTTTTAATTATGTTCTGAAAAGAGGATTACCATAATAATAGCAATTGAGTTCTTATAATTTATAGTTCTTCTGGTAATAATTATTGTCTCAGCAGTAATAAATAATTATAGATTGATTTACAACAGAGCTCATCGTTGCTCCAACAATAGTTATAGAGCAATCAATCGATTAGGGGATTAGATAATTGAAAGTTATCAAATTAATATTAAAAGTAATACCTAAAAAATGTTAAGTAATTATAACTAGAAAGGAAATTATAATAATATAGGATATAATAATAGTTGGATAAAAACTGTGAACATGTTTCTTGTCTGAAAGAATTCTGATTAATAGAATCACACTTATATTCTCGTGATACGGGATGAGATTCTCCTATTCGGATTACCGTGAACAGGGATGATAATTTTGGGAAAATCTCTTCAAGGTTCCATGGTGTAATGGTTAGCACTCTGGACTCTGAATCCAGCGATCCGAGTTCAAATCTCGGTGGGACCTAGCATTTTGCATTATTTTTATAAATATCTTTTTATTTTTCTTATTTGATAAAAATCATATAAATATGTTAACACTGTATGAGAGTTTATCATCTAACATGCGCTTTACTGCGACGCGTGGGATATCGATTGATAGGCAGAGGGCCGCACAACATTATTTCAATTTTAAAGTAAATATAATAACTGACAATGTAAACCAATTAACTAAATTTGCTAAAAATAAATAAATTACTCAAATAATTAATAAAAATTAGTTAGTATACGTAATAAAAAACTTTATGAATGTTCTTATTGGTAAATCCACCAATGGTTTTACTTATATAAATAAAAATATATAGAGACATTTGTAGATTGAAGGGAAACACAATTCTAAAGTTAATTTAAATCATGTGTTTACGGGAAGATATTCAATTGCTTGGAGCGCAGAATCCGTTTATCGATGGTGATCGTTTTCCTGATGCTTTAACGGTGTTTCTGATTCTATTTCATTGGCGGTCTTTGTCCCTCTACTTTGTTTAAGAGAGGTTAGTTTTATCAACACTGTTTCTATCATCATCGTGCATCGGTAATTTATTCCCTTTCCTTCCCCTCCCATTCTGAACCAATGTGAATTACTAAGATAGTTCACTTCCTTTCACCATAAGTAACTAGTCCATCTAATAGTTACAAGTTTGAATAATAAATCCCCTGCCCGCTTCTCAAGTGTTTTCCTTTTCTTTTGCATGGGATGTGCCCGCTTCGTCCTTTCTATTCTTTTAAGGCCTAAGCTATCAGAGAAAGTTAGGAGAATCAATTGAATAGAAGATCACATGCTTCAGGCACGCAGCATCCACTTGCTGTTCTTCCTTTTCTTTTCCCACATGTATGGAGATTCTTCCTCAGTTTCTGTACATGCAACTTATTCAATTTATTATCTTAGCCTGTTTTACTTTGCGTCCAATTTGAATTTTAAAAAATGTTTCTGAAGTAGCAAATCCATTTCGAAGTCACAAGTCATTTTTCTCATCATACTCATCATTCTCATCATTCTCCTGCGGTTGGTTGATATGCCGTCCGCTGTGTTATTATATTTTATTTTCTTCATTTTGTACCCCATGTTCCATAGTTCACGTTCATGTTGACTTAGCCAATTTTCTCGCAAAAACGCTTTTCGTTAATATTTATCAGGTATTTCGATTCTCTCAAATAAATATCATTAAACCCAGTGAGAGATAAATTGATTTACAAAATCCAAACGTTTTATTAGAAAAAGTGGACATTCAGATAGAAAACTTAGATTATAGTCAACATTTTTAAGTGTTAATTATTTTGAAATGAAAGGCTAAAAGTATAAGCGTTCCCGAATTAATTTGAATACATATATTGTGGGTTTCTGTAATGGCTCCAGGTTATCGTAATCTGTGGAGACTTCCTGGTATCCCCGATCGCAGGAAGGACGAATCGTCGTTCGAAGAATGTCATCCGGGCACTTTTTCTCATCATTAGCCACGAGTCGAATCGCACACGTGACCAAGACGCTTGTAAGAGAGGTGACATCAGAAAGATATCACAAGGTTGTGCAGTATGCACACTTCGTACTGAAATTCAACCACATAGCTTTATTCCAAAAAAGAGAACGCGACACAATTTGAAATTTCAGCTACGAACTCCCTCCAAATATATCCCATGATCTGTTCTCACGTTTTGTGTTAAGAGTTGGCAAATAATTATTTACTTTAAATATTCAAAGACAATACAATTAATTTGCAATATATTTTGCATCATAATCTCATTTGTAGTTTATATTTGGCGAATGTCCGCTTTATTTTATGAACACTTATCGTAAACTCGACTTAAATACAGTTGAATGCACCATTTGAATAGTAAATATAAGTACACTGCTATCATGTAACTAAAGTTTTTGAATTATGGTTATTGTTCATCGTAAGTAACTTTCTTGCCTCTAGGGGCTGAAATCAGAAGACTTTATACAATGCAATATTCATCAAATTGTTTTCTATCTTCTCATTTTTGTTAATAAATTTGACTGAAACTCTGTTTTTATCACTTTTTGTACTGTTTTGAGTTGTTTAGTTAGGAAATTTATGAAATTTATTAAAAAATTCAGTCATTGAGTGAGGATACTTCATTCATATTAAGTCAATTTGCTGCGATCGTCAAACCGAGAAGCGATCGATGAATAGCATGATTAATGGGCGCAATAGAAACCCCGATGATCTCGCTTGTTTATCGCTGGGATACCTTTTACTGTTGACAACGGCCATAGCACGCTGAAAGCATCAATTTTTGATGGATCACTGAAGTTAAGCAGCGTTGGGCGCGGTTAGTACTTGGATGGGTGACCACTTAGGGAATACCGTCTACTGTTGTCATTTATGTTGCTTGATCATGTCCGAATGTACAAAGCTCTAGAAGCAGGCACAAGCCAATGTACCATACATAATAATAATGAAAAGTGTTGCGCTGCGGATCACTAATACGACAAATTTACACGTTAATTTGTGCGTGTGCGATCACACCTTGTTCTCTTGAAGAACAAGGATATCAAAGGGAAGTCAAAGACTCAAAAAAATTGCAGATATAACAAAAGTATAGTTTATTCGTTAGATGATACAGTTCGCGAGTGAATTTTGGAACCGATTCCAGAGGAGATGTTTCGGTTTGCATCTCTTCAAGTAGAATGATCTTACATTAACTAGATGAAGCTAAGGACAACTTAGAAAACCCTTGAAGAGGGGATGTTAAGTATCTGTACCTAGCCTTGCATTTAGGTAGGCTGTGTCAGGTCAAGATTTTTTATGACCGGCGATGTGCTGAATTGTGCTAGATTTGTGCTCTATTGTGCCGTAAAAGATTTTTTGAAAAAATTAAAATTTGACCCCAAAAATCAAAAACAAAATCCAATATTGATGTCACCATAAAACTTTTTACTTTTGAAAAGTTTTTAGAATAAAATAAAAGATGAATATTATTCGACATCAGATAATATTATTGCTGTAGGCATTTGGGAAAGCTTGTTTATTGCAGATATATATGAAAAAGAATTTTATTGTAGACATTAATTTAAGTTCACCCAGAAAAAAGTTTCTTTAAATCAAAGAAACTTTCTTTGAATCAAAGAAATTCTAGTATTGATATACGGTCAAAGAAACATTTGTTTGATTTAAAGAAATTTTTTTGTTAAATTTTTTTATTTGATTTAAAGAAATATTTCTTTAATTTTAACGGAAAATTTCTTTCAATTAAAGAAATATTTCGTTGCTTCAAAGCAAAGATTTCTTTAAATTAAAGAAATATTTGATTGCTTCAAATGAAAAATTTCTTTAAATTAAAGAAATATAATTTTTGATTTGACCTTTATATTTCTTTATATACACTTTATTCTGCACGATCTAATCCCACTTTTATGTAAATTTTTGTTACTTCTGTTCACAATTTCGTGTACAGAAATTATAATTTCTTAATAAATTCAGAATGAATTCAATTTTTTTAACTTAAATTTTCATAAAAATTGTAAATTCTCACACTTCTTGTAAATCCTCACACTCATGTAAATCTCACACTTGTAAATTTTCACACTCTTGTAAATTGTCACGTTTCTTGTAAATTCTTACACTTCTTTAACCTCGTCTTTATCACACATTTTAACGATTTAAATGATTATGAATACTTTATCTAGCCGGCCGCGTCCGCTTTTACACAAACATTTGACAATACACGAGTTCACGAAAAGAATGCATTTCCGAAAGGCTTCTTCTCCTGCGCAATCGCGTGGCGCATTAATGATGTGGATTATAAGAAAATCTTTCTTTGATTCAAAGAAATAATTTGTTTATTTCAAATTACGGACTCTAAAGAAATTATTTCTTTCATTTAAACTATTAACTTTCTTAAATCAAAAGAATTTTGTTTTAAATCAAATAAATCATTTAAACAAATAGTTTCTTTAAGTGAAAGAAACTACTTGATGTCATTTATTAAAATCAAAGAAATTTTCTTTTAACATAAAAATATTTCTGTGTTAAATCAAAAAAACGTAGTCAAAAAAATGTTTTCTTTAATTTAATAAGAACTTTTTTCTGGGTGAATTTAAAGAGATTTTTGTTGAATTTTTAATTGGAAATTGAGCATCATTCATTGAATAAATAGGGAAAGACTGACTCGTTAATGATTTCTAGTTGTATTATTTTGTATAGATGGGTGAAGGTATGAGGGAAAAATGCAAACATTCGTGCACAATCAATGTTCCTTGTACAATTCTGCCGCCTCTCATTGATCATGTAGAGACGCTGATGTACGACCTACGAGCAAGTACACGATAAGTATAAACTTGCTTGATGCACAGCACGCTTTATAATATTAGCAAGAGATGAATTTGAAATGAATCATAATCAGGAAATCGGAACAGATTTTCGAACTTTTACAACTAATAAAAAGTAAAAGGAAAATTTTCAGGAACTCACTTTTTTATTTAGCAGCATTTGATTTCAAGTCATAATTATTCGTTCTGGAAGTAATTATAGCGACTAGACTTGTTTTGTCGCTAATATTTCTCACAAGTGCAGGAAGTTGAGCTACGGACGAGTTATTAACCAGAGTTGAAAATATTCTATCGCAAACTATACCAATATTAGATTGGACTTGAAAATAATACGACGATCAAGACAGAGAACTTATGAAAGCGGAAATCGCAGGCGAGAGTATAACGAAATCAATCTCATAATCATTAAATAGGCTGTATCACCATATGAGAGTTGTTTCTTGTAAAGCTTTTAAAGTATTTTAATTGCTATAATGCGCATCGTGTAAACCTAGGCAAATGTTTCTTCATTAATGCAACAGTATAGATTCGCACTTATCGATGCCAATAGATCTATAAATATAATCCTTTCAATAATTAGATTTCTCTGCAACAGGAGTCATAAGTTCATGCTTTACGGAAAACTCAAGAAACCAATAATTAATTTATTAATTAGTAATTAGTAATATTTGCAAAAGAGTCTGTTTGTTACTACATTTGCTACTTCCTTATTAAATGGCAACTCCTATAATATTATTTCATTATGTAAATCTAATTATTCGATTAAACTACCTTGGATTTAGAAAAAAATGAATTAGAAAATTACAATTTATAAAATATTATGGAAGGCGAAATAAAATTGATTAATTTAGATTTTAAAAGTTTGTTGTGTCCTATTAATGGTTGGTTGAGAGGGACGAAATTAAATTTTAATTAAAAAAGGACAATTATACACATTCCGCGGATCTTGAGAACTTGGTTTTCAATTATCAGTCCAGAAATAATTGTGCAACGTTTAATTGAGATTACAACGCTTGCCTTCGCCTCTTTGCTGCATTTGCACCGCAAACAATTATGTTTCTGGTAGAAAACATCTCTATATCAAGATGAGAACGCGGACGTGCCTTATTACTGGGCAAAAGTAAATTTCCGTCCATTGATGCAAAGGTAAATGAAATATGAAGTCGACTTTTACCTTCAAGTGGTACTGATTCGTTTAATCCCCGACGAAGGAATTACTTTCCTCATTCAGTTGTTACTTGATCCAATTTATAAGCTTCCACATCTCAAAATTTCAATTTCGAAACTAACTTCTTTCTTGCATATGTGTGTATTTTTGGTGTCTACAAACACTATAATTGTAAATATCAATGCTAAGTCACGTTTTGAGTGATCTCAAAAGTTTCTGTTCGGAATTTTAAAGCTTGTCGTAGAATATTTGAGATTTGAAGAGATATTTAGATGGTCAGATAAAGGCAAGTAAATATTTTGAAAATAAACGAGTTTCGTTCGCCTTGATAGGAATATTATATGTAAGAAAGAAGCTTCTTGTAGCTAGAAAGGTAGTTTTGGTTAGAAAGGATTATTGCCGGATGTAGGATGTCCTCATTTTGTTGCACAATAATGCGATTAACAATTTTATCTGCAAGTAACTTCAGTTCATCCTTATTATTTATAGGAATTTATGTCGGAATAGGAAGGAAATAGTGATTTTTTCTTATCTCCGGATCATACCGGAAGTAAAAGTACATGAGCCTCTTCGATATGCAGCTATATGTAGTGCGTTTGAATTGGGAGTTTATTGAGTACAGCATCCTCGAGAAACCTCGCTCAGGAAGGTTTAGCAAATCTAATGCTATCTCAACGCGTCTCCTTTTCCTTCTTTTCCCCCTTTTCCTCTTCTGTTTCCCTCACCTCTCCCATCCAGGACGCTAACTTAACTGCCTACCTGTCCTATCCAAGGATAAGAAACAACGTTTCCAAGCCGAAAGGCCAATGGTTTTTAAAATCGCAAAAAAGCTCATAATACCTACCAACTTGTACAATACATTCTGTGACTTTTATAATCCTAGAAGTACTCTTTATTTTACAAGAGAAAATCAGGCTTATGTAATTCAATCCCTGGATTTATGCTTCGGAAAACATAATGCAGATCGATACAGATCGCTGGGTGATGAAAGCGAGTTTCATTATTACATGATCGATTTTGCTCAAAGAGTACAACAATTAATCATCGACAATTAATGCCTCAATTAAAAATCATGTCATAAATATATCAATCGATCGCGAATGCTCTTTGCTTCTTTCCGTTATGATGCATGATCTTGTAAAGTCATTTGTCAGAGGATTTGATTGAGTGAAACTATGTTTTATAACTCTATAGGTTTTTACCATGCACTAGCTGAACATTTTTTATCTTTTGTGCTATAAAAAGTATAATACAAATTCAATCTCATGAAGTACTAATATGCAATCTCTTTGCAGAGGTTGAGTTTATTGATATGTGTCAAAAATTTATCAGCACTTTAAAATATTTAAACTTTGTAAAAATCATTCGCTTTATCGTTCCGTGAATGTATTGAATGTAAGATGTAACAAAGTGTGTATCTTTCTCTTGGCGAAAGTACTCACTGCTGACGGGGCCTTTTCTCAGTAGGCGTGAGAACATAATGTGTTCATTACAAGTCGGATCCGATTTCGATGATGGGTGATGGCGAGGAAAAGAGGTTGAATTAAACAAATTGAGCTGGGAGGCAATTTTAATTACTTGAGAAATCAAGACTTGTTTCATCGCGTGTCGCAAATTATAAATTACATGGAATATCATTTCCGACTTGTTCCATGGGGCCCGATGTCTGGATCTTATTTGCATTCGCCGTTGGGGTCTCCGACGCGTCGCGCACGGTCGCTACTGGGTAATCGCGATCTTCAATTTAAGGCCCTTGCTTTTGTCATTCTTCTCGATATTATCAACATCCAACTACCAAGGCAGGGATGGCTTTCTCGAGTTCACGTCCTTGAACTGTCTTCTACTGTTCTCAACAAAATACATTGTTTCTTTATGAATTCTAATTCTAATTCTGATTCTAATTCTGATTTCAATGTAATTTTCATTTACAAACAAAATACAAGACTTCCATTCACCTCTCTTTGCCCCTTCTGTGTATGATGCTCTTGAAAATGATTTCGTCTCCAATTTCAAATTAATTTTTACGATTATTTTCACCTCTTGCATTCATAGTGAATTTAAATTGCACTCTTTTTCGTGGCATGGTCTCATTTTTTTCTCATCATCAAGCATACGACTGTGCAATGTGCAGTCGACTTCATTTTCTCGCAATGTGCTCTCGCACAGGATAACGGGTTGGTCTCGTATTACTGTCAGACAAAAAGCACGAATATTTGATTGGATCATTTCGAACCGACATTGCCAAAACGTATTCACGCACCAAAATGATGCGAGTATGCAATTTAAACTGCATTTTCGCGTGAGCCGTTATAATTGAGGCTTGTGTACAAAAGTGGCTTCATTTCCTCTTTCTCCCACTCGCAAACACCCGGCACGATGAGAGATCGCATTATTATTGCTTATTATTCCTTCGATCTTGCACGAAATCAGCATTCAAAGCGGTCAGGATCATGTCCGAGTTTTCAAGGATGTCTACACTGGGCCATCATCAATTTCATGTTCAAGCATATCTGGTTCATCCAATAAAAGTCCAAAACTAACATTATCCTTTTAAAATTTCTCTCCAATTGATTCAAATTGCACTTTCCTGTTGAATTTATCCGGCATTTATTTATTTATTTTTATTTATTTTTTGGTAATGCTGAGTATTGATCTCTTTATCAGTCATGGGATTTATACTTACATCTTTTTAGAACTAACGACATCTACAATTTATAATCACAGGGGAAAGTTTTGTCTGATTTGCAATATATTATCTCTGAATTGTACCTCTTTCGATTTCTCACCATTTGATGATTTCTACTACCACATTTGTCGAAAGATTGAAATTTATCCCATTTAGGGAAGGTACAATTTATACGAGTTTCTTACTTTTCAATCTGCTCTCCTACATGCAATATTCTTCAAATTCGCAGTTGTCTGCGAAACCCCAACTAATTCTGAATTGGATTGAAGTTTCAGACGTCTAGTCTGACGATTTTTTATTTTTATATTCATTGGAATAAAAATACTTTTAAAAATGTTTCCAAAACCCGTAATTTTTATTTATTTACCTGACAGTTTTCCGGAATTTTAAGAGATTTCTTAGAATTTAAAGGATTTTTTTTAAATTGGGACTTCTAGAATTATTGCGGATCTTATGAAATTTTATGTGATTTTCAGGAATTTAAAGGACTTCAAGAAATTTTAATGGACTTAGCTTTTCTAGGGTTTTAAAGAAGTTTAATAAGATTTTATAAAATTTTAAAGGATTTAACAATGTTTTATTGGACAATAAGTAATTTTAAAGACTTTCAAAGGATTTCATGCGATTAAAAGATATTTTAAGAGATTTTAATGAACTCCATGAAATTTTGAAATACTTCAAACTATTTTATGACATTTGAAGATGATTTTAAAGATTTTAAAGAATTTCAAGTAATTTCATTTTATTTCTTCTAAATTAAAATCAATTTCTTAACATTTTTTTAAATTAGTTAAAATATCTCGAAATCTCCTGAAATCTCTTGAAATTCCTTAAAGTCACGATGAAAAAAAAAAAATTAAAATAAAAAAAATTCCTTAAATTTCATCATAATGAAAACCTTTAAAATGTCTTGAAATCTTGTAGCATCTATAAAAATCTTTTTTAAAAAAACTTTTTTAAAAATCCTTTGAAGTTGCTTCAAATTCCTTGAAATCTCTTAAAATTCTATGAAGTTCCTTAAAATCAAATGAAATTCCTCAAAATATCTTGAAATTCCCTAAAATCACTAAAATCTCTATGTAATCCCTTGAAATCCCTTTATCACTTAAAAACTCTTAAAATCCCGGGCAGCTCCGGTTAAATTTCTGCTAGTAAATTTTATGAACAGAACACGCAGAACAATGCTTATAGCATGTTACATGTTGCAAAAATGATGAATGTTTTTGTTATTTCATTCTCCCCTTTTGTCTGAAAGTTGTCACGTTTCAATAATATTCTAGCACTGTTTCTCGTAATTTGAATTTATGCATGGACTGACATCAGCTTTCGTACGTAAATCGACAGGAATTTTATTCGGACGTCGACCATTGGACAACCAGAAGAAGTTTTTAGCCCATAAACATCTCCCCTGCCGATCTATTGTTCGCCACGCGGTTCATAGCAACCATAAGTCATTACACGTCAAGACGTTGATTATGATCTCCATTGTAGCAACTGTGTCGTGAGCATTGTTCGCGGACCCATCGAGCCAGCACCTGTATCCCTTCCTGTTTTCTTCTATCGCCGTAAAACTCGGCGCACTCCTGTCATCGCATTAGATATTAGAAAGCCAGCATTTCCCATATTGCTTTATGGAAAAGTTGCATTCTCACGATCAGGCGCGTTTACTTAAGTCATAAACGGAAATATCGCCGCCATTGGCTCGTGCCAGCCTCCAGGCGCGAATCCTGAACGCGTGGGCAAGAGGCGCCAAGAGACTCGCGAATTTTTTTATGCTCATTTTTTTATGCTCATCCCTGTGAAATGAGGAAACAGATATTTTTATGGGAATTCGACGAAATTGAGGTTTTATCATCTGCAGTTTTCTCCTCTTCAAGTGAAAGATCTTTCATAAAGTCTATCACAGATAAGATTATAAGGACATTTCAAGAGTAAAATACTTGGTGAAATGATAATTTGTATACATAATATCTTAGGTGGATTAGAAGACTTTTGGTGGATTAGAAGACTTTCAACTAATTTATTTGATTTATCGTGTATTTGAGAATTTTTAGCGGAAACTATTTCACGACGGAAATGCTAGTATAGAGTGGAGAATGAATAGATGCAATAGATGTGCCTAAGAGCAACCTCTGTCACCCTCCCGGCAGTTTAGAATGCGGATGGTTAAGATAGCAGAAAGATCCCATTAGAGTCACTCTAGACAGACACGATGTCGAGAGGAACAGTCTTTTAACACAAAAATAACGGATTACACCGTTTAAGTCTAAGAAATAATTTTCTTCTAGCGTCACTTGCAAGTTAATTAATAGCTATAATCTGTAACATAGTTTAAAGTATTTTTCACTTTCGGTGTGCTGTTGTGCACCTTTATTTTATATTTTGCACTGAAATTTGAATATTTTAATTTTTAAAAAATCTAAAGATTTATTTATTTATTATTTTTTGTTAAAAAATTGTTTCTTGCAGCAAAAAAGGTTTCTGTACCTTGGTTTCTATTCTTTGGATATTATAAAGAAAAAAATCGAAACTTTTTGGCTCAGTTTCCTTTCATACAATATTATTTGATCTGAAAAGGGGGGCAAACGTCAGGAGTTACCTGGGGGAAGGATTGGTATGAAATTCAGAAAATCGTCCTTACATAATTTAATGAAGGCTTCCTCATGTATCGGTACTTTCTTAAAAGGCTAAATGAGACACTCATGAAAAATGAACGTTTAATAATTACGGATTACTTAATTCCTTTTGCTTCCAATTCTCCGTACCTGTTTTCGAGAGAACAATAATTTTCAAAATTAGCATACCGTCTTTATCTCTTGTTTTTTTTTCCTTCTTTTCTTTCTCCAACGTACATATGACTCACATGAAATATTTTCGGCTCACTGCCTGGTAATGATCATTCAGTAGCCTGTAGGGGCAATGTCGATAATAAATTCACAGGGAAACTTTTGTGCACTCGAAGACTTGTCGTGCTGTAGCGTCTCGTAAGGCCTTTGTAAGGTTGTAGTCTCTGAAACCACGTATAGCGTGGAACTTTAATGCTTATAAGACGAGGAGGTCTCGAAAGGTCAGACAGCAATTCGCAAAAAGAAGGGTGGAGACGAGTTAATCTGCTGCAAGTTCAGGAACTAGCGGATATAGATCTAGAATTTGCTAGGAGTTACCTCGCACGAATATGGGAGGATCAATAATTGATAGTCTTATCATCAAAGTGAATAGGTACGATTAAAATCCGCAAAGAACTAAGTTTTAATGATACACTCTTTGTTCCAAAGACTTGTCAAGGTCGGAGAGTAAATGTATAGTAGGAATAATCTCAGTGGGATGTCTCTTGGTAGTTATGTTGTTAACCAAGGTAATAATTTGCAATTATTATTGTACAAAGTCGAGGGTCTGGGGAAAAAGGATGTCTTGCAGATTCAATTTCTTTCGAGAAGAAAATAAAACTGTAATGTCTTCACACGCAAAGCAGTAGTAAAATACTGTAACCGTTTTCAGGGTTTTGTAATATTTCAAGGTACAACATTACATAACTTACATGGGGTATCTGTAAATACCTGCTGAACAAAATTATACTATGATCAAAATATCTTTACTGTTTACGTGGAAAATTTTGTTTATTTTATATGAAAAAGCACTAGTACCAGTACCTTTTCCGTTGGTACCAGGAACCATTTACCATACGTAATCTTGCATTAAATGTGCATTCCTCTTAAAGTTACGATGTCAAATGCACTACAACGGAGAGGTCGACTTTCTCGAGAGAGATGAACTGCAGAAAAAGAAAAAGGGAGAACAAAAATAAAAATTACGAGCCTGTCCCAAGACTAATGACGTAGGTCGGTGCCATTTTGGGACATCAAGGGTTTCTACAATTACATACATGCATCCTTGATTTAGCGAAGGTATATCAGAATTATACTCAAATTATATATGAAAGCTGGACACTTGGATATATGGCGTTTTCATATAGAGATTATACCTGTTTTAGACGCAAATACCATTACCATTAATATTTACTTCAGGTTTACATTAACATTTACTTTATCCTGAGACACCTCGAATTCATCTTTTCGGTGGATGATGAAGAAGACTATAATTTAAAAATCTTTCAGCAAATGGAATTAAAGAGAAAATCGCATGTACACTTAGCTTTTCAATTTGAATGTCCGACTCGTGGAATAATTCTCATGAGTCTTCTTTTAGTAAGAAATGTACGCGTGCTCGTGACCTCGAAATCGTGACTTATGACTCCTTAATCTCGTATCATGAGCGTTAAATTTGCTGGAGCCACTTGCGACGCTTTAACGCCGGTGGTCCAGGCAAGATCCGTTAGCACAAAAGTGTCAGCTTAATAGGCACCAACAAAACGAGTGGACATCTATCTTTTCACAGGAAGAGATGTTCCGTAATATATTTGATGGCTTTCATCCAAATTTTAAAAGGCGACACGAATTTTCATCTTCTTATGACATCCAGATCATTTTTTCGGCATATTGAGGGTAGGATTGCCACCTTCGGATTGTTGTTTCATTTACTCTGAAGTCAATGACGTCACGTTCTATGAGAGAGAGAGTGAGACGATGAAACCGGAAGTAACAACCATCATTGAGGGGTTGATTACTTGAATTTTGAGTTGTTATTGGATTTAAAGGATTTATGAAGATTTTAAGAAATTTTAAGAATCCCCGAACGATTTTAAGGAGTTATTAAGTATTTAAAAGGGGTGCAATCAAGATTTTTAATATATTAGTGGACTTTGTGGATTTTTAAGTTATCAAAAGATTTTCTAGATTTTAAGGTATTTCATTAGCAATGAAAATCAAGAAACACCTACATCTATGCAAAATAATGTAAGATGTGTCTTAACGACCCTTCAATAGAAGAAGCCCTGTATAATGAAACATATAACAAATTATAATGGTTATAATGCATATCGTGGTCGTTATATACTGAGTCAATGTCAATGTACCGATAGAAGGTGATTCGTTGCCTCAGCAATCTGCATTCTTTCCCTGAGGTGCAGTTTTTCGCACCGGACGTGCCAACATCTTGGCGCCGGGGAGTTTCTCGTGTCAGTCTTGATGTTTACTGGCAATTAACGGGAATTCAAGGGAAATGAGCCACACAGGACGATTTTGTGTTTTAAACTTGATATATCGAGAAAAAAAGGGTTCGACTCCTTTCTTTTTGAAACTGACGATATGGATTGCGTGCACTTGATATGTGTTGGTTGCATACCTGCGTTATCGATACTTCGAAAAGCAAAAAGCGACGAGCACGAGCATGACGAATGACCACGTCCATTTTCAATCAATAATTCTTCCTTTTGGAGTCATAAATTTCGGATAAGCTAAGTGTCGATGTACGCGCTCTGCTCGTTCACAACTTTACTTTCCCCTGTTGCGAATTCAAGTTCTGGATGAGCAATGTCTCACTGAGCCAATATTTCCAGGATCATTTACCTTGGAAATCAACTCTTGCATCTCAATATTATTGCTCTTATACTAAAATATCCCGTACCTACATTTGATTAATTGTTAAAACTCTGTTTGGTAAAATTTATTCCAATGTCTTTAGTTATTTCATACAGAAATTTTTAATGTCATGAATACTAGTTCTATGATTCAATTTGCAATCGGACTGGAGAATCGAAGATAAGAGCGCAATGAATAGCAGTAAAAATGTTCGTGGACGGTGATTAATATCCAACTTCGTTATGCCCTTTATAGAAACTTTTTCCAGATAAATCGAGTCTGTCGATTATGCGCTTTTTTTTACAGGTACATGAAATGTACACATAGAGCCAGGGAGCTTACATAGATTAATTATACGTGAACTTCCATGTAACGTTACGCGTATGCGGAGGGGCGACCCACGTTTATGTCACTGTGTGTAATATCTATAGGCGATAGTATCGCATAATTTCTACAGTACACTATACACGCTGCTTTCATTTTACAATGGACAATTCCCTTTTATATTGGATAATTAAAAATGATAATTGTATCTCGCTTCCGCCTTTTTTATACATGTAACATTGTATTTGTATTGCATAACTTCACTGTAATATATATGTATTTAAGAAGAGTGTTAAAGCGACGAAGATAAGAGAACCTGCTTGCTTCTTTAAATATTGGAAAAAAAGAGAATTTGCACTTTTTCCTAAGGGTCTGTTCTTGAAGTTCATGAATATTTCAGTAAGTAAATGCGACGCCGAATAAGTTCAAGAGATTGAATCAATTTGAATAAAGAACCGAAGAATTAAAGTACAGTAAAGAAAAAAATTTGTACCTCTTATATTCGTGGATGCTTTTCTTAAATATTATTTGGGGAATATAAAGGTTTTACTCAGATTTGTAATTTCATTTCCAAGTGAATGCATTGTCGTTATAGACGTAAGAAAATTGTTACTTTTTTCCCATCACATGAGGCCAGTGGCCTGTCTAATGAAGCTTCCTTCTCACGTACGTACTTCAAACTCAGAATGTGTTCATGTTGGCAGAGTATATGTATACTATGTATATATATATATATATATATATGTATATATGTATATATATGTATATGCAACTAACGACCTAACTGTGATTTGTTTACTCTCAGAAGATTCGCAGGGGTACGTGAATTATTAGACGACGAATGGCACAGCTGCTCGAGAAAGCATTCGCATTCCTCATTCTCTTTTAACTCACCTCAAAAACGACAATTTTCAGCATCTAGTAACAATGTCACATCTTCAAATTCTTTGGTACACACAATAAAAAAGGAGACCCTTTTTTTCACATATTTTATCTATTTCATGTCAATTGCACCCTTTTTTCGCATCACCCACTTTGGAAATGATTTACAACCACAAATTGAATTCCCGGGCATAACATTTTTTGCGCCCAACTCGGATTAACTCAACGAAATTGACGTTTCCGGCCGCGCCTAATCGCCTTCTGCCATTTCTCCTATTAGATTCAACATATTATAGAGCCAACGTTAGAGGTAGATACCGTGAAAGTTATTCCGCAGCCTGTCAACATGGCACGTATTCCCTCACGCTCCTCTCTTTTGTGAAACGATTCTATTCTGATGTAGTGAAATGTCAAAGCAAATGTAAAATGCCTGTGAAAGTATAACACTTGCAATTTCCAATTACATATTGTCTTCACAAAAAAAAACTAGAAACCTGCGCAACAAGCGGAATTCAAGTTTTAATCAATTTTCCCTTCTGAAATGAAATATGAGCGTTCTATTTTAAAGGAATTTTAAAGACGGTTAAAATATTTCTCGGAATTTTAAAAGATTTCAAAAGTATTTTTTATAATTAGATCATCATAATATAACTATTTCTTGACAATTATTTATGTTCTCTGCAAAATCAGAAACAATAGATTTTATCATATTCTATTGTTCAGTAGAAATAGCAGGTATAGTCAGACGCCAATCAAGAAACTCTTGGGAGTGAGTCGGAGCAGTGAAAAGTCGTTGTAGTTGATATTTCTTAGGGTTTATCCTGGTTTTTTGTTTTTTCGATGCAACATAAATAATTTTAATACACTTGTTGACATGTAATATTTACAATGTCGTTTATTGCTGAGGATTAGATCAAGATGCATTGCAGGAAAGGATCTTCGAAGGCTATCAATACTGGGATCTGTTGCACTTTTATGCAGGATATGCACGTAAACGGCCTACAAATATCTGTTTACATGACGACGACACATTTGCCTTGGCAGAATTCCATCCTCGAACATGAACATACTGTCGTAAATCGCCACTCCAGACAGATCTCTACGATCGGCGTCTCCAGTGTACTGCATTTCAGAGATATCCAGTTTTATATGCAGCAAAAGGTTCAGAAAAAGTGTCAAATCAAGTGTGCAAACGCGAATGATTGCAAAAGATATAAAAGTTATAATTATCTGACGATTCATGTCATACGAAAACATGTTATTTATTCTCAAATCTTAAATTAATGGCTTATGGAATTCAGATAATCGTTTTTCACAATGGACAAACGATTCTTTGAATAAGTTGGGAGAATGAATATAAGTATGAACATAATTTTGTAGTTTAAGCTTAACACAGTAGCAATTTTATGAATAATACTTTAGAGAAGCAAATCAGATGGCTTTAAGCCTCTAAGGTATTAAATAAAGTACTTAAGCTACTGCTGGCAAATTTTTCCCGTCTCGTATACGTGACAGGTTCAACAACTTATGAAAACAATACGAGTCAAAAGAGGATTAAAGACGACAACGACGAAGGTCCTTTCTCGGTGCGGACATAGTATTTCACTTAACGATACAAATATGTGGATAGCGGTCAGGAAGATTAAGTCCATGCGTTTTACTACCTCTTTTTGAGTCACTGACCCAATCCACGTGCCCTAAACCCTGTGCAAGGTCGTTGTTATGATCATTTTTATGGACTACCACGTTATCAGTTACAAAGTCTCTGAAAAAAATAGTGAACTTATTTTCTTTTTATCTGCTCTTTAGAGAAAATTTACTAAAAATAATTCAATTTGAAGATTGACTACACGCATGTGAACCGCCTCTCAGTTTTCTCAGATCTTATCAGTGAAAACAGTAGTAAAGTGTTAATGTCACTCTCCATATTGCATGCCCTAATTCAGGTGTCTGTTCCCGCGTCAATATCTCATAATCTGATCATCTCAGTTTAATGAAACTAATCGTTTCATCGAGTGTGATCGCCCCTTAAGTATTCGATGCACGAACATGCGTGTTGTAATTCAATTTCACGCTCTCGTGCCACCGGTTTGGAATGTTATCGGGTCCCCATGATCTCGAATCAGTATCGCACGCACGTTATATTCATATGACACTTTCGAACTTGCGCCGATTAGTTCAGGTAAAAACTCGTATAATATCTTTCACGCCCTTTGATATTCCTTCATTTATTCCTCACATTTCATAGAGTAAATCTCGTTATAAATGCGTATCTAAATATTCTATTGAATCAAGATTTTAGCATTTCTGAAACATCATTTTCATATACATTTTAGAACTATTTTATACATATTTAGCATATTGAAGATACATATTTACTTCTTTACACTTATTATTTAAATGATCAACCAGAGGCGAGTATAATTAGCCAGAAAACGACTTACGTCTGGAACTCTGGACATTCATCTTGAAGAAATTAGCACTTGACCTCGGGTTTAAATGAACGGTGCAAAGAGGCCAAATTGCTTTTAAAACGGAGAGTGCTACCCGATCGAATTCATGTATGTTTTTTCAAGACGTAGAGCAAACATTACTTTTTTTCAAAAGTAATATTCCGCGAGCGTTCAAATATTTGTGACCTTCCGGACTTGCCTTGATGGCGCCAATGAGTACACGCCTTGGAAATAAAATAAGATTTCCCTAATCAAATATGAGTAATTTATAAATATCGTATAAACAGGGTTCACCACTTCCTTGGAGAAGTTATATTTGCTATTCAAAGAAATGTAAATTACCTTCGGTTTTAATTTTTTTTACCATTTTTACAATTACAATAGGGATTTTTTAATTTATCGTATTCAGTTAGAACAAGAATGAATGTTATCTTAAACAGTGTATTTATACACCTACCACTATTGTCGACTCGAGTTTCAGCAAAAGCCAAAAGATCACGCATAGTTTTCCTCTTTTTTAAATGAAGTATGTACAAAAGCTATACAAATTCTGCAAATTCTACTACAAGAGTATTTTACTCGTAACTTGTATTCGTAACAACAATCGCATGTTTCACATCAGCATCAATAAATAGGTCCATCTTATAAGAGTCTTTGAAAACATTACCCACTGATACCTATTAGGCATTACATTACCTATATGATTCAAAAAGAATTAGAATCTTGTAAATTCAAGTTTACATTCGCGATTTATAATTATATACATTGACACGTTACTTGGAGTATTTCCCGCCAATGTTCGCACAACTGGTTACAAATTATGGGGAACAGATCGATGGGAAAGGCGCCTAGTGCACACTAATCAAGACATTTGCGCAAGAAGTACTACCAACGAGTTGGATATACGCGTGCGGAACGATTCATTAGAAAATTATTAGAATCATGATCTATATAAAAAGAGGCTGAATGCAGAAAGGGCGTTCTTGATGCAAATTTTATCTCACAAGTAATCTTGCGAATCTACCATGTTATTAATTATTAATCAAAAAAGTTTTAAGCATTTTAATAAACGATAAATATACATTAACAGTAATTAATAGGGTAATGAGCATTTCATCACGGAAAGTCAGTTTCTTAATTAAACAAATCATTTAAAGTCATCACTGGTTCATTTTGTAGCAGTCATCACCTGTTCAACTTTTTTCATCTATTTTTTTATTTTCAATTCTACAGTATAAATTAAAAACTTTGAAAAGACTAGATTTCAAGGATTGTAATCATTTCAAGAAATGTCAACAGCTCTTAAATCGTTTTGAAATCACATAAAAACACTTGAAATATTTGAAATCCCAAGGATTTCAAAGATATAGAATTGTTCTAAATCTCTTTGAAATCTCTTCAAATTTCTTTGACTTGCTAAGATCGTTATTTTTCTGAATGTTGAACGTCTAGGTATTTGGCCTTGAAAAGTGTCTTCCTTATTATGCAATAACAGAACTAGCACGTACTATTTACTTACGTTCATATGGCAATAAAATTAACTTTGGTCAATACTTATTCAATGTGTCAGCGCCTCTGTCCTTGACCCAAATGCCAAAGTCTTCTCGAATTTCAGGAAATGCAAACCAAACTTTCATTTCTATATTATATATCTTTCGGTCAGTTTTCCCCCCTATCTTTAAATCTGTGAATCTGATTCTTCCTCTCAACGAAAAGAAAGTCAATCTTCAACTTCTGTATTGTTTTTCCTTCTTCGATTCTTTTTTTTTTCTATTTTTGGAAGCGGACCTTCTACATACTTCATTCATTCGGTTGTTCATTCATTCTTCCGGCTTGGACGGCGACCGATTCTCAGGAAATTCTCAGAATTGCTGTGACGCAAAACGAAGTTTGAGGATATTACGCCGAACGCAATTCTTTGCCAAATAATTGTTTTCGTTGCATAAATGCTAAAAAAACGGGCTGAGATTAAGAAATCATCTTAATAACTATTTCTAAATGACGCCCGACACACAACATACTCTCATACATCTTGTAAAATTATCATGATGAATTCATTTTAATTTTTAAAGGTTTAAATATGAAGAAAGCTTGAACTACTTAAAGTGCACTATATAAGGAAGTGGTTAATTTTTGAGTCTTTGTGTAGAAGAGTAATTAGTCGCCCTTGACGAGGTGGAAAGTACTCAGTGGTTTTTCTTTAGGCGTGTCTAAGTACTTCGGAAGGATGAAGACGTTGATTAATGTGACTTCATCCCACGACTTGGGTCACTTCGCTGCCATTAGTCTTGGTCCTCATCTCCATTATAATGTCACGCGCGCGGGCAATCTCGACTCTATTCAAGAGCACTTTCGACAAAAAGCTGCGTTTATCTCTTGCACGCATGCCTTCGTTCCATCCTCTTTATGCAACCTCGTTAACAGTTCAGAAAAGTTCGAATTCTCAGAAGCAGGTGCTTTTCAAACTCGAATTATTCAGAAAATCATCTGAATGTAGAGCATTTATTCCACGTCCAAGATCCAGCATACCTAATTGTTAAATAAAGGATACTTTTCTCTCTTCAAATATATTTTTCCGTGTAATATTTTTAGTTTGTTTGAAAATACATCTTTGATCTCTGGTCGTAGAAACCTGTTACAGATACAAAGTAAGAGGAAGTAAATACTTTTTGTACGAAAGGACCTCACATCTATCATCGGAAAAGAATTACTGTCAAAGGGCTAAGAATCATAACCGACGCATAGTTAGCAACATCCCACAAACGCCTACGGGATGTCATAAGCTGGGACGAAAGTGGGTTTCGTCTAATCGTACAATTTATGGCAGTACTCGTGTTAAAATGATCTTACATACACTATTCTCGAGGATTACAAGGTGTTGATTATTGAGGGAAATGTCACGTGTCAAGTCGAGTCCAAAATGTATAATCTCTCGAAAGAGTTGTTTGAAATTAAATAATGGAATCAAAATTCCTTAATAGACGAGTATTGTCATTTTTTAAGTGACAAAAAAGTTATAGGATCTTATATGTAGTACTGATGGTAGAAAACCAGTTATTTGAAATGTTTCCTTAAGCATATAAATTATGTTTCGTCTTCTTTCAGCATAATTATCCTGTTTAAACAATAGTAATTATTAACCAAATAACTTTACAACCAGCAAATAGCAATATAGACAAATCAGCATTTCTAACATTTTCTTCCTCTTTCAGGACGTCTTTTGCAAATCACAAAATTTCACGGTTTTTTCATTCTCACTTTCTGTTGAATTTTGTTTAATTAATAGAAACGATACAGAATTAAACTTCTTTATCAAAAAAGAAGCTGTTCTAGAGAAAAAAAACATATTCTATCAATTAATTAAATTTCAAATTCAATCCAAAGGAATTTCTTGAGTGAAATTTCATTAACCTGTTGACTTAAGTGTCAGGCATTCCAAATTGATTGTGTTATATAGTACTATAGAGAAACTTTCATTCTTCCAGATGTCAGATAAAAATCTCTTTTTTCTATTTCAGTTGGAAATAATTTAAACTTGATTTTTTACTTATACATAGAGTCGGTCATTAACTTATTCTTAATTAATGAATTTCCTACTTGTCTATCTATTATCGTCTTCCTGGATCAAAGCTAAATGTCCTTATCGCTAATTTCATCTTTCATATACTGATTACATTATGCGATTACAATCAAACATACGATAAGTATTTTGTATTTCTCACGGCGTTAGTTGTTCATCTTTTGTTACTCTTCTCGCCGAAAGCAGCTTCCGCTACTTCATTTTCCTTTCGCGTCCGTTCAAATTGTCGAAAAAATGCAAGTAGGTACTTACGTATTAAATCCGGGATATTGATAACGAAAAGGTCAACTTAGACTTATAAGTTTGACGATTAAGAGTGTCATTTGTTTAATATTGTTGAGGCTTAGAGGCATCTCTTCCGCGTGTGGAGAAGAAACTTGTAATGAGGAAGAGTTAAGTTGTAATGGAAAAATAACACAATGTATATTCTATTGCAGCAGGAAAGACATAACAAACTTTCTTACACCTTTTCAGATTCATGAAATCTGGTTTTATTCCTCGTGTGATTAGAAATTTCTTTTAATTTTCTTCCTGGTATATTATTAAAATTTACAATTGCTCGGTTCAATTTTTGGATGGGTGAATTAATATGAGAATCTTAGGTGGATTGAAGACTTTGTATATCAAAATTTGAGAAATTATAAGAAGTTGTAAAGTCATCAAAAAATCAGAACCTTTTATTTGGAATTCAAATTGAATTTTGAGTGAAGAAGTTTTGATTTTTGTGAGAAAGTAGCGCTTTGAGAGTTGATGTTCAGTGTTCACGTAAGTGTTGGGTTCTATTTTCGTTTGTCGCGATGTCGAGTAGACGTTGGGTTACGATAATAGATTTGCGTTCCGACCACCTAAACATTTACGAACAAGGTCGCTAACCTATTGCCGACTGCAGAAGATGAGATCGTGACCAAGCGTCTTATAAACCAATCTATTAAGTATTATAATCAAGCCAGGGTCATGCCTCTGATGACAGACTTTCCCTGGATTATAAGTATAGAGGACAAATTGCTCTTGTTGTTTTACAATATAATGTAAGAAACTGGAAAAGGCATTTTGTAATTGTGTTGCAAACACAGACGACTGATAATTGTGATAATTACATGTCTAATCCATAAAAAAGTATACCACAAGAAGTATATGTATAAATAATTATATTATAATTTTTGGTATATTTTTTGGATACACTTTAACTTTCAATCTTTCGGAAACTAGTTTTAGATGGCCATCTAGCAGATTATTCTTGTCTCGAAGATTCTGCAGGTTTTGAAGCAAGAGGATAATGTGTTCGTGCTGAAGTCGATCCTTATCTCATCCGTAATTTATGTAAATTACATCGTATTACAAAGATTAGAGCAGTGAAATGTAGATTACTGTAATAATGATCGGATAAAAATGCGAGATAAAAATTTCCGGCGTTTAGAACTTCTTCTTCTAGCCCTCTACTTAGTTATCTACTGTTTTCCTTTGATCTTCTCGCCTGGTTCATGCCGCCACCTGTGAAAATTTCACTAGAATTAAAAAAATTACTAGACTTTTTAAAATTACAAAATAATTTCAAATAATTTGAGTACATACCCTTAAAGAAATAGAGGGAGGAAGGAGGGGTGTGAAATTGTAGTTAGGTCGCTTGAAATTTTTTTAAATTATTCAAATTGTCTTTAGAATTATTAAAACTGTCTTGAAAACTTATGAAATCTCTTGAAATGATTTAAATTTTTTTAGAATCCTTATACCCAATTTTCTTGTATTTCCGTTTTGTTGGTTTAAGTTTGTTTTAATTCTTGGTCACCTATTTCTCACCTATTTTTATAAAAAAAAATCACCTGTGTAGATTTCTCGGGAATTCAAAGGATTTCAAATAATTTCGAAAAGATACCACGAGGTTTTGTACAGCATATCTCAAGAGCATATCTTAACTTAAGTCCAAATGTCAAAAAAGGATATTTAAATATGTTTAGTAATTGTTTAAAAGTAATAATTATACAATATACTAAATTAAATTTTCATGTCCTTAATGGAACCTCGTGGAATGTGTATAATGCTTTTGTCCAGGATTTCTTTCGTAGTTATCGGTTCCGGTACAACAGCAGGTACGCCAGGGGAATCGGTAAATGTAAATTAGCGCCATGCAGAATATCGGTGTTGCGTTGAGCAAACCCCGTGGGTGTTTATTGAATACTCGGGATTTAAGGCAAAGAGGGGAAGGCTTAAATGGAAATTTTGCTGTGTTGGGGGAATGGTATCGGTACCGCTACACGTGCCGCGATAAACTCGCATTGTGCGTGTGTACAGAGTCTCATAACTACCTCCTGAATAGCCACTAAATGCAAATTTTTCCTTGTGAAGCCCAATTCGCAAATTTTCTGAATAATAAATACTCTATTAGCAATTTTCAAACATCCTAAGCTTTCACCTTATACATTCAATATGAATCCATTCAATATTCAAAGTAAACTGTAAATATTGTTTATTATATTTTAACTATAATGTACGTAACTGTAACCAGTAAAAGTAACAAATCAAGTTTAAAAGTTTGGTGCCGAACAAAAATGAATTCAATGTGGGCAGTTTAAACGTTATCTTTATTATTATTACTTTCTTTCCATGTTGTACGTTTTTGTAAATGCAGATAAAAGATTTTGATCTTGTTCCCTGCGCTCTGGAGTTGGAATCCAATTGGTAATTACTTTGTCATTCCTCCTCCCACATTCAAGATAAAATCTACATTCGCACCTCGTATGTCGAAACATGTCCAAGGCGAAAAATTGCATTCAAGAATCCAACTAAGTTTTCTCAGGAGAGAATGCAAGGGTACGAATTGTTGTGCAATATATGAAAAGTTTTATGAATTTTCTAATTAAAGTATTAATTGTTGTATTCAGACTTGAAAATTAAACAATTGTAAATATTCTCGTGGATTTTTTCCCTCGAGATGCGCGTTTTGAGCACGGCTAATGTAACGCGGGTAGAAATTGCTCGCAGTCATTTACGCGCATGTAATCTGCACGTACGTTTACAACCAGTTTTGTCGACATTCCTCAACGATAGGATAGGAGACATCTGCGTACTGGTCACCGTGCTAAGAGTGAGAGAGGGACAGGAAAAAAAAAGAGATCCAGAAAGAGAACGTCAACCGGTCGTTGTACATACGCATAAGAAAGCTCGCTCGGGGATCGACATACGAATGAACGCTAATACGGCATGATAGTTCGATGAATAATTAATGAGATAATCGATGCTATCGTGACCACAATGCACTTACGATAACCGGACCGATCACATCTCCTCTGTCTAGGCGTAAGCCTTGATCCAGGATCATTCACATTGACAGTTATTTTTTACTTTTGCAAATGTCAAATATGTTCTTTTTTCCTAATAAGTCATTTTACAGAAGGGTGAACAGAATTATGAGCTTTATCTTTCATAAGATCCACGCATAATTCTTCAGGGACTTGTTTGCCCGCAATAATGCAATAGAGTCAACTTACAGATAAATTATGTCAGTAAAATAAGACTGAATGTTATAAGACTGGGAACATCAAAAATATGAATCTAAGAGATTTACAGATTGTCTGATAGTTGATTATGTCGGGTATAAATTCGAAACGAAATCCGTTCCATCGATAAATTCAATGCGCCGAAGAAGTAACAACCATGCGAATTGCAAGGGCGAAAAAAATACTGAGTGTTCGGTACACCTTGCCTAAATTATAAAATATCAAGTACTCTTTTTTGCTTCTTTTCGTTCTTCACGTTTTTTCACCTTTTCTCAATGGATACCGAAACTTGAAGCTTGAAGATGCTGCATGCAGAGCGGCTGCAACTGTAGCAAGAAGAAGAATGAGAAGCGAAGCGATAAATTGACAAAATAAAGAATAGCTCGCGTATACCGCGTGTTTACTGCCCCCTGCAATCAGGCGCTATATTTACCTTTCCTACCAGCCGCATTCAGGGGCGGACAGATTCACTTTTACTGGAAAGACGATAGCATGACTCAAATCTTTGAAAAAGGAATTTTAAACAAAAAGTGCACTAATTTATATATATATATATAATACGGATATCAACAATATGTAACTGACATATATTAGCCAGATTATTTATCGATCAATTCTTTTAGGATTGAGGTCCAAACTCCGAAGTAATAGTACTTCCTGCAATGAAATTGTAAAAACGTTTATGCGATAGAACCAACTAGAGGCAAAATATTATCTAAATATGATTTCCAATTTATTGATTATGCCTTCGGTTAAGACTGATATTTATTATAATTGGGTACAAATAAACGTTGTGCATAATGTACTATTATGATTACTCGCTGAAAGACTAGATTTCAATTTATTACTCATAAGGTGGACTAGAAACACGTGTTTTCCTTATGGTGTGAAATTTAGATTAGATTCGGTTAAAATAATTCTCAGCTTTCTGCGCGTAGGCTGACCGTCAGATTGGTGAAATTATAATTGAGTGTTTCATATTTCTCATCAGAAAGTTAAAAATATTATGTGCACTTTTCCACATAATTCTTAATAACTTTTAGATGTGTTAATGTATGTCTCTGATAGATGCAGGTATCAAATAAGTATCTCTACTTCGGCAAATCGAGTTTTAAATGAGAGAGTAAAAATTAATTATAATTTATTATCTCACCGCAGAAAGTTTCTCGCAAAGAGGTGAATTTTCTGCTTGTGCAGGTAAATCGTCGGTTAATTGAAATTTCAGTTATGTCGTTGTGGAGGTGTAAATATAATTAAAAATTAGAGTCCGAAAGCAATATTAAATTTCGTCGATGAGTGATAACGGTGAAAGATCGCTTATCGATAAATCACTTGGGGAGGATAATGGTGATGGAAGAGAAATGTGGCGCGTGTTGTACAGAAGGCGGCAAGAAATAAATAAAGAAAGCGATGATAAAAGCCGAAAGGTAACAATTACGAGTCGACTGAGACGATGACGTAGGCGGTGTATTTAAGGAGATGGTAAAGAGGATCTGCGGAAGTGTGTCGCCAGGAAGTGAGGATCGAGAAAAAAAAAAAAAAATGAATAAACAAAAAAAAAACACTGTAAATCTCAACACGTACTGCATTCTCACGAATTCATCAATCATCCCTGCATCCGCTTTTTTCAGATTTTTTATCATTTAAGAATTGTATGATTTACTTTTTCATATTTTGCATACTTTTATTAATTTTCAATTCATTTTTAGGAATTACTTGATAAATTCAACGTAGAATACAAAATTAATCATTTTATCTTATTTTATTGGTCAAACTTTAGGAATTCTGACTTAGAGACTTGAATTGATTAAGATGATTAACATCTTTACGACTTAATGCTTAATGTGAGTACATATTCAACTTGGAAGGATTTGCACGCCAATTCTTTGATGCAAATCAATCGATTACTCTGCGAGTCTAATAGCCTAATGAGAGTGACTGATCAGCGACTTTCAATCCAGATTTGTCTGAAGACTTTTACCGTGTGAAAAATATATATACTAAATAATGAAAGTATTAAAATCTCTTAAATTTTCAAATACTTTGAAACGTATTTTCAGAGTTTTTAATTTGAATTGTGTATTTAAAAAGATATATTGTTTAAATTGAGATATTCAATTAAATGATTGAAAGCTCTCAGATTAAAATTCAAATTTCAATGTATATAAGCTAAATATTGAGAAAAAGGATTTCAAAAAAAGTTTTTTTTACACTGAAACAATTTAAAGTTGTCATGACTGTCATTTATTTTTATCAAGGAATTTGAAAAACCCGAAGAAAAGACTGAAAAAGACTCGAAATGACCTCAGGAATTTGAAAATAAAAAATGAGTGAAATAGTTTGCACTTTTGAAGAATGTATTTGTGACGGAATATCAGTGAGTAGATAAATATTCGCATATTCACATTAAGCGGCTGCCCACGCGGTCACACGACCGCCCCTTTAACATCGCGGTATTCGCGTGATTTATGAAAGCGTCGGTTATATTTAACATCGTGTTCGCCATTGAAGACATGCCTTAGGGTTGTAACCGAACAAGAACGCGAATCGAGGCGAAGTGCAATGTCGTTCGATGCGTAAGAGAACAGGTAGGCGAGCACGTAATCGCTCGTATAAGTGCGATAGATCGAAGCGACAAAGCCCGCATTACTATTATGGCATTGCCCTTCCGCAAACGAAAAGCTTGTAAATTTTACTTCAACCAACGCAACGGTGCAACGACCACTTTTTTATCACTATAAAACATAATCAGACTGTCATCGATTGACAGATCGACACTTCAAAAAGAATCGAAACTTGTCTATAAATATTGCGACACGGAATAAAGTGTCCTACAGCTTTTTTCTTTAAAATCACTGAAAATATCTTTTAATCTCTTTAAATTCATTAATATTCTCCAAAGTCCCTTAAAATCTTTAGAAATCCAATAACTGAAAAGTTCTGAATAATCAAGTGAATGATGAAACGTTTCTAAGACGTTCTGTAAAAACATATTTTGCTCAACTAAGTAGACATGTGTTTTTATTATAATAAAGCGGTTTCAATTAATTTTTTCCTTACAGCTTGAATTTAAATTAGCCCTGAAGATTGTCGAGAAACAAAACTAAAACAATTTTTTTTGCAATATTGTAATTCATGGGGTGATAAGAAACTAGTTAACTCATTAAATCTTGAGTAAGGTGAATGGAATTAAATAAATGGAGTTAACGAAGAGAAAAATTAATGAAAATAAAATAAATTGAGTATGTGTGAAGAATTCTAATTGACACCTAAGAAGAAAAAAAGTTAAAATCGCAACCCATCTTCGTACACTCCCATAAAGGGTCTCAAATTTATTAGAAGTGATTCTATCTCAGCTTTTCTTAATGAGTAACGATTCCTCGACCAGGGTAATCGAGATCTACATAGTTGCATAACTTTGCTCGATATCGATGGTCCCAAGCTGACTGGGCATGGATTCAGAATCACGATGCCTGGAAGTGCCCGAGAAGCTAGAAGGCGTGATGAGGCTGGTGCACTCGGCCTGATGCCCGATAACGAACCAACTATATATATATGTATATACTACCGACAAAAATCAATTGTAATGTTCCTTTTTTGCCTTCTTCCCTTTTTTACATTATCCTCATTTTTCCCAGCTCTTGCCTCTTCGGTTTTGTTCCAGATATATTCCAAGTTGCATTGACGTCATTTCACTAAATAAATGCATGTGTAAATAATTTTTCAACCTTAAAGAATAAAAAACGAGTTTCGTGAATTTCATGAATATTCAGAGAACAGGTGGAAGTTCTGAGGAAGATAAAGATACTGAAGTGAAGTTTCATAATTAATCGGGTTTCATTTGTGTGCATTAATTGGTGTAATTAATTCATGGGCATTTATATTTGGCAGATCTGGATGTGTCAGCACTTATTCTAAAAAATAGTTGCACCTGAAAAGTGTAGATATAAATTAAAATTGGTGGATAAGAAAAAAAAAACATAACTTGAAAAAGACACAGAATTATTTTTCAATATGTCAGGATGCAATTGATTGCTAATTACAGTTTGCAGGTTCTGATAACTTTCCTTTGATCCTACTTACATAATTTAATATTTTGAGAGATAAATCTTTGACGTTTCTGATATCGAAAGTTCGGCTTGTTTGGCTCAATTGAATCTTAATTAATACAAGTGAATAGTCGTCTGGTGACAGGACAAACCGACAAGGTTTTTTTGATACGAGAAAAGGTATACCTCTGTACACATTCCACCGTTTTTGCCTTCCGACCGCGGGATGTCTCAGTGCTATCTCGCGAGATATCTCTTTATATGCGCCATGGCGAATGTACAATCGGTTATTTTAATTACCTGTTCATACTTGTGGTTAGATGACCGCTACACTCGTGTGATCGTGCCGCGAGCGAAACGTGCCTGGCTAATTAAAAAGTTATTAACCCCGGGCCCCGCGGTTCCTCGCCACACCTGCTTTTCACAATGTGCCACCACTTATCCCCAAGTCAAAAATTAAGAGTTCACCCTATATACTTAAACCTATTTTTAACCAAATTATTGCATGCAAATTGGTTTATGAACATATGTATGTTATTACGTATGTAATATTAACATATTACGTATGTCGCGCCACTGACTTAGTGTTCCACATCGATATGGATCTTTTTGTTGATGAATTATTGCCACGTCATGTTCATAAATATTATTATGCACACCGGTATCGACCAATGCGGGGCACTAATAATCTTAACGCTGCTATTATGTGCGAGACTTTACACTTCAAGTTTCTTTCCGGGTCGCACACCTACGACGAGACGGTAATACTTATTGTTAGAGATGAATTAAAGGACTTTAAATCATTCTTACAGTATAGGTTTCGATAAAGGCGACAATAAATTCGACCTTCTGAGTAATTTCATACATAGAAGGATTTCCTTGAAATTAGAAATAAAATTAGAAAGAAAATTAGAAATAATACCTCAGAATAAATACCTACCCAGTGGGCACGAAATTGAAGGACGTTTTTAGAACGTCCAAAAAAACGTCCTAAGTCAGGCTAAAAAACTTCCTAAAAACGTCCAATGTTCCAAAAACGTCCTAAAAACGTTTTTGGAACATATATTGTATGTTTTTAGAACATTATTTGGCCTGACTTAGGACATTTTGAAGACGTCCTAAAAACGTCTTGGGGTATTCGTGCCCGCTGGGTATTTAAGATTTTTTTAAAGCGTTCAAAGAGCATTATTTTTTAAAATTCTGTTAAGAAGTACCTTTACTCGAGAAAATGTCTTATATGAGGGAGAAAAAGATTTTTTTCGCTGATTGTTGTCAAGAAAGGAAGAGAGGGTCATTTAGTGATCCATTGGGTTAATAACCATTCGGACCACAGATGTGTAATAAAAGCGATTACCGACTGCAGGTTTCATAAAACGTAAACTGAAGGTTAGTTCTTCATAATGATTTGGGTTAGCACATGTGTATTTTTATATATGTATTTAAATTTATGTATATGTGTGTGCACAAAAATAACGAGGCGCTTCTGAGGATTTATTCACCGGCCGTACTAAAAACGACAGAGAGAGGAAAAGCTGTGGAACAAGGGAGATGTTCTCTCTTTCACTTACGAAAAGTTACAACCACTGGAGAAAAACAATAAATTTCTTTTCTCGTTTAAAGGTCCACTTGAGTCAGATGTACACTTAACATTCTTTAACCAGTTTGTTGCGCAATTTTTTAGAAGTTATTATTCTATATTAAAAAAATATATATGTGTGTAATGAGAAAATTACAGTTAAAGGTCTAATTTTCCTATCTTTGTTCACATTCATCATCTCTTTTCTTCCATTCGCTTTTGAACCTATAAATGTCGTAATTGTAAACAATAGAACTGCTGGTCGTTTAACTGGCACTTGTTGGACAAATATTAACGATTAGAAGATGTCAAACATACACTCTACACAAGGGTCATAAATGTGACGATAAGTTGTGCTTGACAATGAGGAAACGCCCTCCTTTATTTCTTCTTAACTTTACAGTAAATAATTATAAGTAGTAACATGTTCCAGGTCTTCCTAAGCCTTAACTTAAACTGGAGTTCTTAATTGCAGAGCGCACATATCAGAATTTTTTTTAAATATTCACCTCAGGCATACTTCCTGCAAAAAATGCATTCTTGGTATTAACATTTATTTTGAAAGGCATGCGAGCTAGGATTTGATCATTCCCTTATTGAAATTAAAGTTAGATTTAATTAGTCTTATGTATAAGAACTGATTCTTGTGCTTTTTATTATAGGTTCAAGTTTGCGATTGTAGGAGGCTTATAACGGTAACTCTCTTTGCTCTTACACTAATATACAAGCATGCTTGGCAAAATAACGGAGGTAATTAAAATCATTAAGGATGTTTTGTAAATCCTGTCCTTTCGACTTTGCCATTAGTTAACAGGATTGAGATTTCTGTCAGCTTACTTAACATTTACTCACACTCTTGATTAAAGATATTATTTACGGGTACATAAACTCGCGAATTAGGTATGTTTACTTTTAAATTAAATTATGAAATTTCTGTAGTCTTATCATTTATTTATATTCATTTTAACTGAACTGAAGATATTTATTTCGAGAAAGAAATTTAACTATTGATGCAGTTTTCCTCGATGCTTTAATACTCCTAAATGATCTATTTTGAGGACTTGGCTGTTCGAAAATAGCATCTTGGAATATTATCAGATATTATTATATGAACTGCAAGTGCGAGCTGGTGTTTTCAGGAATCAAATAAATAAGAGGCTAAGTCTGTGCAAATCAAAGACGATTAAAATATTTGTTAGTGCTATTTTTGGCATCAAGTATAGCAAATTTAGATCTCAAAATATGATGGTTGGCCCACGAACAGAATAGAGTGAAATTGCCAGATCGACACTTCTATATTTTTGGACAGGTCAGGTCCAAATAAACGTGCCATAAATTATAATATTATATTACAATATATTTCTTAGCGTTTATTTGTAGCATATTATCTATCAAATGTCTCTTTTTTCGACTGGCAATTTGATTTATTAGACATCATAAAGAATTTTCGCAGAAAATAAAAAGTTACAGAGAAATTTTAATCATTTTCTGTTTAAGATTGTAAGCATATATAAACATTGTATATGCAGAAATGCTCAATCATAAAATCTCTGAATTTATGTGTCTTTTTGGATGAGTGAAGGCTGAAAGGACCACAAACCGTATCTCATTTCACTATACATCTAGCCTACTTGAAACTTTATGTCTGACTATTCGATGTCGTAACCACTGCGCACTGTATACTCGGTAACAAAACTAATTAATGCAACAAAGTAATTTGCCTTGCGCAATCCACGCTATTAAGATTATTATATGTACTGAGAATGTGTTAAAAAAATATGAAAAAGTAGAACAGGATTAATAAATTTTAATAGGTTTTTGGGAATATCGTGGAATTTTAGTATATATAAAATATAAAAACCGAATAGAGCCAACGTCTTGATTTTTACCCATTTACTTATATTCATTCATAATGGTCCTTCGTAAGGACCATTCTATATTTACAAATAACAGTGTGTTTTAAATGGGTATGCAAGGTTTTTTTAGAACGAGTAATTATTATAAATACAATCGTTGTTTATAATTTGAAAAGAATAATGAAAGTGCTGGTTATTTTTCGACTTTTGAAATAGAATGTACATGATAAATAAAGTAGAAGAAAGGTCCCACGATGCATTGACAAGCGAACGGTGTTTTACCCCATTCAATGTCGTAGCGACAGTGCGATGTGGTTTGCACGTCTCTGTATTTCGCTTGAAAGTAAGCCGACAGTCATCGTTTCAGTCTGGGATATATATCTTTAAAGTAATTCATATTCGTGACAAGTTTTACTCAACGGGTCTCAGCATTTCCTACATTCTTTAATTAATGCTGCAAAAATGCGTCTTTCTGATTTTCAATAAAGTTTTTCCTCTGCTCCGCCTCATCTAAAAGCAAATAAAAGATTTCGAACGTCAAAGCCAGAAATTAAATGATGTACATTATTCGAAGATGAAGTGAAGTAAAGAATGAAAATTTTTTCGCAAGTAATTCAAATAAGGAAAGATCATTAAAGGTACAATATTGCATTCGTCATATTGTGAGTCTTGAATTAACATGGCATCTCTTAATAAAATGTAAAGAATTTCAACTAATGTTACTGTAGAAAAATAGCAACAGCCTGAAAAATTGTGGATATGAAATATGTTAAAAATTTTAACACTTCAATAATTTTTTCGCGAGAATTCACACTGACGTCGAAATATGTGTATATATTCTCTGCATATTTTATCGTCGCCGACGAAACTAACGGCGAATTACCGTTGTCTTATTTTACGAGGCGACGTTTTATCCACCTACGTTCAACAAGGTTCAGACGATTCAGGAGACGTCCTTTTCCTGGTGCGAGGCTATTGCCGCCGTTCTTCTTGTAATGCGAGGATACCTTGATAAAAGGTATTACATTGCTCTGAATTACTGGGCGTGTCACGCCCTAGTGGGTCGGCGTGCAGAAAATCGTGATAATGTGTTTTTAGGTCGCTCACCGTGTCTTCAAGTCTCGCCAATATTCCCATCCTCACAACCCTTTCCACATTCTCCCTTATCCAAGCACCAAATTTACGAAGGTCTTAAAGTTCCTTCCTTGATAGGGTCCCACTTTACGGGTTCGTTTTACAATTCCGTGAAGTGTAAATATAATCCGAGAGATTATTCCGAGTCTGGATTTAAAGGGTTACGTTACAGCTGATATATGTTTTTTGAATGGAAAATAAAATTTAACAACCTTGGAAAATTAGTCTTGAAAAATATCTCTTCTGTTTGTCGTTTCTTTATAGTAGTGAAATATCTTTTTCAGATCCAGACTAGGTTTTCAAGACGGTGAAAATTATATGAGATTCGATTTAATGATTCTAATCCTAAATCTGATTTCCAGAAGTGAAGAGTATCATTTGGGAAATTTTTCAAGGCTTTAAGCACTTGTTTTTAGTTCGAGATCTAAAATCGTCTTAGAAAGTTAGATCTAATCTTTACTTCGCTCTCCGATTTCGACTTTCGACCCATCGAGGTTCCATCGCCTATCTTTTCCGTCACGGTCTTTTACTCGAATACAATTCAGAGCCAGCACACGATCTTGTCTCTTATCAGTCAAGCCATGCGATAAACTGTACTCAGAAAAGCGAGTCAGCAACGCTAAGAAATCTTACCTTAGTACACTGAAAAAAATTGATATTCGAACTAACTGGATACTTAACTTGAATATCCATTTTTTCTTCGTGTACAAAAGCATTAGAATACAAGACTTCTTTTTCGGAAGATAAAAATCTGTAAATTTTTATCATTGATACACTTGTAAATTGTTATTGAATTGCATTTTTTAGAATTTTTAACGAATGTAGTTAAATTTTGTAACTTTCAGAAGATTTGTAATAATTTTAATATAACAAAAATTCTTTAGGGACTTTAAAGTATTTGGTGAAATTTTAAGTTGATTATATAAGCTCTTTGAAGTTTAATAAACTTCCCTAGATTGGTCTCTTCGACCTTTCGATGTCCTTGGGGCTGCACATGCATTTATTACCTAACTTGAATGTGAGCTTTCTAGACGATCAGAAATGCTTTCTATGAGATTCTAACATGTACTTTCTACTATCACGAACGATCTAAGTTTGCATCTTCCCAAGAGCTGGGAATAATTTCAGTGTTACTGTCATAAGGGTCATTTATTACCTTTTGAATGGCATCAGAGCAGAAATAAATCATTATTTAGTATAAAAAAATACTTACATTTTCAAGAATATCAACATCTTATGAAAATTATATATCATACATAATTTATAGTTGTAAAGTGAACTATATATCGCTGGATAAATACATGTAACAGAAAATAATTTCAAGGAGCTATGCAGTCTCTAAAAAAAATGCAGACGTTCTGATAATTTTAGTTTTTGTCGACTATATAATGAAATAAAGCAGGTGGATAGCGTCGAGTACTGGTACTTGGGAGATCGTAAAATTAGAACAGCATTTAGAGAACTTCTCAAAGCCGAGTGTTCCAATTGGAGCCGGGTCGCAACGACGCCAAAACGTTTGAAATGTCGGAAGTTTCTCGATGTCTTTTGTTATTTTATCGCTTTTCTGGAGACAAAACATTGCTAAACATTAATTTTTCATCATCGTCGCCATCAGAGTGATAAATTCAAAATCAAAAGGGGAAGCCAACTAAATAACGATTTCGATTGCTTTATTTCAGGATTACTGAACTTTATAAATAACAATTAAACCACTTTCATAATTCACTTCATAAAAATAAAATTGTGTAATTGAGGAACTCTTCTCCTGCTGATAAAATTCGAGTAGAAATCCATGTTGAAATAGGATTCCATGTTGATTTTGTTTGTATGGTTCGAAAAATCTCTCGAATTTTATTAAATAAAAAATTTAAGGCTGGATAAACAAACAATTATTGAGCAAGACGCGATAATAAACAGAGAAATTGAATTTTTTAATTCTTACAATTGTTAAGTGAAGGGAAGAGATCAATGACTGAATCCCGTTTCAATCGAGCGATGTACCATTCAATTTCCGGGGTTACCACTCCCATTACTTTTTGTTGTTAGAAAATTACTTTGTTCCTCCCATACCATCAAGGACTTATAATCGCGGATGAACTTGATGATTCTCATCTAAATAGCTCTCTTCATATCTTCCAATTCAATATAAGATTCCTACCATAAAAATAATTTTCATGGAAATATTAAAAAAATCAGGATAAATCGCTCATTTTATTGAATAATTATCGTTCATTGGATATAACTAAATGATTTTTAAAAAACGGTAATTTAAAGTTAAAAAGTGGTATCTGCGTCTTTTCCTGAATGAAATTGTTAGAGGAAGGTCATAATTTTAAATTACAACCATAAGTATCTTGCGATCTAGTAATTTGACCAAGATCAGCACGTAACTGCACTTTTCGCTGAAGCGGCGAACTAAGAAAGTTCTCGAGATTCAGACA
This sequence comes from Synergus gifuensis, assembly GCA_904066015.1. Lineage (NCBI taxonomy): Eukaryota > Metazoa > Arthropoda > Insecta > Hymenoptera > Cynipidae > Synergus > Synergus gifuensis. Next base: position 829,044 of record CAJFCO010000373.1, read on the forward strand.
CACCTTTTGAACATTATGGATGCATTTAAACGTCCCTAGGACATCGTGTGCGCTAGTCATTGACGTCATATCGCACCCGGTAATTGTGAAGCATTGTTCCTTCACGGCTGACGGACTGCAAAAAACGTCTTCTCTACAATGTCCGCAATGCTTTCACCCTATGTAAGCTCCAACTGACACATTCTTCATCTCGATCAGGAAACATCTACCAACATTGAAATGTAAATTTCACAAAATCATTTTCATCCCATACATTTTCATTTCCTTATTTTTACCCTCAAGCACTTCAGAACTGCAAACAAAAATGACGCGCGGGTGATTCCATACTTCTAATATTAAAAGCCAACAAATCTCCAAATTGGAATCCCGAGAGTTGACACAATTTTTGAAATTCGGTAAAATTCTGGATGACTCCATATGATTATGTAAGGAATAAAATTGAGTTGATCGTAGAGAGATACTCGGAAGTCTCGTTGAACTAGGACAACTTGTAAAGCAAACTAACAATATAATCGTGATCCACAGTGAGCGGCGCTGCATAGAGTGCACTTTAGAATTTTTTCTTTCAAACCAAGAGAAACAATGTGCGGAAATCAGTTGGTTACTTTACTGGTTTACAACTTATCATATGCCCTGGGGTGTAAACACCACCGAACCCAAATACTAAACAAAATAGGACTTCCAACCCTCTTACTGTACAGTATCATCAAAGATAAATGTATAATTGTATAAGAAAGAAAAACTGTTTCAATATCTTTCATGAGTAGGAAATTATTTATATCCCTGGCATATTTTTCTAGAAAACACAAGAGATCCGTACGGCTCTGAAATGGAAGGGAGGCTCGGGTTTCACAGGCTCCTTGTATCGATAACAATAATTTTATAGAGCGATTGTATCACGCGTAATTATTTATAAATCGACTTTTTGCGATATGGATGCTTGGTGCAGCAGTTTCACCGCACTTTTAGATCGTCGCGGTTAATGGGTGTGAGCACATTGTTGATCACGAGATTTTTTCTTTCTTTCACCAAGATAGAAGCAGAACAGGTCACGATGTTTATACCCCTTCCGCACGCTTTTGTTCGCTATCATGTTCTTCGTTGTTTCAACAAGGACGTTAAAAACTTTTCATGATACATTTATATTTCCTTTTCACTTTCACAAGCTCATTTTCTAACCCCTTTTCCAATTGTCTCAAGTATGTACAAAAGTAAAGGAGCAAATAAACGATTGAAATGATAGAAGAACTCACAAGCTATATAACGCATGTTCGACGCAGAGGTAGGTATACTTACTCAGACCCTATGTAGTCGCTCTATCCATTATATTTGCTAATAAAATAGAGATGTATTGTCTTTACACGGGAAGTTGTACCCCTAGGAGGTAAAGCGCCATTTATTACGAGGTTGTAACAACTGGGCTCGCCCGTAGTTCTCTCTTGCACTCAGTTGTCCAGGAAACATGAAATCATACTCACCACGGTGGTCTTTGCCAATCTGCTTTCGAACCTATTCATTTTCAGTTTCCACCAACTACTCCGCGAGGTACATGGAGATTGACTCTTGTCCTTCCGCTATCGACAGATATTGATCAGCTAATCGATTCGTATACACTGATATAAACTTCAATTTCAGTATGAAAAACATACATTCTTTTTTGCAAAATGGATTGTTTAAGCAATTCGGATATTTTTATTGACTTCCTGACAAAATTCCATATCAAGTGCACAATTGTAATGATATTATTCTTGTATTTGCGGAAAATAAGAGTGTAAATCATGTATTTGAAATACAACGGCCATACCAGGCTCGAAGCACAAGTTCTCGTTGAATCACTGAAGTTAAGCAGTGTTGGACGCGGTTAGTACCTAGATGGGTGACCACTTGGGAATACCGTGTGCTGTTGTCATTTATGTACAAGTCTATGTACCCATTCCTAATACATATAATTTTTGAGATAAAAGAAATATTATAACAAATGGGTCATTAAGTCCCGGGACTAACCAGTAAAAATACAATTTTTTTCCAAAAT
>CAJFCO010000373.1:831475-903102 GCA_904066015.1 Synergus gifuensis
TTTTGGATGTTTTCGGGCGTAGCCACCTCAATTGGACGACCTGGCCTCTCCGCGTCTTTGGTGGTTGTTCGACCGCGTTTAAAATCCGCATACCATCGGCAAATGGTCGTTTTCGACAGGGAATTTTCCTGGTAACACTTTTCAAGCCATTGCTGAGCTTGAACGGTATTTTTTCCCATTAAAAAACAGTGTTTGATTAACACACGAAACTCGTTTTTGTCCATTGTTTAAAGAACCTTCAATATCTCGACAAACACTGAACCGAATGTCATGAAATTTTCACAGATATCTTCTAAAGGTTGATACTACTGACAAAAAAATCGACATGGCATTCGTGGTACAACTTGTGTGTTAGTCCCGGGACTTAATGACCCATGTGTTACACTTGAGATGAATTTTTAATGAATGAATTTTAAATGAATTTTTTGTAAAAGTTTATATTGGAGACGTTAAGAAAGATTTTAAGCTTGAATTTTGAAATAAATTTGAATTCTTCATTTAAATTTTATTGCCTTGGATTGGAGAATAAAGTTTTTATTGTTTATAGTCGAATTATTTTGTACGTCATGGGTTCCAGTTATTTCTTTAAAGTCTATGAACTCAAACTCAAATAAATATGTAAGAATTTGAAGAAATTTTAGACACATGCTTAAAAAATGTTAATAACCTTTTAAGAATAAGTTTATCAGAGTGTATGTTTGATTAAAAAAACGAAATAAGTTCTTAGGACAGGTGCAGTTTGAATGTCTTTTAACATGTTTTCTTTTCTATTTCTCTTCTCGTATTTTGCAAGAGAGGCGCCAACGTTGTTCGATCCATCCCTGACCGGCTGGGTATTTGGCACGTTTCGCTGTTTTTGTATTTTATTTTTCTTCTCCCTCCACCCAAAATTTACTGTTTTTGCATTTTATTTTGTCTCTTTTTCTTCTTTTCCATCTGTCTCATTCTTGCGACCTCGAGGCACGCGCTTGTAACTAAACTGTCCAACGATTTAGGAACATCCGGCAAGAAAACATCATCAGCGGATGTCATTATTTTCTGGAATTCATCGACCGAGAACTACTCTACGCGGGTTGAATTTACACCCGTTATATGGATTCACTGACTTCGACAATAACGTAAAAGAAGTAACGTGAAACACGTGCCTTTATTGCCGCCTTTATCGTTATTGTCGCTGTAGCGCCTTTGCTCAATGGATCTTGGAGAATGAACACTGACAGCGAAACGTCTAAATGTCAAATAAAGATTTGTTTAAGATATAGATAATTTTAGAATCTGATTCCGTCTCTCTGACATTTACGAAGCAATCCAAACTTTAATTTGACAGAATGTAGGGAATATACTCAGCATAATTTACAGCCTGAATCTAATTACAAAGGTAATGAAAAGAGCAAAGAAACTTGATTAAGCAAATATTTTTGAAGATATAGGTGGACATTAGCACAAATAGAAATTTGCCGCCCAAAGATAATATCCTAAATTTCTGAAAAACGAATTATGTACCCCTTAACGGCGAGCAAATGATCATAAAGCAAAGTCTATAAAAATAAAGGGAACGAAAGAATGTCAAGAGTTCCAACCCACGAAACAAAGGGATAATTTAGCGAATGCTAAAAAAAACAGACGAAACTTTTGTTAAAAGGCAGAAAAGGTATTTTGAACGCAGGTCATCTGGAGTGGATGAAAGAAACAAATTATACATCACGCCTGCCAAAAATAACTCTTTCTAGATGCACTCCTTCTACTTAAAAATAACAGCGATAGCTCGCGCGCTCTTGAAATAAGAGGTGAGATATATTTCACCTAAGTTGTAAACTTTTGACGATTATCAGCTTTAAGAGGGTTCTTTTACGATTTCACGAGTCTGAAAGTCTATACACGAGGCAAAGAAAGAACACAAAAAACTGGCGCCACGTATTATTTCTATTACAGTATATTAAATATTTCAAATTTTCTCGTACAAAATATGTTGCTTCTAAATAAATAATACCAACAACTGAGGGAATAGCTCTGCTCGAAATTTTCGAGACATATTAAATCGAGGGTAAAATATTAATTCACATCTTCGGAAAAGCAACTAAAACTTTATTTATCACGACATTAGTATATTTTATGAAGCGAGTTTTGTCAAATATTGTTGGTGGGATTATTTTATAGGGTTGTTAAATTACTCTTTTGACAGAGACTCTTTGTGAAAAGACGAATTGGTGCTTGATTCATAGTTGAGTAAACATTTAAAAGACATTTGCTGTTTTTGCCAGGAGTGGCGAATAATGTGACAATATGAAACTCGACTCAAAATGTCGAGTTGCAACCTTGGTGCTATTCATATTTTTATAATAGCAGATTCCTTGAAGTTTCTCGGTGAGATAAGTCTTTATATAAAATTAATGTCCCATTATCACGTCTACGAGATTTTTGATGGTCTCGCAAAATTACGAAAAATATAATAGCGCTATTTACAAGGAACTCATGCCCTTAATAATGAGCACAATTTATTAATTTCGAAAAATTGATAAACAAGTATTTGATATGGGACATATTGAATACTAATTGAGCGATGCACTGTTTCCTTATTGATATAAAGATCTTATTTTCAGCTGTGCGATTTCCGTCACGAGGCATCATAATAATTGATGAAACTTGATAAAATTTGCAATTAAACTGTCACACAACTGCGAAGTTGAGGAAGGCACTGTGTGTAAAAGTGTTGACAAAGAATGGCGAATGTTTGCATGCAAAACGTACAAATGTGACTTTACGCAAACTCTGAAAGCAGTTCGTAATAATAATTTCTGAGAATTAGATTTGAAACTTGACTTCAAGATCATAAACACGTTCCTCAGATCTCTTTTGAGTAAAATATTATATTCAATTTGCCATTAATTCTTTGGTAATATTATTTAGTTAATTATTGTTTCAATTTAATTAGATGTAATAAAATAAGAAAATAATTGACTTATCAAGGAATCTCGGGACTTATCGGGAAGTGAAAAATACTGGTAGTACACTGAGTATAGGTAAAGGCTAAACCTGATCGAGATCGTGATGTCCCTTTTCGCATTTTAAACATCCTATCGCTTTCATTAGAACGGCTTTGTTCTAAGACATAAATAAGTCGCGATTTTCTTATCGCGGAATGCGCATTCGTAAACCAGACTCAACACTTAATTCTATTAGCAACGAAGTTACTGTTCATTCCTTTTCTTATCTTCAATTTATATTTCACGAAAAGCTTCCACGTCTTATTCTTGGAAGGAAATAATTTAATAAAATCTTGTGGGACATCAAAATTTGTTTATCGACGCATACCAGAACATAACACTCAATTATATAATAATCATATACTTACTTAACATAATAATGTCAATTAACAACAAATTTCTTATATGACATTATACGTTCTAATTTTAATTACTTTTATCTTGGAGAAGAGATTATATTTAAAGACGAAAACATGTCTGAAAACATTTCTGAAGACTATTTTTCGACTTATTTCATGTCAATACATATCTTTCGCAATTATGAATTATATACGCATCGGTTGCGCAAGGTTTTTGCTTTATTGTGCCTCTTTAACCGGCGTTTAATCGGATCTTTGCTTCACCGCACGTGTGGATAAGACTTTACAACGTTCTTTGATCGGTACCGGTGCAAGGAGACCGTTACAAATAATCTAAGGATATCGCAAAATCAGGCAGAAGACGCTGAGAGTCTCCATTAAATGGGTTTTCTCGAAAAAATATCTGAGAAAAAGTATAATTAAAATTACTCAAGAAAATCTCCACCTTCATGGAAAATCGCGTTTTTATAATATTTGAATCTCCTTCAATTGCCAAGACGTCGAACTTTGATCACTCAACGTTAAGTCGACAGTAAAACGAAAGTAGAAAATCGCTTATATTTTACTGAATATAAGAGAGTATTCTTGAGTTGAAATATTTTTGAAGAATAACAAGAAAAAAATGCAGTTGAGGGTTATTTGCAAGTAACTTTAAATACGAGTCTCGCCGAGACACAGGCATCATCTTTGCGATAAATCAAGAGAGAAAATACACCCGTAAACGTCAAAACCGATCACTCTTGTCGTACAGGTAATTGGGGTCGATAGACCCTGGGTTCGCTGTCTAAAAGGAGACACTTGCCCCTGCCTCGTCGCGACGATCTAATTTTAAATGGTATGTAACCCATCGTTGAAGACAATCGATTTGACCGTGGCTGTCGCGGAAGGTTTGTTTTACCAACAACTCTGTTACGAGATTGCAGTCATGTGCATTTAAAATTCTTAGAATGATTATATTTTCATTCATAATAACTTAAAATCCAGGATTTTAAAGAGATTTTGAATATTTTTCAAAGAATTTCCAATTTCTGTCCATATTAATCCATTGCTAAAAGTATATAGATATCCATTTATTTCCAGCCGAGTTTAGAAGCAACTAAAGCTTGCTTGAATTTGTTTCTATTTCTATTTATTTCTATTTCTATTTGTTTCTATTTCTCTTTATTTCTCTTTCTGATTTATAAATATCGTTCTAGGACTCCAGAAACATAACAGATGTCAATTTTCTAGATCAAGATCATAGAACCTGACCTCCTCAAGGAGTAATTCCAACTTCCAAGGAATTGTAAAAATAAAAACAGACCAGCATTAACAGTATTTCTGCATACTTGAGTCAGATAAAGGGATACAAAAGCAAGTACAGTTAGAAGTCTATATTTTTAATGCGAGTCCCAAGGTATAAATGACATTAAAACTTTTTCGAATCAAAGTATAATGGCACGAGTTTTCCGTCCGATGCCAGGTGGTTTGATAACAAGTTTAGAGCTTGTACGTGATCCAGGATAATAGAGAGTCTGGTGGCAGGTCAGAAGGTATGAAGAACGTCTTCAGCGAGTTCAATTTATTTCATAAAGAAAAATGTATTTTCTGTTCGAACGGTGAGAATGAAGGCCTGGCATATCTGGTTTCTTACAAAACAGATTCTAAGACATATAGTAGCTGTATGTATGTGGCCTCTCGCTAGTAAAGTAATATCCGCAGTTATAAATGCATTGAGCTTGCAGGTCGCCCGCTTTTGCATTGAGATGATCTTAAGCCAACTGTCTTGAGTTGCTAGCCGCAGGGCCATTGCACCGGCTGTGTTTACCTCCAAAACACACACGTTGAGTTGCGAAATAGTCTCCCAACCCACATAACATGCTAGACCAAAAAGACACTTCGGAGTTCAAGATAGTCTACTGGACAGAATGTATTTTGAATGGAGAGTAGCTGAAAGTGAAGCTATTTTCAGTACATATAAACTATATAATAAATTTAATAACTTATGACCTGCCCCTAGATGAAATTCCACTTCAAAGTTGTGACGAGCCTCTACACAAATCATCCCACGTTGAAACGGAGATGAACAGGAATTTCATAGATTTCTAGATCATTAGAAATTCAAGATTACCGTTTTGAATGTAGGAGTGATATTTATAAAAGATTTTCCACTTTAATTCCACTTTTGAGTGGAATTTAATTCAGGAGAAAGTCATAGGAACAAGTCATAGATCCTTAGGTAGGATTTGATGTAAGGTCAATTAAATCATAGTTATAAAAGTCGATTTCATATAGGGTCAAGTGATAGGTTTCTACGTGGGACACCTTTGGTATATTGTTTCTTAGGTATAATCAGATTTCGTAAGTTACTGGCTAGAGGGCTAGATTAGTCCCTAAAAAAGGTAGGGCAGTTGATAGGAGTTTGTATAGTTGGTTAGAGTTCGAGTTATGCGCATGTATTAAATTTCAACTCTCGCCCGAGGCCAGACACGCCGCTTGGTTCCTGCCGCGAAGGTGGAGGTGCAAGGTGCAACCAGCTGACCTACGACCTTGGCGTCACGACTGCACGTTCTGCACAACCACCTTCAACAGGAATCACCACCGACGCAACCGACCGAAGGTCTGAAACGAAATATATGTACCGTTTCTTGCGATTTCATTCCACACTCGTCAGCCACTATTCATGCGAACGAATGGCAACTCTTGTGTGAGGAAGGATGCGTCCAAGTGCATAGAAACGTCAAGCGTGGACATGTCAATTTAGAAGAGGTAGAATTGTAGAATGGAGAATGCTGAAAAGAGAAAAGAGGAAGGAAAGAAATTACACTTTATACGGAGAAAACTGGATATTAAGAACTGAATATTAAAAATCTGGATATTATCACATAATATCTAGATATTATAGAATAATATATCAACTTCTTAGAGATATTACGTTTTAATAACAGAAGATATTAATGTTCTAATAAATTAAGATATTAAAATTTAAAATCTGAGATATTATAGGATAATTGCATGATAAATTAAAAGTTCTTATAATCTGAGATATTAAAGTTTAATATCTCAGATATTACATTTTAATATCTTAGATATTAAACATTTGCGCGCGCACGCACTGCGCGTGCAATCACGACACTCTTCTGTTTTATACTTTCGATCACTTTGGATGAAAGCTAATGATTGAAGCTTCGAATTTCGACGGATTCGATCATTGATCGCATTTAGTATTTTTTATCTGTGAATTTTTATTGAACATATATATCCTGATATTCGCATAGCCCTTGGAAGCAATAAGTATTAATTTTCCATACCTAAGTGCAAGATTATATTAAAGAAATTTAAAACAAACCCAACCCAACTTAAAAAAAATCTAGTGCATTCTCTGATGAGAATGAAATATAAACTGTTAGACTTATTTTCCTAACATAATTCGTAAAAATATACTTTCTTGCTATTATTGTATATACTATTATAATGTTCTACTTTATAGCACTATGGATTTGAATGCAGCGACCAGCCTGCTGAAAAGTTGCAAATAGATTTGTATAAGTATCGTCCGGTACTTTGGTATAAAAATTCTAATGGTAAAATGTACGTCATCACGGATTGTGATGAATGATGATTTAAAAAACCTACTTTAATTTTGAATTACTTTTAATTACTTTAATTACTAATTACTTCTGTGATAATTGATGTATTCTTAATCTGAATTAGTCATTTTAAATGATGTATCGATGTAATGTCGAGCAAAATAAATATTTAATATATAATATTATTATTAATTATTTAATATATAAAATAATAATAAACAAATCCTATAACTATGATCCTAATCTATAGCAGTAGTATTCTTTAGATATATAATTTTAATATCTGAGATTTTTGAATGTGTCATCAAGGATATTAAACCTTAATATCCAAGATATTACAGGTTTTTAAATTTCTCTTCCTAATTTTAATATCTTGGATATTTAAATTTAATATCTTAGATATTACAGGTTTTTAAATTTCTCCTCCTAATTTTAATATCTTAGATATTTAAATTTAATATCTCGGATATTAAAAAGTTTAATATCTGAGGATATTAAATCTAAATATCTAGATAGTCGTCCCATAGTTAAAAAGCAAATATATTACGATTTAATATCTAGATATTAACAGCTAATATCTACTTCTCACCGTGTAGGAAGAATGCATGGGGGCTTTCTTTTCCAATGAAATATTTATATTATGTTTATTAGTTATTTATTAGTTATTTGTGAAATCAATTTTGAATTCGATTTTGGAACGCTCCATTTCCCTCAATTTCTACTTTATTTATGTATCTCTTTCCTCTAATTAGCAAGTATTTAAAACAAACATACTTAAATGTCAAGTCGAGACCATTTCTGTGGAGCTGCTGACTCATTAGAATTTCTGTTACCACTCTATGAAATCGCTGCATCATTTAGTCTCTTCGATTTGACTGAGTACAATTTTTTTCCCCAGATCGAGAGAAGATTCCTTGATGAAGCGTTATGTAGAAATGTTCGATCGCTGACAGGAATTGATCTTTTTTTGCACTTTCAGAGAAGAAGAAAGAAAAAATAGAAAAATGCGTTTGAATGACACGTATCGATAGAGGAGCAGCGTTTAAAGTCTTCAAGTTTCACCTCTCATCCAACAGCGGGATAGCACATCGGAAATACGCTTTCGCTATGTAGATATAGTCACCTATTCACTGACTCTGCTGTTTCTCTTTTCTCTGTTATCGTCCTTGTCGAAAGTGGCCTCGGCGATCGTGCTCAGTCGACAGGTGGACATTGTCAAGCCGCGAGGTCCGTGTCCGCTGAATCGGCGATTGTTTGCCGTTCAAGGTCGTTGTTAATTGATGCGCTAATTAATTGATAATTCAGTGTGCAAGCGACCATATAGAGAAATATTAATTTCCCATTTCCGCAACAAGAGATTTATCATTGTGGAATATCCTCTGTTGGTGCATTTGCCATTACCCTGAGTCTGAACATTTATTATATTTCACAAATAAACGATTCACGTGTGATTTATGCACCGTGACTTTTTCCTCTTTTGCGGAAGGAGGAGCACCGCAGGTATCCCTCTAAATGTATCACTTATGCGCTGCAATTACTCGGAAATTATTCATAAAATATTTATATGAATCTTCAATACCTGCGAAGGTCGCACTGAATAATTAATTGTACACTCTCGCTTCTTCACTTTTTCCAAGAAAATAAATATATTCTTATTGGACGTTTGAAAAAAGACTGTATTTATTATCTAAGATTGAACATTCGAATTTTTAGTGTATATCAAATTCTCTCGAAAGATTCTATCCGAAACTTTCGCCATGCTGGTATATTACATTTTTGAGTAGATCATCAAACAAAGGTAGAATTGTAGTATCATGTCTTGAACTTAAAGTGATCTTTCTTAGACTTCCTGCAACTTGTTTGGATCTTTCCTGAACCGAGTTTAGTTCTCACTAACATTCTTCCCTCCAGGTGGTCCGGAATCTCATTGAATAATGTTATACAATACATACTGTAGCCGAGCTGTCTTGCTTGAAGGTTTTAAGTGTGGTTTTAAGTGACTTTTAATCTCTTTAGATCGTTTTTGGATTGGAAGAGCATTTGATGTCGAAACGATACATCGTGCAGCATTCGACTTCTGTCCGATATATGCGGAGGTAAATATATTCGAGTCGAATAGCTATTCAGCTCTCGCGATATAGTTAGGTTCACCGAGAGAGGAGAGTCGCTGGTTTTACAACGACATTGTTCCCCGCCGCGATGTTTCTCAGCAATAAATTAGCGAGTGCATCGTTTTATCGGAACACCCAGACCGTTTATCTTCAGCGAACTCTACCGCGGGAGGAAGAGGAAGAGGCTGAAGATACTGAGGAGAGGGATGCAAAGGCGAGGTAATATGAGAGCTACGAGGAATTCTCTAGAGACTTAAAGCGGGTCCACAAGTCACATCGTGCTCAAACTTTATGCGCTAGAGAACTGTTCGATATCCATGAGCTTAAAAATCTACCTCGGTTTGCTTAAAGTCCGACAAAGTTCAAATACAATCTAACATTAAATGCAAGATATGCCTTCAGTCTCAGACCTATCCCGTACTAAAATTACTGAAATATCTACGAATCGAATAATTTATTAGCTTCCTTGTACCTTCCAACTTCTGCATTTAAAGGCGAAGTACTTAGCATTTAAAGAAACAATGTATGTAGTTTATTCATTTCATTTTATGTTCAGTATTATTCGTCGATGTGGGAGAAAAAATTTAGAATCATTTTTCTGAATCTAATCTTTCAATTTTCTTCTTTTGTCGAGTTTTCGTGTAAAAAGCCAACTAAACTTGTTAGGGGATTGTAATTGTAATTTGCATTTTTGAATATTGAATATACTGAGTTGCAAGATATTTAGATTCGAGCAATCTGTAAGATTAACATGCACCTGCACGTGTACCACTGCAATCACTGATAACATAAACAGATCTGCTTACAGTAGCCAACTCGTCTTTCCTCCACCCACGACTTTTTCCTCCTTTATCCTCACCAGGAAACGGAAGTTAGTGAATTCCGAGCGGTTGGTTACTTGAATTTTGAATCTATATCAGTTTTCAGGAGCTTAAAATATGTAGGAGCTTACTACTACGATTTTGAGTACATTTATATGCAGAATTTATGAGTCCTTGTAATTTTCTATAATTGCAGAGAACACCATACAGTGGAGGAAACCAACAAAAAATAATCAATACTTATATTATTACCAGTTTGCTACCATCAAGCTTGATCTTTATGAACAAGAATATCGAGTGGCTTAATGAAATGTTGAAGATAATTATCTAAGATATTATATACAGCAAGGACTAAAGAGCCTAAAGAACTTAATTCGAAATTTTTCTTATATCAATTAGAGTCTATATATCAGATAAGCTTCTGTTTTTAAGATAATGAAACCAGTTTATATTTTCATTTATAAATAATTTATCTATAATTAAGCAATATTTCGTTGATTATTTATTATTAGGCAGTGATATATTTGTACCGAAAAAATTCAATTATTTGTACGGAAATTTTCAAGGTGTTAAATATTTTCCTGATAATATATACTATATGTCAAAATAAGGACTTTTAGTCCTAATGACTGACATTGAATAATAGGTTTCTGCCCAAGCGTTGATAGTTTATGAAGACTATAATGAAGAAGAGGATGACGATGATCGATTTCATCTGAAGTCATTCTGACACTGATTTCTTTGGCGAAGTTAATTAATTAGTAATTACTTTCTAAAACAATTTTTATCGATTTCCAGAGTCTGATTATGAATCATCGATCATTCTGCGCGAAAGGGGTCGAGTACACTTTTCAAGGTCGCACTTATTAAGTCTTGGTCGATACCCTCGACTGGTGATGAATTTTAAGTCGAGCGAAAATAACCGAGATTCGTTCCTGAGGAAACATATATATCTCAGCGCTTTCCACCCGCATCTTTCGTCCGTAGTTGGTGCTGTGAATGCAATTTTTTCTTTGAATGTAGGCGTATCGAAGATTCTGCAGATGTGTATGTTAAACCCGACGAAAGCATACTTCACCACTGGTCTAAGATTTATAAACGAATGGTGATTCACGCTTCAAGATTTCGCTAGGCTTTCTTGTTTTCCTCACCAGCTACTCTTCCCGTAATGGAGTTGCTGAAAAAATCCTTTCTTCTATCGAGAAAACACTTCAGTTTTGTAATTCATTTAATCCTCTCTTATTTTAATAATATTGAAACTGAGAAGTTTTATATTTTGAGTGATGCAAAGTGAGTAAATGCACATAGAGGGGAGGCGTTACGTTTACTGCTGTTTCTTGCTAGCTGACCTAATTTAAAGAAATACATTAAATGCTTAAAAATATCTGCATTAAGACAACTTTTAACTTGCAAAGCGTATTTTCAAAAATAATAATTGAAAAGCTTTCGTAATGTGTTAAATCAGATGAAAGCATCTTTTATGAAAAGTAAAAAGTTCTACATGTGCGTGTTTTTTTTTTGTTGAGAGCGCTAATTAAAACTGACTATGAGAGACGCAATGGTGTCATCTCGGACGAAATCGCAGGAATCAGAGGAATGTTTATATATTTTGGACTCCAAACCTTGGCCCGAATCAACTAGTCGCTTCATAAAGCTGCAACTGATTCCACTAAATTAATTACATATTTTTATCTTCCTTTTTATGATCTTCAAAAATAGTCCAGCCACTGAAAGTAAGACGAGTCCTCAGTTATAAATCAGTACTAAAATACGGGACATCTTTTTTCTGAAAGTAAAAAATTCGAAATGTGAGAAAATACCGAAAATTGTGAATTATTTGAGTAAAGCGAGGACAGAGTCGTTTTTCTCAAATATAATTAATTCATAATTGACTTCAGAGCAATCGTTTAGTCATGCTTATGGAATTTTATTATCCAATTTGCGTAATAAGTAACGAGTCTTAAACTTCACACAAGTTTAAACGAAAGTAGGTTTATTATCATGATTTATCAAGATACTTATTTTTATTTATGAAATTAGCGGCGAGACTAAATAAAGTAATTCAAACCATAATTTAATACAATTAACTAAAGAACTTTATTCTTTAATTTTACAGTAACAAGTGACTAGCACTTAAAATACGGTTGAACATCATTCCTTAAAATTCGGAAATGTAACACACACTCTGGAATGTATAAAATCTTGATGAGAAAAATACATTCGGATAAATGATTTTTTATTCTTTCTGTGGTTGTATTTTCGTTGAACTATCAATCACACTAACATGGATGATTCCAGTCAACGGAAGAAGGCACGAAAGATTTATTATTTACAGCTGTGCAATCATATGTATCTATATGGCTTAAGTAGAAAATACGAAGAGGGATTCACAAAATTGTATACAGAGTTGAAAATTGCGAAGTTATAAAAAATTACCACTCGGAGGATGGAATTAATTATCTGTTAAACACTCACTAAAGTTGAATGCTTTCGAAATAAGAAAATTAAACACTCTTCAATCAAATTTTTAAATAGAATTTAAATCATTCGCTTTCACTTTAGTAAGTGTTTTCAGAAGCTTCCAACAAAATTCAAACCAAACACATCATCCACTTGTGTCATTATGTACACAAATTACAACATTTCTTGTACACTACATTCTTATCACTTTTTTTCTGCATTCGTACAGTAAGACGCAACATTTGCACAATTATTCTAAAATTTTAGGAACATCGGAACTTAATAATTGAAAATGTTTGCAAAAACTATAATTTATGAAAGGCACTACAATTTCGCTGGAGGAATATAGAGGGTTATCAGAGCACGAAATCACATCGGAATTTCCCGAGGACACTTAATATCAGGCAATGTAAACATTCGGAATCCTCAAGAGCGAACTAGATTATACGTATTTGCAAACATTTTCCTGTGTGAAATTTCAATGTGTAGCACATTAAAAGGCAATTGCGTTATCAGTCAATTCGATAAGGCACTTAGGGCACATAAAATTCAGCGATAATACGAACCCGATAAGAAGCCCAGATTTGAAGAGGAGTGATGAAAAATGTTGGCCCTTCATTCTCTCCGTTTAAATTCCATTGATGGATATTAAAAATTTACAATTCTTCTTAATTCTGAAAATCTTGCCGAGAATTCGTGACGACCCACAAGGAAACGTTAATCGCGAATTCATTGGACAATTTTTGAAAGACAAGTGGGCCTCGTCTGCTGATATGTATCATTCTTTTAAATTATTACTTTCGTATACTACTTGTAACTTAAATCTGAATATGTACAATAAATGCTCTCCTTTATTCTTTGTTGATTCAACAAAAATGATTTCTCAAGTCTTCATCCAATTTCTGACTCCAGTAAACTTTACTGTACCTTTAATTCCAAGAAATTATTCTACAACGTAATAAGCTAATTGACTATTGTAAGACTATCAAGTTCAGGTAACCTGTTGAGAGAAATTGGACGAATTTCTGATGAAAAGCATATAAAACATCTCGACTATTGTTTTCGGCGATTGATTGAGTGTCACCGAATGTCCGGATATCGATGGAATATCCGAGTCTGAAATCACCCTCTTAAACGAGTATCGGACTAGTGACACATGAAGAGATGCGTATACAAATGTCCACATTCATTCTTCCGAGTAATTCCTGTACAGCGCCACTCTCACCTTGCAGGAACTTTATCCTTGTCACGCGCGTCCAATATTTCCTCCTCTCACTGCAAATTTCCGGTTGTCGGACGCTAATCCCTTCTAATTTTGGACCGGAAGGGTCATTAACACTGGAATAGAGGGTCATTGCCTTGAAATATTAGAAAGATAGTGTTGCTTTAGTCTGAATTTAACGACAACGATTTGAAGGCCTCTTATATTGACTATTCCAAGAATCATATTTAAAAGACGAATAGTCAACTCTGAATCGCTTTGGCAATCAAAACATAACTCAAGGAAAAATTCCATAAAGAAGGAAACTTCTCTTTGAACCTTCCGATGTCTTCCAAAACTTTTGGAGAATTTTGTCACGTGACAAGTGTCCTAAATCTCGTGACGAACCTCCACTGCCCTAAGAAAAGTTCCATCTCTGTTCAGATCCTTCGTCCTTTGACCTCTGACCTCTTGATCCTCTGCAGAGGGCCTGAGAGATTGGAGATTCTTCTTCAGGGTCATCCCTTCGAAAAATCGATTTCAGCCGATTGTCGATAGAAATCTCATCAGCGATTGACATAAACGTTGCTGCTGAGTACTACGACATCGGTTCTTTTTCCGGGTTCGTCACGTCCTCCGAGGAGGAGGGCGCACAGGAGGCGTCATATACTCAAGGAGGGCCTCTTCTTTCGGTCCTTGGTGGTGTTTTTTCCAAATATGGTACCCAATACTCTCGAGACGGAATGGACGCCCAATTTTCGTCGGATGGGTAAAGCTCGAAGGAGTTGGACAGAACGGGCTTCTCGAAGAAGGGCTTGAAAGGCAAGGGCCGCACCTGCAGGACTCTCCGCGGCACTGACCTCGTAAAATTGGCAGCCATGGGCCAAGGATAACTGCTGACCCTCGTCCACGCACACCTCTCTGAAACAAAAGAATTCCAGAGTGTCTTATTATTTGGCACTTAAGCTCAAAATTGGAGAGAGTTTCTTTTAATGCTAGGGATGTGTGAGAAAAAAAGGATTTTTTAATTATTATTATGAGGTATGAACCCATTGAGAAATCTCCTTGAAATCTTTTGAAATAATTGAATTGAAATCCCTTGAGATTATCGACAATGTACTTTTGAAATTGACGGAAATCTCGAATACCCTCAATCCCACATAAAAGTGGAACTGTTATAAATCAATTCTGTCTAGATTACAATTTTTATTGAAAAATATATATAAGCTGTAATAATACATTAAAAGGTATGGATTTTGGTTTATGCTGGAACAAATCACAGCTTGGTTGAAATAAACTTTATATTATGGTCAGAGGTCGAACTGATGGTCGATCGATGATCGAGTGCTGAATCATAAAAGTTTACAACTTTGCTCATAAACTATATAACGTGCAGTAAATTTTGATCTAATAGCGTTTAGAATTGTTCGATTTTACCGTAATATAGCAGTTAAATCTTTCAGAGTTTCCCTGTTTAGATAGCACTTCCTCCAAAGTATTTATAAAAAGATTACTATTATTGAAAAGTCAAGGTTTACCTAATTATTTACGTAAAAATAGTTCAAGTGAGAAAGAATTGAAAATAAAACCTCCTGATTTTTTTACTAGTTCACTTTAGTATTTCATGGAATTTAAACTATTTAAAGAAATTTCATATAATTTGAACAGGTTTTAAATCAGTATTTCTTACTTGAAACGAAATAAACTTTACTATTTTTAAATTCAAATTTCTAAGGTTCAAACACATTAACGGTCATAAAATCTATTTAAAAAATGGCGTTTATGATCCTCAGAACGATAAAAAAAATGTAAATCCAAAATATGACAACTGAAAATTTACAGCTCTAACTTCCTAGACGAAAATTGACGTGTTCATCTCCTCAAGCCCATAATTTCATAATCACTCGGAACCAAGCCGATAATCGTTGTAGGTTGCTAGGGAAGATGAAGGACCTACAAACTAGTGGCGTTAACGTCTCCGAGGATGGATGACAGGAGGAAGTAAAGTAAAGGTTCGCAGGAGGCAGAACAGCGTTCCTAGTTTCACGGTAGATTATTGGCCTCCTGCCAGCGAGGGTAACGGATACAGTAGGGCTATATTTATAATGGTCGCGGGTCGGCTTTTCTCTCTCTTTTTTTTTTTTTTTCTTTACTTTTATACACAGGTCCCCGTATAAAGACCGCGGAAGGCCCAGCGCCGCGCCACGCCACTCGAATCCTCGTATCTTAAGCGGGGTCTCCGGTGACTAGAACTTGCGATATTTATGGAGGCAATTAAATTCGCGGAACACGTGATATTCGAGGCATCGAGCTAAAATGCGTGGGAGGGCTACGCCTCTCTTTTACACGGGCAAGGCCCCGCGGACGATGCAACTGCAGTGGTGCACGCGTCTCCCGTAACTGCACACGTCCAAGTTGCATCGTTAATCTGTCCTCTTATTTTATACGGGCGATCCTATGCTTTATGAGGCATGGCGTTAGATCGAGCCTACGAGCTTCCTGGAGATCTTCGCGCCACGATCATCTGGCTCCCACGATCCTGATCGCAGCAAGACACTTTGTCCCGAGCCTCGAGTACACGTGTTAAAGTGGCAGGGCCTTGTCGGGGCCGCTTTCATTTCGATCCCAATTACAAATTGAATCGCGTTAGAATAGAATAGTAGAAGAGCCAGACGCTGGTGAAACCGAGACTGGAGGTGTTGATCCCCGCTTGGGGATTAGATTAACTAGCATTGATTAAGTGGGAGCAGCAACACCTTATATGGATCATTTTCCGGATTGCTATGTGAACTAGTTTGTGAGAAAAGCGTAGCTAGGAGACAAGATTTTACTTTGAAGATTACTTGTCTGCGAGAAAAATTATCTAGCCAATTAAGAACTTATTGTTATATACATACAGTGGGAAAGGAAGAAAGGAAAGTAAATGGAGGAGTGTTCGTAGGGCAAAGTTTAGTGAAAATCGTTTTATTTTGCATATGATTTGACTGAAGTAAAATCATCTTATCCTACTTTTCGAAAAGGACATTATCAAGGCAGTTTTACTCATAGAAACTTGTCTCTTTGATGTGGACGTTCAATATACATATGTACAAGTGGAACTACAGTTACGTCATTTCAACATCACTCTTACACTGTCTCATTCGCATAACAACCAAAATGCTTTCCTATTACGTTTGCAGTAACTTGAAGCGCAGAAAACCGTAAATGTCAGAGCATTTAAAAGACATGCCGCCTTCTACCTATATACCGGTAGCTTGTTGTCATAAAGATTAGGCCACACCGTTGGGCTTCAGGAGTAAATAAGACTAACCGTCCGTTATATCTCTTGGGTCCCCATAACAACGTTGATCCCCGTTTGCCGGGGTGTGTTATATCCGGAGTAAATTGCATATTAATAAACTTATCAATGACGGCGATCTTGATATTTCAGCGCGGCCAAACAGGCGCCAAGAACCGGTGAACGCTCGAGCTGGAGAACACCTCACGCGCTAAACCGTGAACTTTTTGTCGCTTTAAAAACTGGTTGCCACGGTGTCCCCCCACCCCACTTAAATAATTTAGGTATGTTCTATGTCTTTTGCATGTCGCATGTACACTTTGAATGAAAACGAGTCATTCGAGACGCGCATCGCTACATTCGACATTAACATACTTATCTTACTTTCTGGAGACCGACCGTTGAGAATTGTCCCTCTCGTGGCGATTGATATATCATTTTTACAGGCGGAATTTACATCATGATCATTGACACACTTTATGCACTTTTGAATTCATTAAATAAAGCATGTGGAATTCTTATACAAGGATATGTTTTGATACTGTTATGTTCGGACAGTTTCTCTGTATAAAATTGGTAAAAGATATCTATAATGTACATATATTTAAAATTGATTTGAATTTTTTGAAATTATATACTTAAAGTTTCTGCTAGTTAAAATCAATAAAGTGCAAATTCTTAATTTTATGGATACACACATCTGTATATTGAACATTTCAATTGCTATCGTACATATTCATATGGATCATTGTCACAAAGTTTAAGTTTTGGTGTCCCTATCATCTGATAGGGACACCTGATAGGTGTCGTTTATCATCATCATCATCAATAACAATTTTCCCTTGAAAAATTCAATTTATTTCTATTCGAAAACTTAAAGTATGTGAAAATGACCCAGATGTAAGATTCAACAATGTCAATGTATAGAACAGACGTTTCTTGTTATGTACTTCAGTATCCATGTATAAATTGTTATTCTATAGATTATACACGTGCCTAATTTAGAAACAATATTTTTTCGTGTGTATTAAGAAGTACTGACAAAATTGAAACGGACAATAAATCGAACCAGTACTGGAAACAGTGGAGAAAGGCCTGCAAGAGGGAAAATTGGCATCACGAAATGGATGAACGAATTGCCATGAGGTGTTCTATGTCGCCAACATAGGTCAACATCGTCAGTATCTATTACGGCCTGCGCTTCGTATAGCATGATGTATACAGGTCTTATCGGTGAAATTAACTGCGGACAAACCGTTTTATCGCGACGAAAGATAGTCCGCTGTGATTAATGGTGGTCCCGTGGCTCCTTACGGTACACGGAAAGCTGTAGACGTCCTGCCGGGCCAGAAGACGCTTGAAGAAATCGAAAAGTACCAAAGAACGCGGTCATAAGATTTCAGTGCAAGATTTATTACAATTTTCAATTAAAAACTTATTGTATCTTTTTTGCTTCGAAGGATAGAATGTGCAACGTGTCAAACATAATCATATCTCACATTCTACTCTCGTCTTTGATATCATGTCCAAGTTGAAACTTTGTAGTGTTTGAAATCAAGTAGAGATTATGTCACGGTAATTAAAAGCAAGAGCAATTGTTTTGAAATTGAACGACTTTCACTTGCGAAATTAGTTTGTGATTCTCTGCATAAGTAATAGAAGTAATAATAATAGAAGTTCCAATTGTAAACACCTCATCTTTTCAATGTGAGAAGGGAATCAAGTGGAAAACAAGTGTAAATCGCATGAAAGATTTCTATGTAGGTGAGTGGATTCAGATTGACCACTGCCGGGTGTGTTACTTTGACGATCGTCCTCTGTCGTCAGCTTCTGTGGTAGGATCCGGTTTCAGACTGATGCAAGTCACTGGTTCTATAGTTTCCATACCGAGGACCACGAACGAGGGATAAAAAATCAGTGGTCGGATAAGCACGCGAGGACCTACTCGAAAATTGTCCAGTAGGAAACGCACACGAAGATCCTGTTACAGCAAGGTGGAAAGTGGACTCGTTTTAAGTTTTAATAGGCCAACCTCTCTCGCGTAGTTGAATACTGAGGAATATTCAATTTCCGCGATTGCAGAAACCCATCGGCGAAATCATGTTAGAATGTATTAGATATCGGATTTGAACTCTCTAAAGGATTAGATACTTTCATAACAGATTTGATAACTGCTGCCGTAAATCGCTCTGCATAGAGATAAAAGAATAATCTTTTGTTTATGAGAAGTTTAATCTGCAGCGAGTTGGCATGGTTTATACCAAGTAGTCTTTTATCAGCTTATTCCTGCGGATGTTGAATGTTTTGAAAGCCGAGTGGGCTTATCTGTGCTTCCTTGGCAAATATCACGTAACGCAGATTGCAGGAGTGACAAGGTTGGGAATAAGCGACAGTAAAACTAAGAAGAAGATGAAGAAGATGAAGAATAAGAAGAGGAAGACGAATAATGACAACAAACATCAACAACAGCAAGAGCAAGAGTAACAATCGATGTAAGTTTGAAGTTGGGAGTTGTGGTTGTAGGTTTTATGATAGAGGGAGAAGATCTTGATTGCTAGAGTAAATTAAAGAGAGGAGAAACCGGTTTAAGGAGTACCGATTATCAAAGCAAGTAGAGTAGGTTCAAGGAACGTTAGGAACGACTGATCTGACTTCGCTGGTGGCATGACCCAGGACAGTGGATCCTTCCGCAGACGATAGGAATACATAGAAATACTAGGGTAGTTACTTACCGGGCATGATCGAGATCTCGCTTGTTGCCAAGCAGAAGGGCGGTAAAGTAGGATGGCAGGCGGAGATCTGCCAGTTGCTTCAAGAGTCCCCTCGCCTCCTGAAAGCTTCGCTTGCACGTCACACTGTAGACAATGACGAACGCCTCTCCCCATCTTATGTGCGAGTACAGACAATTGTTTTCCTGAAGCAGAAATTGTCATTGTCTGGATTAGTAAAAAATTGTATATTATTTGATGAAGAAACGTGAAGATTGGAAATAGTTCAAAAGAATCCACAACAATTCAAAGAATAGAGAAAAATTTGTTTATAATTATTTATTTGTATTGTGATACATTGGCAATGTACGTAAATTTTAGATTTCTTCCTGGGGCCATTTATGAGCGGAATTTTAGAATATATTATTCTAATTTTTTGGCATGATTGGATAATAGTGGTTACTCGATTTGTTATTATAAATTATAGCCGATGTCAGCTGATAATTACTTTTTCACTTAAACAAAGTCTCACGAGCGTAATATATTTTCAGGGGCTTGTCATAAACCACAAATTAAGACCTCTTTCACGGGAGAAGTCAAAAGGAAGAAGAGCCAGGAGGCAGGTGTGAGCAGCAAGATTTATATCATACTGATCACGAATGCAGCTGCGTCTTCGATACGTGCGGTCCAGGTCAGTTTTCCAACCATAAACCATAAGATAAGTAAACTAATATTTTGTCGCCTCTATATCGCAATGAAGTCACGTTCTTACGTGCAATCTTATTTCTAGAAAGTTGCGGTCGTCTTTCAAAATAAAGAAAGCGTTAGTTGGAAAGTTCAAACTTTGCGATCTTAATTAACAATAAATCCCAAAGCTTGATAATTTATAGTACCAATATACGTATTTGCAAATCGCGTCTGATTGAAAGAGTAGAGAATCTCTACCTTGACCTTGATAAAGAACAAGGTAGATTGATATTTTCGAGATATATGGTAACATGACTTTTTTAGATAGGATCAAAGTTCCCAAAAATTTGCATCCTTGGGAATTTCAGGGATCAGAGTGACATTATTTTACGTAACTCAAGCGCAGTTTCACTCAATCGACACGACCTGAAAGCAAGAATCTATTTAGATTGAATTAAACGACCGAGAATTTCGTTTCCGCTTTGGATTCGCAGATGCAATTATGCAAAGTGCAAGTAGAACTGGGATAAAGTTGGACGCGCAAAATGTCGTTCCTCGTGACCGTTCCGCCGGTTTCTCATTGACATGATTGACCTGACACTGACAGCGCGCTTGTAATTATACTGAGACGTCGCGGAATCGTGCAAACTTTAGACCTCGAAACTTCGTAATGAACGGCTAGGATTTTATGATAGCAGATTTCGTTCAAGTCACTGAAAGACAGTACTGAATTGAACTATGACCCTGATAACTTCAGCCGACCTACAAAAGAAAATTAAAAACAAATTAACAACACACTAAGAAACGTCTTTGATTTTTTACAAAAAAATATTAAGTTACGGATTTCTTAATTTCACACTCACTTTAGGGAGGTGGGAGTAAAATTCAAAAAGTGAGAAAGAATTTTATCCAGTGACGGTACATGCGCCACAAAAAGAGTGTACGTGAGGCATGTGGTTAAAGTTGGTTTAATGGCTCATAAATATTTATTGATCGATTGTATCGAGACAATTGGATGCAATACCGGAATGGATTCCACGTATGTTCGGGGCACTTGTGATACTATGACGTGGGGCGGTCGCAAGCGTTCTTGTGCAATATATGCTCGCTGCACTAACATAACTCGCAGCTTATGAAACTCTGATACAAAAGCGTACCGTTATGCCGAAATTGACCTTTCACAATTTTTCAAAATTCCGACATTGCCTTGACTTACTCCTTCCTGGAGAACAACGAATGGAACTGGCTATCAAGAAAACAAACTCTGCATTCAACCATCGGTTAGACGCTATTCTTAACAAGTTTTTGATATTACTTAATGTTTTTCAAGGTCGAGATTGCAGAATTTTCAATTTAAAGTATGTATTCAAAATTTAGAGTGAATCAGGTCCAAATAGTAGTATTCATATATAATATAATATAAGTAATTAAATTAGTAATTTAATTAGTAATGTTCTGTATAGATTTTTAAGATGGAGTATTATGACTCGGGACATTTTTTCAAAGAAGAAAGCCAGAAAGTGAAATTTGATCAGAGAGTGAACAATACTCGAAAGAGTGAGCACAGCAGTGAACATAAAAAACAGATTGTACCAATCAATGATACATCCGCGTTATGTCGTAAGAAAAGAATGACTTGGGTTCTTTCTGTAGATGTCAACTAAGATAATCACAGGATTTCAAAATCAAATATTCTAACTGAATATGGCTACTTCCTTTTCAGTCCTTTCACCGTCTTGAATGCTTTCCTGATCATGATTAATTAATCGTGTAACATCAAATGTTTGTAGAATTAATACATCTGTCAGGAATATTCTAAACTCTCTATGGTACACATCAGAAAAATTTTCAGATCGTTACAAGTATTTGAAATTATTAGAAATCTTTCTACTCTCTGAAGTCCTATTAAATTCGTTCTTTGTAATCCTTCTAAATCGATGGGAATCTCTTGAAATCTTTAGAATATGAATTGCAATTTCTTCTCTCATAATTTTCATTTTTCCTTAAAGAAACCTTCCTTTAGGAACATGGAAACACTAAATTTCTCACGAGATTTTGCAATACAGTATCGAGACACAAGTAGCATAAAATTCTAGTGTTTAAAAAAATAGAGGCAACTCGTGAGTGATATATCGTTTATATCTCGCCGAAAGTGACACCGGTGGGCGAAGCTTTGCCGCCTTTGCACTTCCTGCCGGCTTCTATTAATAGGCAGAAGGAACGCTCACTATTACAATGTTAGATTCGCATAGAAGATAACAATCCTGGGATTTTATCCCGCAAAAAAGTTCGCAAAAGAATCATTATAGGTATGATAATCGGCGGTGTAATTTCTGTCTTTAATTCTACGACCTCAATTACATGAACTGAGTTATGTGGAAAAAAAAGTGAGCAGCACGAGAATCTGCGACACACAAATGCTGTGCTTATATTCCGACGACTTCCAGTAAAGAGAGACTCATTTGCATATTGTTGAACGGAGTATATTTATGTCACTCTGTCTGGCCCATTTTGTACGTCTTGGGCAGGAAGCTTATTCTTTATCCTGTCTTGCCTAAGCGAGAAATATTTTAATTTGCCATGACTTCTCTGAAATAAATACGATATTCCAATATTGAAAAATTCATAATAAGGTATCTTCAGATACAAAAATAAGTTCAGAATTGTTGTGGGAAACTCAAATTTTATTTGACGTCATTTTCCAAGCACTGGAATATATATTATTTCTGTCTATTGCGTGGTTATCTAAGGAATGAGAGTAAATTTGAGCTTACAGACAGTTTGGGGCGTTTTAAATAGGTCAGTAGTTCGACTCATTTGCGGAGGCTTAAACTAAGTTTTTTAGTGTCTTCCTGTATGACAGTGTTTGTTATTTTTATATTAAAAACATTTTAGAGATTTAAAGCCTCTAAATTGGATTTAGAACATTTTTATTGGAAAATATTTATTTTAGTACAAAAGGATTTGGTAAAATGACGTGAAAACGTTTTAAGTAGATAAAGAACGTTTGGCAAGGCGAGGGAAAAATATGATTCAGAAGAAATGTCACAGAAACTATTGGCATGTAAAAATAAATTTGTATTTTTGGAAATAATCTTATATTTTCAAGTCAGTTCCTCTTTCGGTAAACAATATCTATTTGAAGAATGTGTATAATAATTACAGGAATTAGATAAAAAATAATATAATAGTTTTTTTAATAAAAGAACACTTGCATAGATTTCTCTTAGTAATCAGAGAAAGTTCGGGCGTCATAGTCTAATATCATTTATGTCAAATACTATCATCAATTCCTGACTATCTAATCACTGTTTATTAACTTAGATTTATCACTTTAATGGGCACTTTATTAACTTCAATTTAACTTTAATGTAATTTAATTACAATTTAAATTATCAGGAATATAATACTCGTCAATTCACTCAATTCAACTGATGTTTATTAAATTTTATACTCGATTATAAGAATATAATATGGAGCGCCATCGACATAAATAAAAGAAGTTAAAAAACTTCCTTTTTAATGAATGACGTTGTTTCAAAAAGCTATTATTCGTGTTTAACAAGAATTGATTATGAGAAAATTGCATTTAATTCTTTAATTAGAAAAGGAATGTTTTAGCAAAACATATCAAGAATTTTTAAAAAACTTTCCTTGTGATGAATTAAATTGTTTTAAAAGGCTCTTACCGCTTTTTAATAAGAATTGCGCCTAAAAAAATAAAATGAATTTACTTAAGTAGGAAAAGAATGTTTTGATAAAATATCCCTGAAATTCAAGGAAAATTGATTTCCGATGAAATACATTGCTTTGAGAAGGTGTTATTCTGTTTTAGTAAGATATATTTTTACGCATATGAAATTTTATTGTTTAAGTAGAAAAGGAACGTTTTAGGAAGGCATTTGTGGAAATTCGGAAAACCTTCCTTTATAATTCATTGAGTTCTTTCAAAAAGCTTTTATTGCTTTTTTGGACATATAGTAATTACAAAAAGAGCAAAGTTAGTTTTTTCAATTTTACGCTCGCAATAATAAACATTTTTTGCTAAAACTAGACTATAATGGTCTAACCTTGGTCAAAAATATTTATTATTACAAACGCAAAGTTGTAATTTTAATTAGAATTGTGTCTAAGCAAACGAAATTTGATTTATAAGTAGAAAAAGAATGCATTGGCAAGACATTCCCGAAATTCAAAGAATATTGATTTCTGATGAAATACATTGCTTCTAAAAGGTCTTTTTGTGTTTAAAACAAGATGTATTCCTACACAATTGAAAACGTATTTAAGTGGAAAAGGAATGTTTTAGCAAGACAGCTCGAGAAATTAAAAACATCTTTCCTTGTATCGAATTACATTGTTGCGAAAAGTTTTTATTGTCTTTTAATAAGAATTTAGTCTAGAAATATGAAATTTAACTATTTAAGTAGAAATGGAATGTTTTAGCAATACACTTCCAGGAATTAAAAAAATAAATCTAGTTATTTTTGGTTCCTCTCGAGTTAAATTCATTAAAATTTATCATTTCTGTACTCAATATTTTTTAACCAAAAATGAACATAAAAGATGTGAAACGTTAAGGATGTGGATAAATGATATAATTGAAAAATGATGTGAACCATCCCCTTCTGATGGGACGTCATTTGGATGTCTATATGTTGTGGGATGTCGGGGTCAATTGTAAAAGAAGCGAGCGGCTTAAATACGTTATCATTATGGGGATTATGGTACGAGTGAAAGTCACTCGCGATTCGTGCATTGCAATGCAGCCTGAAGGGTCTTAAAGGGCGTCACTCTGCAACCTCGGTTATAAATAGACCTTAGCTTGTCGTGCATCCCATCGAGATGATCAGGTCGGAACAATCGTTGGGGAGGTTGACCGTTTAAGTCGATCACCGCCATTGTAATAGCATTCCAATCATTATACATGTCGTCTTCCAACAAAACAAGTAACCGCAACACTAACTAAAGTCCCTTACATAGAGATTTTTCTACTGATTGTATATGTAGCTATCGATTCATTATATTCTTTCTCACTTGAAATGGACCGAAAAACTTTATAAGGTGTCAATTTGATCGCAAAAACTTTCTTTAGTTGAGCCTTCGCCAAAAATAAACTGTAATTGTAGAAGAACAGATGACCAGCATAAAATGAAACGCACCCTGTAACTTGAGGGGTGCTTAAATTTAATGTCACTCGGACATTGAGCGAAAGTGCATTCGACCTAAGTTTAAGTCTTAACAGAGGCATTACGACAGAACGTTGCGATGTCAGTGAACCAGACAAGTGGGTGTAACGAACTCACAATCAGCTTTAAGACAGGTTCTCATCATCACTGTTGAGGAGCCATCGGGGAACTTAATAAACCGTCTCGAATTCATCGAGTTTCGATTTGTGAAGCAGGTACCTCTCGACCCGGCTAGACAAATGAAAGTGGTATGGCAACTGTTAATGCTGTCAGTAAAACACATTCGTTTCGATGAACTTCAATTCTCCAAGGCAGTTTGAAGGCCTTCTGTCTTCCTGTATTTTGTGTGGATTTGAAACGCGGAAAACTCGATGCTTGAAACTTTTCTTGGAGTTGGAGAGTCCGGGAAAAAATATTAACAATATTGTCCCAATTCAAGAGAGAATCGCACTGAGAACAAAAGCATTTTCGAAGTATATACGATGATAAACTGGTTCTACGGAGTAATGAGTCCAGGAAGTAACTAGAATTTAAATTCAAAAGGAAACGAGGCTTTCAAAAGAAGAAGTAGAATACTTATTTTTTAATTATATGAAAATGAATTTCTGATATTATAAAAAATGTTTTTTTTTTATTTTAGAAATTCATAGAAATTTGGTTTTAAATGTCATCTTAATTATTTTCTTGCGAAGATAAAATTTTCAAGATAATGGAGACGGGTATTGGATGACTCGTTTCGATTTGAGCTATTTAAGTTTTGGAATAAGAACGAAGCTCAGTCGTTGATGCTCTTGACCTCCTGACCGGCCTATAATTAAGGCCAGGACTGAGAGAAAAAGAAATTCAGCTTGAAGCGGTTCGCAATATTGCAAACCGCCCATCGACATCAAGCTTTAGTGACAGCACAATGGTGTTTAATGCTTGTGATTGGTCGATCGGCATATCGTTTTCTCCTTGCAGTGACCCTTAATTCTTTCGCATGACATGGCATCGTTTTCGAGGCCTGTCAAAACAACAATATTCATCGACAACCAGAATGGCTTCAAGATTACGTACGAGAAATGGGTTACTTCCGTCTCGAAATAATCATACTTATGCTTGAGTTATGGTCACGGAATGCTATAATATTAACTAACCGGAGCAAAGTAAATTTTCAAACTTTACTATATCCAATATTTGTGGCATAGTAGAAAGTGAGAGTAAACTCTTAATTTAAGGGTGGAACACGTGATGTAACGTCTTTATGGTTCAATAGATTAGATAGTGTTAGTATAGTATTCAACCCCTCGACTTCGATAAATATTGGTTGCGAAAATAGGAAAACAGAATTAGAAAAGGGGTTAAAAGTCACATAACACGTAACCGTTTATTATAACACGTAATAAGTTTCTTTATTAACTCAGATACTTCAAACAAATGACTACTAACTCCTAACACTAATATTCACCGTTAATTGGTACTATTTATTAAATTGATTCAATCGAACTGAGATTTCTGATTATCATGTTTATTACTTAACGAGGAAGACTTCCGTGTCGATGATACTAATTGCAAAGCCGTAACTAATCGAGTTTTCTTCGAGATCGTTATTCCTCCACTAATGTTGTTCAAAAAGCAATAATTAAATCCTGAACTTTAGGTCAATGGGAATTTTTTTTCTTCTCATTTGAAGTCTTACAAATGACGTTATTAAATTTCGACGCTGGCTACACGATAAAAAAGAATCAATCATCGATATCTTGGCCGTTAATAGTCGGTTCCAAGTGTTCAATGAGGAAATGATTTATCTGGATATTGACCTATGGTAAATTGCTTGCGTTTCACAAATCAGGAAATTCACAAATCAATTTTTTAGCGGAAATTCAATTTATTTATACAAGTTGTAATAGAATGATTATAGGCATTCTCTAAATTAATTTTTTTAATTTTTCTCTGCATTTTTTTCTGAAATGCAAAATATATCCTGAAAAGACCCTAATTTAATCCGTCTCTCCGAGTCAAAGAAGATATTCGAATTACAATTCTAAAAAAGAAAATTAAAACGAAGATAAACAATATACGAGAATCGGGAAATTGTGCCACGCGATTCATGTTTCTTTTTGCACGTGAAAAGAGCAGGAGACTCTTTTAAAGGGCGCTCCATAAAAATGAAACGTATACTTCAATTTCAAAAGATCTCTAATTTTATTCTTCTTTCTTTAGATTCTAAGAAACATATGGTTTCTTGACTTGAAAATCCGACTGATTATCGTTATTATTTAGAGCGAAACTGACAGCAAAGTAAACACTCAATCATCTTATAATAACAGGGTCTATATCACAAAAATTGTATGGTTTGCCAAAACATATCTTCATAAAAGACACCCTGTTTCGTTACATAAGGAAGACTCTTTCATCTTCATAAAAAAAAGTTTGCTTGTGCTAAATTTCAAAATAAACATATGTATGTTGGTCTAAACTAGTTTCTTTATCTATAAATAAAATAAAAGTGTCCTACTTTATGCTCATTTTCTCGAGAAGATGAGAATAATTGAATGAAGTATCTACTGCTTTCTCATTTTCTAATAGTAAGACATTTTTATTATTTCTTAAAAGCACGAAAATCAGAATTTAATTTATTATATTAGAAATGCTATTGTGTTAATCGAGTAATGAAAAATTGGAGGTAACACCCTGTAGACTGAGAAGCATTACGTACGCGCCGAAGAACACACCTCTGACTCTTGTGCCTGGGCCCGCGGGCCCATCGAGATTTATGTGACAAGAAACAATGCCCAATAGAAATATTAATCCCGTCGCGGCTGGAGAATGGATCCTGGCACCCGCCACCTACCTTCCTGTTCGACTTCCTACGAGCCTATGACTCCTTACATCTACGAAACATAGGAAACTTTATATATTCGTTCTTGTTAGCACCTATTACTGCATGACGAATGTTATGGATTTTACAGGGATGAAATAATTAAGAATTATACAACTACACGGAGAGACTCTAATTATCAAATAATGTTCTTTGGCATATCAAAGATTCTTAAAACCTGTATGAATTTAGGGATAATCCAGGTACAACCATAATCTTTCCTAATTCAATATGAGTTTTTTATATATTTTATGGATCATTATAATTTTTCAGAACAAGAATTACAATAGTACTTTAAGAAATAGTATTATTCACGGTTAAGAAATTGGCAATTAGAATAATTCATACTGGTGAAAAATAAGTCTTGAAATAAAAATTTCTAAATTTCTAAATTCTAATTTCTTTTAGTAAAAACAGCCGAATGCTCTCCGATCTCTTCCGACTTCCCCCGAAAGATTGAACTGGCGCCATCTGGCGAACAGTCGCGCGCCGAATTTTGACCAATGGCAGCATCATCACTGACAGAAATAAATAAAGTCCGGGGCACAACCAATTTTGTATCCGCGAGTGTAGAAGTTGAACTAGACCCTGGGTACTATGATATTTTGAGCCAGCACTAGTAGTTTCTCGCAAGTGGTGAAACTTTTCTCTGTTAGTATATAAGAACAGAGAGAATGTTTAGTATCATGCGTGCGTTTATTAGCGATAGTGCGATAGTTGCGATATATGATAGATATGTGTATATAGGTTAAAATTATATTAGGTAGGTCTTTAAGTAGAGGGAGAAAAAGCGTTATCGTGTCTAAATCTAAATGAATTTCACTTAGAGGGGGAAATCTTGTAGAGTCTCCATCTTCTTTTTTCAGCATGATTCTCAAGACCACGTGACCAGTTTTACTATAATGATTTAGAAATATTCTTATTCCCAAAATGAAAGAGTGTACAATTTTTAAGATTTCTTCCTAAAAATATATCACAACTACAATTTGAGTGTCACTATGTGAACTTTTGTAATAGAACATCGATTATCCCTAAATTATAACTTACTATATGAACTATACATATGCAAGAAAAGTAAGAATTGATAATTAAAGTTTCTCCGTGTATCTTCAATTTTAAAGATGTCTAATTGTTAATGAACTAACTTTGAATTCTACATTTGAAATTGTTCAGTTTTTTTATGCCTTGCAATCAAAATGTCGATTGTATCACACACGGAAAGAAAAATCGGGGGTTTAGCGCAAGAGAGTTCGTGGTATTAACGCATGGACTATTTGTCAGGCGCATATCGCAGGCGCCTCTTGCTTTGTTTCCTAAAATTTCATGAGTTTTAAGCAAGACATGCCCTATTGCCCTAAACCCACGAACGTATATGCAAAAATGCCAAGAGTTACTTGGGTTAGCAGCAAGCGCTGCTATGCTCTAATACCCTGAACTTAGCCGAGCGAAATTTCCAAGAGCCTCACGGAGTTTTGCCGTGAGTCTCCTTGCGATTTGCCTTTAGGCCACGCCTCCTGATACAATTTGGGATCAGATGCATGATTCATTATTGCGTCAGTGCGTTTTCTTTATGTTTTCTTTGTTCACCTCGTGTTCGTGCCGGCGCATTTATAGCATTTATAGTGTCAAAGTAAATATAATTATTGAAAAATGCGATTTTTAATAGCGTTGTGATTGCACGTATTGTATATATGTGTCAGTTAGGCAGGAGGCGTGGCCTAAAGGCAAATCGCAAAGAGACTCACGGCAAAACTCCGTGAGACTCTTGGAAATTTCGCTCGGTTAAGTTCACGGTATTAGAGCACAGCAGTGCTTGCTACTAACCTAAGTAACTCTTGGCATTTTTGCATGTGAGTTGTGCTTATTTTCCGTAGAGTTGCATCATGCGATTAATAGATGCATCCATGAATATATCACAAGAGAAATGCCTTGCTATTAAAGCACGACATGTGTTCACGCACTAATGCCTGGATTTTTCTTTCCGTGCAGCTTAGTAGTTTTCTACGTTTGATCTCATATTTTATGCTAATTTGCTTGTTTGTATGTATGAGGAACAATCATTAGTGTCACCCGCTCTGAAGGTGTGCTTATACTGTCACTGTCAGATTAGCACTCGTGTACCTTTGACCGTGTTACGCTTTCTGCTAATGACGAATACCGTTCTAATGCGATGTTTATACTTATGCACGCATTAAGCACCCTCGTTATTCCTCCGTGACATGCGCATGCTTCCGAAATGGCACACCCGTTGATTGCATCATCAGGTTTTGTAAATTCTCTTCATTAACCGAAATCAGATCTTCCATCTCGTTAAATTGTTACACATACACAATTATTATTTAATTACATGCTCCTAATTGTATATTAGCTTTGAAAAATTTTACTATGAGGATTAGCGTTAATAGATTAATTTGATTCAATGAGAAATTAGTAATTTAGTAGAAATATACAATTTAAAGAGAAAGTGCAATTTTTATTTTCTGATCCTATAAAAACATTAGGAATGTAATTGCTACGTGATTGCTTTGTTCTTTCGAATTCTTCTTTTGACTCTTTAGCAGTATTTGTAAGTCAATTGCATCCAATGATCTCTAAATTCGTATTCACTCGCTAATTCAGAATCTCTCGAGGGTCGTGAGAATCTATCTTGAGTAAAACTCGAAGATCGATGGTAATTCAATGAAAAGGAATGATTCAAAGCGTGGCGCGCAAAACCGCTCACTTCCGATGCCATTGTATTTCAATCGATCGACCGATTTCGCGAGATTACTGCTTTTTTTCTTATTCCCCTTCTCATCGATAATATAATCACGTCGTGAGGAGTAGCAGCGTCTACTTGATAAGCCGCACGTGCTACCATTAAGGTCTATAAATTCGCAGATCTTCTCTCTCGTCAACACCTTCACAACATACTCCTCTCCTATCATTCAAAATGGCTACCGGAAGACATTACTTCAATAATAGCTCCGACCGTCTCGACCAGACTTGAAACTTAATTCAATATTCCGCTATCACTATGCGAAAATCCCGCTATCGTTTCAGAAAAATGTCCTCTCATTTGCATAAATATTTATGCAAATATCATCTTATTAGACTTGTTTCCACTCGTTGAAACAGATTTAGTTTCCAGGTGCAGATAATTTTGAAAGTGCGAGCTTTTTTCGATAATGATATATTCATTCATGTCGGCTTATGATCTGTTAGATTAGAATATTTCTAATCTTGTCAAAGTAACTCATAGTTAGCCATTAATGTTCATTATTTTAGGATTATTCTAACAATTTGTAATAAAATGTACAATTTTATTCTTAGCATTACACCCAGAAAAAAGTTCTTAATAAATTAAAGAAAACATTTTTTTGACTACGTTTTTTTGATTTAACACACAAATATTTTTATATTAAAAGAAAATTTCTTTGATTTTAATAAATGACATCAAGTAGTTTCTTTCACTTAAAGAAACTATTTGTTTAAATGATTTATTTGATTTAAAACAAAATTCTTTTGATTTAAGACAGTTAATAGTTTAAATGAAAGAAATAATTTCTTTAAAGTCAGTAATTTGAAATAAACAAATTATTTCTTTGAATCAAAGAAAGATTTTCTTATAATCCACATCATTAATGCGCGACGCGATTGCGCAGGAGAAGAAGCCTTTCGGAAATGAATTCTTTTCGTGAACTCGTGTGTTGTCAAATGTTTGTGTAAAAGCGGACGCGGCCGGCTAGATAAAGTCTTCATAATCATTTAAATCGTTAAAATGTGTGATAAAGACGAGGATAAAGAAGTGTAAGAATTTACAAGAAATGTGACAGTTTACAAGAGTGTGAAAATTTACAAGAGTGTGAGATTTACATGAGTGTGAGGATTTACAAGAAGTGTGAGAATTTACAATTTTTATGAAAATTTAAGTTAAAAAAATTTAATTCATTCTGAATTTATTAAGAAATTATAATTTCTGTACACGAAATTGTGAACAGAAGTAACAAAAATTTACATGAAAGTGGGATTAGATCGTGCAGAATAAAGTGTATATAAAGAAATATAAAGGTCAAATCAATAATTATATTTCTTTAATTTAAAGAAATTTTTCATTTGAAGCAATCAAATATTTCTTTAATTGAAAGAAATTTTCCGTTAAAATTAAAGAAATATTTCTTTAAATCAAATAAAAAAATTTAACAAAAAAATTTCTTTAAATCAAACAAATGTTTCTTTGACCGTATATCAATACTAATATTTCTTTGATTCAAAGAAAGTTTCGTTGATTTAAAGAAACTTTTTTCTGGGTGTATTATTTAGTCTCATTTATACTTTTGCGGAAAAAAGAGTTACAATCTAACGTTTTCCTTTCTGAAGAAAGTGGTGTAATGAAATGTCTTCTGGATCATGCATTTTTAGAGAAGGATTTGGTGTAAGACATGCGATAAGAAAAGATTAATCCGATTCCATTTTAACGACATCTTTTGTATATTTATAATAAAGCCATTAGATTCGACAAGCACGCCTACAAGAACGTATACACACGTATTATCTACAATGATGTGTTTTGTACATTAAAGAGCGATGCACTCCCTCCATCCATACACATAAGTACTTATCGATGCGGTCCGATTAATGAGGCGGACGTTTATTTTATGACTGTCCATGGGTACGCGAGCAAACATGAACGATGAGCAGATTTGACATCATTAAGAAACCGAAATTTCATATGTATATATGCATAAAATAAAATATGAACGTGTAACATTTTAAGTAGTAAATTTTAAGTTAAGTAGTAAATTATTATCTTAATACGTATTATATTGTATGCACAGTTTAATAAGCATCAGAAAACATTTATGTTATTATTTATAACGTGGAGAGAAAGAGAAATTAAAGAAAATTAGGTCTCCAAGGTCGAATTGACTAGTGCAATGCATTCTAGAAGCACAACAATTTCCAGGGGAGTTTATAGAGAGAGCATATATACAAATCGTTAACGTATAGCTTCCTGCTCGAACTTATTTATGAGATCTATGCACTAACGGTGGATGCTTCACGCGCCTTATGGATACATGCTATCTTCCTCTCTGTTAGAGGTAATACTTGTGACATGGCTATTGTTTTCAATGCAGAGCAGTGCAATACATGGATCGTGTGCATAATGCACGCATGTATGCTCTTATAACGCAGATCGGCTGTATAATAGTGTATAATAGTTTTACAAGACAGTTATTTGCATTTATTATGGATCATATACTGGGAAAGTAAATAAATTTAAGTCACTAAAATTCCAATCGTATTCACTGATTGCTCGGCGGAAAAATTTATTGAATTGATTCAGATTATTAAGGTTTTTCACTGATTGTTGAATGGATTTTACGCTTTCATATTGAAAATCTCTGCAATTGTGAGATTCAGACTCGTGGTAGCTCGATTACCAGTAGCCACGAGGCTTTCAAGCGACAGGTGCAAACATTTGGAGCGCGGCGGACAAAAACGGCGCGAGTAATTGTGCTGAGGGGCAAAACCAGTTTGCTAAAAACAACCCACCGATTCTCAAGGAGTGGGCTACCGAACATGCATCGAAGATCGTACATCACACGCAGAGATCCACAAGATACACGATTCGATGAGATACGAGAAAAGTGAATGACAAAAGAAATACACTCGGAATTTGCCTCAGGAAAGAGAAAATTGTAGCCAAGTTTCAAGTTAATTTCAGACTTGTTGATGGCAAAAGTAGGCACCGCATGAGATGTAATTCATACGCGATTTTCAAGGTCTAGAGGAAAAAAGTACTGGGTGAGGGTCAACCGGCTATGAAATCTGCATCTGGGTTTAGGAATCGGGCAGATTCCCTCTAGCGTTTCAAATTATATACTCGCAAAGTAAATTGTATTCACTTTCAGTGAACCTTGAATTCAAAGAAGATACAATTTTTTATGTATTAAGATAAGTATGTATATGTACTGATAACAAACGAATTCTATTTACAGAACATGAATTTTTTCTATCGTTCTGTGAGTTTCACTTTGGGAAAAGTGAAATTACGTGACGAAATTGATTAGAATCAGGATAGCAAGTTAGTAGACTATTTTTATCTATTGCACGACTAGGCAGGATATCAAGATTTTGTTAATTAGGAATTAGATCAAATTCAAGTGTATTTTTTTGGTGTATTATCTAGAAAATAATCTAACTTTTAAGGTGGCGAATCCTTGTTTAAGGGGGCCAATCAGTGTAGGGATTTTACCTTATAATCCGACACTTGCAAATCGCATTTTATGTAAATGATCTCTGGATGTTGCACTACCGTTTTAGGTTGTCAATCAGCCTTACGGACCGATTTAAGGAACTGCAAGGTGGAAGAGGCATGTCTGAAATGTCAGAAGGTTTAAAAAATCATTCTACTTAAAATCGTCTTGCGATGTATGGCTTTTCTCCTTATTTATGCGCCTTTTTAAAAATCTCCAGTTATAAAAAAACCCACTTAATTGACTAATGTTATATTATGAATCATATATTTTTAATGATGGAGAATTTTAATGCGAAATAATAAATCTAAAAAAAGGGACGTCTACCGAGAAACTCCTTAATCTTTTGGTTCGTCAAGGAAATTAAGATTCGCACGCGTTCTCTGCAGAATCGATTAGTCGCGACCCCTTTTCAGGGCGATTTGTAATTTCTTCTCATTTT
This sequence comes from Synergus gifuensis, assembly GCA_904066015.1. Taxonomy (NCBI): domain Eukaryota; kingdom Metazoa; phylum Arthropoda; class Insecta; order Hymenoptera; family Cynipidae; genus Synergus; species Synergus gifuensis. The sequence goes on from CAJFCO010000373.1 coordinate 866,383, forward strand.
CGAACACCAAAAGCCATGAAATCGTATTTCATGATTAATTGGTAAGCAACCTCTGCATAAAACTCGATTCGCTCCAGATTCTTCCTCGATTTATTCTCAGTGCAGTCCAAAAATACTTTTGCTTTCTACCAACTTCTTTTTGACGAATATTTTATTTTAGAACTTTAATCAATATTCTAATTAACTATCAATATTATATCATATAAATCATTTGAAGAAGATTTTATGAATTGACAAGAAAGCTTTTCTCTTTGGGAAAGGAGTATTTTCAAATCTATTATTACCACTTTCTCATTAGTAAGAAGTCTTCTTTTTCATTTTTATTACCAGTTTCAAAAAGTCTGGGTAAAAGGGAGCACATCACGAGACATTTTTATTATACCAAACGGTTGTAAACATTTGGTAAAAACGAGAAAACTCCGCTACATATCTTTCATTCGTTCAAAAGCTTTCTCACTGCTCTCTTCTCTTTCAGCTCTCTTCCCTTCTTCGACTAGAGAATTCCTTTCCATTTTAAAAAAATACTTTCGATTTTAAAAACAGCGCCCGGGGCGCAAAGTTATTTAGTTTCGCGCGATGTTTCGCACAGTAACTTCGTCTGCGTTTTACTTTTTTCGTGAGAAGAACCAGTTGTAAACTGAGCTGATGGTGCACGCTCGTAGTATTTTCACCCATAATGGAACACTCACATTGTTGTGCCGGTACCACTATAGAGTTTCATAAATAATCCACCCACGGACTTGTATAGGTGTGAGTCCATCTTTCGGCCTCTGCAAACAACTTCTATTTTTACTACATTTCAATTTTTTAAGAAGCTTTCATAAAATCGAGAGAAGGAGCTTGAATTAAAATTTATCCAGAATTTTAACTTCAACATTTCAAATGATTTCATGAACACGTTTACAGCAGATTTCAAGAGTGATAAACCCCTCTTGTTATAAAACTTAACATAAAATCAAGAAATCGGGAAAGTACTTGCAAATGCTGAAAAAAATTCGAAACTGGGTTCTTCAACTTATAATACTTTCACTTCCCAAGTAGACGTCCCTTGCTTGAAGAAATAGAGCCTACAATGTTTCCTAACACATGACTTAACTTAATCCATCCTATCTCATCGCTATCAAAGTCCAATTTAGCCAAACATAAAATACTCGCGAGCAGGTGTAATAATACTCTCTCCAGCTTTTTCACCTCTGAAAAGCGAAGGTACGTGGTAATGTGGTATCAACACCTTTTTATTGCCTCGCCTGAGGTTGTAAACACAAGTACTTTTATTCATTCGATACGAATCCTCTTCGCCAAGCGTTTTTCTTAGTCTCGGCGCCGCGATCTGCTTCACTGTCAGAATGAGGAATCACGTTGTTATGCTGCTCACGAATCACCTGATGAACCGTGTACGTTGCTTGGTCATCAGCCTTTCTTATCCTTATGCGCTTCTGGTCCCTCGACTGGTCCGTCGACTGGTCCCTCGACTTGTCCCCATAATGACCAAGGAATCAAAGATATAGGCGGGCGGATGTTACATTTATTAAAAGCGAGTAACTGTAACATTCCGTGCCATTTACGGTTCATCCATGAAATTACGTCCGGCACCTGAAGGCAGCGATTATGAATTCAGTCTTTAGTGAGACTCTAAAGACCTTGAGGAGGCTTTACGGCCAGGCCAGTTAATCAGCCAGCTTATCTTAAAGAGCCTGAAAATTCACTGTGACAGCCAAGAGTCTGCTAAAACCAACGCCTGTCAAACAAAAACTTCAAGCTAAACACGTGCGTGATACTTGAAGGCAAGGCAACTTCAATTGCGAAAGATTCAAAGTCAAGCCAACTTATTTTGACATCAATTTTCAGAGGGAAAATATATTTTGTGTCTATACAATTAATATATAATTAACTTACTCTCAATATCGGAATTTTTGGTGAGAAACTTAATAAAGTACCTATACAAAATTCATATGGGTTGCTATTCGTAAATTTTTAAATAAATTTTTATTGCCCGAGAATTCTAATCTTTGGCGTAAGTGCCAAATTTCGGAAACTGGTTAAAACAAATGATCAAGCGAGAAGCCTTAAACCATTTCTTGTGTCTAAATAGATACATTTCAAAATATAAATATTACATGACGAAGATTTAGTATTTTAGACAGATCAGATACTTGTTCACTAGTAATTCAATTTACAAGTCATTGATCGTCACCAAAAGGAAAATTTATTGTACATAATTTTTTCAATGCTGAAATGAAATCTCATTAAATCGTTTAAAACCCCTAAAAATTAAAAATAAATTAAACGAGTTCGAGTAGACTTGAGAATTCCTCTCAATTTACTGTTACTGTTTCACGCTTAATTTATTGTCAGTGTCTCGCCTAATTTACTGTTATAGAACTTCATCTAATTTATCGCGGAGGGAAATGGAGGGAAACACCGGTAGCCGAGATGTGAGAAATGACTCTTTTTGGACGAGACAGCAGATCTGGTTCATGATTTCGATTAATCGACATTAAATGCTTGACTATACATACCGGACAACCGGTACTATCTCGGCGACAATTCTCGTTCCTTGCCTACGCCGCAGGATGTCCTCATTCTCGAGCCAGCAGAGCAGTAATTTAATGCGGTTGCAAAGTGTCTCTTGAGAGCCGTTTATGCCCGCATTTTACGCGACCATCGAAAGATGATTTCCAATCGAGCTTACGTGCGTCTGAATGTCCTTCACGAGAATTAAAAATCAAGGAGAAATTCACAAGTGAGCACCTGACCACCTGACCAGTTGACCACTTGACCACTTGACCACTGAGAAGATACAACAAAAGCAAAAGCAAAAGTGTCCTCGTGACATCAATTTATTTAATTTCATATCATTTATTATAAACTATATTAGAATAGTTTTTGTATCAATCAAAAAACTTGAAGCAATCCCATTTTTGATAACTGTAACATTGTAAATCAAATCACTTTTCGTTTAGCATGACAGTTATGATCCAAATGACAATATCTGAAGAATTGGATAACGTTTCAGATTAAATCTTCGTCAATCCACAGAAAAGAAAGTCAAAAGAGAGAAGTAGAAAATGAGATATGAATTTTTCTTGTTTTTTTCAAGTTATTTTGGGAAGAATTGCAAGTGGGAGGAAAAAGTGATTCAAAAGTCGATATGGGGACAGACTTTGCCAAGAAAAAACATGAGGACCTCGTCCTTGTCTCTGGCAGGCCATCAGACATTTTTCAGGTGCTGGTTGCTGCCAGTCTGGCAGACAGAATGGCGAAGGAGCCAGAGTAAGTATGTAACTTGGACGCATTGTGACTGGCTAACGAGAATCTCAGACAACGAGCAACCGCAACCGTTTGCAAGCGCATTATTCCAGAGCCACAGCCGACATATGACAAACGTGGCCCTTGGGTCCCTTGAAACGAGATTTATATTTAGAAAAGTCAGACTTACTTTAAGAATAAATTCAAACCAAATTCAAAAGTACTCCAGCTTGATTGTAAACCGTCTTTCGTGATTCAGTTCGGCTACCTTCGAGGGACGTGACACCTCCTACCGAAAGTTTGATCAAGACCGTTTCAAGCTACTTTTATTCTTTTTTTTTTAACTTCTAAATCACATTTCGAATCTTTCCAGGATTCTGATGAGTATCGTCTTCTTTCAAAGTCACAAATAAAAATTAATAAGTTTTATATAAAACTAAGTTAAAAACTATATAATAAAACTCACAAGATGTATTCCTTATAAAAGAATGAAAATTAAAAAATAGGGCGCCGAGAGTATTGAGTTGAAGTTAGATTATCTAATTTAAAATGGATTAGGTCCACAGTAAATTAAGATTTGGAGAGAAGAATTCTATGAGTCTTTGGAACGATAAGAACGAGTCGAATTGGGTTCCTGACTTGCAGGTTGAACCTACCATATCTTAATATCAGTTCTTTGGGTTTCATTCTGGTTGCACTTAAGATTTTCGAGATAAAAGAACTTTTTTCTCCTTTTATTGTGGCACATCATTATTAAAGTTGTAGAGGAAACTTACCTCGCACCTGGAAGTGTCCAGTATCTCGACCTCGGTAGTAACATTATCGATAGGAACGCTGTGCCGGTAGAGGAAATCTGCAACAGAGGAGAACGAGATTAAACTGACACCTTGATATATGATAGACCTATCCTGGATCACTATCGGGAGATGCCCGAGAGTGATCCGGACGCTCTTACGGTAAGGTCGGTCTTTCCAATGCGGAATTCACCGGTCTAGGTTAGATTCAGTTTACTGACCTTTGCTAACCTTTCAACATACAATTCAATATTAAAAACTTCCTATTAATGGAATTTTCCGAATTTTCTACTCCCCTAAAGATTCGTCACAATGATTTATTAAAAAATATATGGAAATAAATAAAGGTGTAACTTGAGATGATTTATAAGTCGATTATGATATTGATGATGATGTAAATATTTCAAGGGCAAATTTCGTGCTAGAACGATTGAAGGCTCGTCAACGTGGCAGAGAATGAAGTGAGTGGAGAAGAAATTGAAGTGAAGAGAAATTCAGATGGGAGAGACGTTAAGGAGGATTGATAGGAATGAATATGAGAGGGAAGAGTAGGAAGATTGCGACGTTGTTGGTCGACTGCTCGTAATAATACGCGATAAAACCCGAGGCCATTGTTACGGTACTGGTGCATTTTATCAAAATAATGCACCGCAAGAGTGACGCTGCATTTCTCTATAGCCAAATTGAATTTAAAGGAGGGCACTGATTGTACCTTCATCCTCTCGGCAACGACCCATTTCGTTACTTCCGCGAGAGTCGAATCCGTCGGTGATTATCTTGAAAATTGTAATCATTTCTTGGAGAAAAGTAACTATTTTAAGAGAATGCTAACAATCGAAGGTCTGCACAAAACCAGCTCGTATTTTTTGAATTTATGTTATTAAAACGATAAAGAAATCGTATTTTATTATTGTTAATAATTCATAATTGATAATTAATAATTAATTGCTTCGTTAGCATTATTATGGAGATAACATTGTTGACATTTTCGCCGTTTATTATTTTTGCGCTGACCTTTGGTTGGCTCTAGGTACAACACACAACCGGTTATGCTCTCGTGAACTGCTTTTATGAATAAGCATGGCGGCGTGTAAGATTACTTCCACGCGTCTGTAATATATCGAGACTCGTGGGCAGAAGTTGCGTGTAACATGTAAATTGCTTAAATGCTCGAGGGGTCCTACACACGAGAAGTGCGAAAAGTCACACCAGCTTTTTTACAATGACAGGACGTTGCTGAAAATTGTAAAAGGGTTGTCACCCTTTACCCATTTAACAGACAGCACTCCTTGCATATTGAGACATCCTGCAATCTGCCAATATCCGGGATGCCAGAAGCATAAAAATGATATAATTAAATAAAAGAATAAAAAAGAAGGAATAACCTAGATGCAACAGGTTGCTCCATATAAGAGAAAATTATCCTGAAGTAAGAAGATATCAGGATATGATATGCCAAACTATAAAAGAAAATGATATAGAAATAGGAAGTGTACAAAGTTATGGTTATTAGCAAGCACTATAAAAGAAAATTTTAAATAAGTATTATATATTATATATTACAAACAAAACTTGTTCACTGTTCGGCTGATTGCAAGGACTTAAGAAATTAAACAGGAAGCATTTGGCAAGGATATAGTTACTCATGAAATCATTAATCAATGTTTTTATTCAATATAATACTGCAAGATTTTTATTTGAAATTAATTACCTCCATTCAGAAAACATAATGGTAATTTGAGTGACCATGAAGAGGAAAAAAAATGTCTAGGATTCTGAGATACCAATTGTGCAGATCAGAAATAAATGTTTTTCAAATGCTTGACACATTGTTAACCTCTGCTATTCTATGCATCATTAAAAGACGTGGTAAAAAGAGCGATTTTCACGGCTAGGCGGATTTGCTACGCTGACATGCTAGAAAACATAGATAATATGGGGGTTGAGTGTGAAAGTACTAAAGCAATGAGGACAATGATTTCAATTTGATGCAGTATCGTTTGTGCAAGGCTGTCATCACTTATAGATTGCAGAAAATAAGACTTTCGCTGTTTAATTCTCTACTTTAGTCATTTTCCTGCTTTTATTAGCTGATGTGTTTGAAACTTAAACGAGGTATCTTGAAAGCACTTTAATGCGAGAGCATAGTACAATTTATATAAATTTATATAAATTTATATATGTACATTTATATACATTTGTTTTAGAGAAGTCCTGTAGATTATTCCAAAGTTTTTAATTCTCTTATATAAAATGATATTTTTACCATAGAGAATGCATGTCTTATTCATCTCCGTGTTTTAAAACGTTTAATGTTTTGAATTACTACCAGGCTCGACAAAACACGCATTAACGAATGTAGATATCGCACGCGATTGCCCTAATCGTTTCAACACACGCAGAAAGGTAAGAAATCATCTACATCAATAACATATTGATTCTGCCTTCAGGAAGAATTATTGGCCGACCTAATATTTATTCTAATTTCGAGATATATCCATAGTATTTTAAAACATAAAATGAAAATGACAAAATTTATTTCTGAGAGCTAATATATTCTTAAATTAAACTCAACTACTTTCATCCTGGCAAGATATTTTTGCATCTCATCCAGAAAAGCGTCAATTTCTACCGTTGGTAAAATCCATTCGAAAAGTTATTTCCATATATATTACAATATTATAATTAATGTGATCATATTCGTGTGGAAACGAATATAATTTTCTCTGGTGCATGAAAATTATCACGTTCATAAACAAGAGATCGATAAAATGAGTCCTGCTTTATCGAACGAAAGGCTTATCCGGGTGATAAATTCAACGCAGCAGGTGCAACATACGTTGGAATCGTGATGCGTTTACCTCTTAGAGCCGTTTTTAACGTTCGATCTCTCGTTCGATCTCATCCAAGGGAAAAATTAATTGGACACCCATTAAGAACATAAAGCAAAAATCTTAATTACTTTCATAAAATTAGTTCATTAATAAGATTAATATCGTCAAGTGTTGAGGAAAATTTTGCGATCGAATCAAATCAAGCGTCATTTTAATCTAATGATTGTCCGAGAAAAAGTGTCACTTCTACTAAGTGAGTAGTTAATTTTGAAGAAAAAAACAATTTCATAAGAAAGGTAGGTGTTGGAAATGCGGAAGTAACCGGGAGCAGCGGGAGCTCTAACGATAAATAAACTCATAAACACCTCGTAAGTCATATCGGGGCAGAAACTAGAGAAACAAGCAAATAAGGACGCTCGTTACATTAGTTGCGTTACGGTCGAGAAAATTTTATTACCGGACAATGCAAAGCGAAGCGATCGTGAAACCGCTTGACCCGCACCATGGCTAAGAATATTTACATTAAATTACATTACATCCGTCTGGAAACGTGACGTTATTGAGTACGAAAGTCGATGAGGAAGCCAAACTAATGCTCCACAAAAAATGACGATAAAATTCCATCCGGAATCATATCAATGCCATTCTTTGGTTTCACGAGTTTTTGTCTAGCAAAAAATTGAGCTGCAAAGTAGAATCACTTTGAAAAGATTAACATCAGCATTAGCCTTATTTAATCAGCATAGATGTTGAATATGATATGCATTTCACATTTTTCCGTATATACTTCGAAATCCTTGTGGTGCCTCTGAAAAAGATCTGATTCCACACACAAAGACCGGTTAACTCCCTTACGGTAAATTCATCCGATATGGGTAATGTAACCAGCAACCACAGCAACCGATAATTCCATAAAATGTCTACGTTAAAATAATTCTACTTAAATATTCTATTCTAGATTTTGTAAATCCATTTGATCAGAGCTGACATTGCGGTCACTGAGTCACTTGCACGCCTAATGCGAATCATGAAATAACATAGCTTACTTTTCCGACCATTACTTATTTTCTAACGCTTTAAAATTTATCTTTCTCATACATGAAAATTTATTTTCTTACACATTAAACTTTATTTTCTTATGTACACAAGATATTAAAATCAGACGTGGTATTGAGTAAAACATTATTTGCAGTTATCTTTATTAGACACATATTAAAGACCTTTGGTGCAGCATCGATTTAATAGGAAGTTTAGCAATTTCACTTTTCAATCAACATTCCTTGACATATTTTATCCTTGTATTAAAGGCGTGGGAGAAGGAGTTTCTAACGCTTATTTCTATTCAAGAAAATCGTAGTCACGTAGCTGCTAATTGAACGTCATTTAAACCCAAGAATGCAGATACCTGACAAATGGACCTCGTCCGATGTAAATCCCAGTAGAGGGCAGATCATTTACATCGTGATCCGACTTACTCCGAGCTTTTATTAGTGTTTATTTAATCTGCTTATTGTACGCTTGAAACGATACTCGCGTGATTGCCTTTCATTAGGACAAAGTCAAAGGATTGAACGAGTTTCGGATGAAACGGGATCCATAGGACGTGATATATTTTTCTTGATCGTTAACCAAAAGGGTCCAGGTTTCGAGTTCACATTCGTTAGTGAATCGAGAGCTGGGCCCGGACCTCGAGTGCATCATTAAAGCGTAAAACGTGAGCCTCTTCCTGCCACCAAATAAACTTTGCCAATAGCCTTGTATAGCCCATCGACCAATTTTTTATTCTCTTTTGAAAGCTGGATATTTCAGCAAATTTTACGAGATTTTAAAAGAATTGAAATTTTAAAAGAATTGAAAAGATACGAGATCCATTGCCGTGTTATAATGATCTGCAATATTTTATCGGTGCACGACCCAATGTGCAAGCGATTTGCGGCCAATAAATACGCTTTTGTGATTATAGCGCTGACTTTCGATGGTGATTGATCTAATCGGCGAGTAAATCGCTTTTCCGACAAGATGCCTTCAAAAGGTGAAATCGAATCGATCGATCATTTGCCAGGTCTCTAAGGTACTCATTAGCGAGGCTTGTTTCAATTTCATGCCCCCTAACTCGATCCAGTGTTGTTCAAAAGGTGTCAAAATTGCAGGCACGAGTATCGAGGGAAATCCATTATAAATCACGCATAATTATATAGCTTCCTAACTCAATCTTCCACCTAACATAAATTAGAATTCCAATTTTTCAAGTACCAGAAATAGTAACAAACTCAAAAGTAGGACGCATCTCTATTCTCATATTTTACTGCATTTGTCTTCAATTTCTTGGTAATTAAGGATCGTTATTTTGACTTATATTGCGCATTTATACGTTTCGGTTATTTATCACAGCCTAACTAAATTTCACTTATTTGCTCGGCACTACTTCCTGAGATTTATTAGGTTTTAATTGTGGAAATGGGTCATGGAATTGAAGTTCACAATGCTTGGGAAAAATTGAGAAAAAAGGGAATCTGAAGAGAAACACGCGATTTCCAAATCCAAGACTGTTGGGGTTCATTAATAAAAGGATGATTAAGAAGAATGGTATACCTGAATTTCATTTGTCTCGAGAATCGTTTGTTTTGACAAATGACTGAAGAATTTAGAGTATTAATAATACCTGTGAGTGGTTTGTTGCTTATAATAATTTTTGATAATATTTTCTTTGTGAGTATTTCTGTAAACGAATTGTTTTGAAAAGGATGTAAATAATAAAGTTCATCTTCCAACTTCGTTGTTTTATTATAGGACTGTAAAATCTTCTAATCATTACTCCCAAAATTTCCTTCATTGTATTTAATTTTCTTTTTATTATGTTTCAGGATATTCTGAGTGGCTCTCAGCAATTATGGAGCGAAAAAGCAGGTAATGATTTCCTCTATTGATTGCTAAATTCTCAGAAGACCGGTAGTTGTCAACCATATAAACGAGTCTCGAGTCTCCACATGCCCCAGGTCCAGTTCTCTTTAAGGTCGAACCAGCAACCACGTAAGGTAAACAAAGAAAGCCTTAATTCGAAAATTAATCAACTCTTTGGTATTTCATGATTGCCTCACAGTTTTCAGTAAAAATGTCGAAATCCAATTTGGTTAATTATCCACTTCAAAGAACATGTCATCCATTAAAATTCAACCGGGTTATTACTTATTTTTCCATTTAGAAAGTGTCAGAGGTCATTCTTTTCAAACCTTCAGTAGCACTTAAAGTAAATAAAAGTTCATGCTAGCTGTAAATAAATTGTATTCTTTAGATTTAAAGTTTAGCTCAGAAAACAACTTTACTGTATTTCTGACGACTAAATCACATTAGTTCTTTACTGTCGTTGTTTCCAGACTTGCTTTCTATCGCATTCAAACATCGGGACGTGGTTGGGGGGGGGGGCGTAGATTTAAACACTCGATATGAAATAGAGCCCGGGGGAGGGCCTTCAGAATGCAGATCTCTCTCATAATTCATGGGGGCTACCTCAGCACAATAATTGCTACACGCCTGTGGGTATCCAAAAGTAAAAACTCTAACTATAGCTGAATCATAGATCCTCTCCACCTTTCGTCGCAATCTTCTAAATACACCCGAGACTCTTCTATCGAAATCCAAAAGGCTCGAAGCCCTATATTAAATACAAAATACACAAGTCAATTAATTTATTCTTTACGATCCTTTGATAGCTTCATGAATATTTTTAAATCGTTCCTCCTACTACTCTTCAAAATTTATTGCACCGATTTGTTGAGAAGTTTAGACTCTAGGTTACTGCAAAAAATACCTTCCCATAAATCATATTCCGAACGAAAGAAATACAAATATAATAAATTATTTTATTCCCCTACTGAGAGGTACAGAGCGAAAAAATATTTAGTTATAATATTTCTTGAGTAAAATGGGGAAATTGAAAGGGAGAAAGGAAGATGGCACAAAGTATGTGATGCCGCCAATAAAGCAATTAAAAGATTCTAGCCTGACAAAAACTAGACTGACTATAGTGCCGTTCGTTGCGATGAGTTATTTCTACTTGGTTTACTCGAAAGTACCGAGACACACCTATAAAGAATATCTATCTTTCACATGGTGAGGTAAATATTTTATTACGCCACGTAACTCCATCCAAGCTCGTTTTACAAGCTGAACCTTAGTTCACTGTACTCGCGGAGATCCCCGGTAAAGAAGGAATTTCGCTGGAATTCCCCTGGAATTCCATAGGAATCCCAAAGAGGCGAGGAAAACACTAAGTGTTGCTGCAACCTACTCGAAAGTTGTTAAAGAATAGTTAAAGTGCCAAGAGAACATTCATTTGATCAATAAAGATTAACTTTGTGATTTTTTTCGGCATCGGGATCTCGAAAGAAAGTTTACTAAATTAAGGGAATGTCCAACTTTGCCGATCCCTATCCTACCGACATTTTTTTGTGTAAAAACTTGTACCCCCACGAAACGAGATAAAGAGTTGAAAATTAGGGAAATTAAATAAATTTAGTACATAAACGTTTTAAACGTCACGGACGAATTGTAAGCGGTTCGCGTATTTATTTGTTATTATTTATACTAGAAATTTTTACAATTTTTCGGTGATATTTAAAGCGTCAAAATTGACATTCACGTGTATTTGGAAAAAGTGCAAATCAAAAATTGAAAAATCAAAAAGTACAAGTGAAAGTGTAACTGACAAATTACATAATTACCCAGTTTTTTAATTTCAATAGGAAATTACTATTCAAAAATTAGGTTTTTAAAATATTTTGGAAAAACTCACCACTAGTCGAGCTGTACTCGCCGATGTAACGTCTTGTCAAGTATCGAACGACGACGGCTGTAACAAAAAATAAATACGAGCTTTTACATAAATTCATGTGCGACTGTATGTATTATTTGTCTTGGTTGGTAAACCGAGCACTTGCATATCGATATTCATTGCAATGCGAATGCTGCGAGGCATAATGCTGTCTTTATAAGTCACAATTACACTTTTAGACACTTTTCTAAATGCAAATTCTCTCTTTAAAAGATAATAATACTACCATTACATTCCTCGTAAGGAAATACGCACTCTAAATAAAAAAAGCCAATGTTTAAGTTCTCCGACGATCATAAACAATGTTGCAACTCTTCAACGACGAGTCAAAATCGATTTTAAGATTTTAGTTTTTATTGCGAAACCTCTCTTTTGTAGAGGAAATAAAGTGAATTGTATGAATAACTTTTGCTAATATATTTCAAAACATTATGTATTATCATAATATAATATTTTTAATCTAAAAAATTTTTAATCTAAGATATAAATGGAATCTAAAAAAATGAACTCCTCCTTTATGTACTCAGCAAATTTCTTAATCAAGAGAGATTTTATTTGTGTGGCAAAAAAGAAGATAAAACGAAGGTAATTGCGATAAAAAAGTGAAGTGTAATAAAGTTGGGTGCACGTGGTTAATAATGAAAGTACATACATATATATATATGCGTATCAATAAAAAATGAAATGCACAAAAGACAAGGTCGACGTTTGTACGCGACCCGACCCTGAAAATCTCGTAGAGTGTTGACCTGATTTCGATCAATAAATTGCAAACACCTGTCAGCACTGGCTCTCGATCAACGCTGCTCGATATATCAAGAATAATTAACACGCTTTTCCTCTCGAGTACACCAACTACCATCAATAAATTTGACAGGTGGTCGCAGTAATTAGAAAGTACCCCCACATAAAATCTAATATAATAAGTTTTATTATTCCATTGTATTAAATTCTATAATAATTGCACACAAATTACAAAAACTGGAAATTCATTTAAATTTAAATTGACAGGAAACCAGTAAATCGAGGTCAACTCAATTCACGTTCCCCGATCAAATAATATTTGCCTCTAACATAAATCATCCGAGACTTATCTAATGCAATTATCTTTCAATCTCTATAATCAAGTTATTTATTACACTTTATTAAGCAATTTTTTAAGGGTACTGTAACATGAATAAACTCCTTACCAAAAAAATGCGGATATTTCAAATACAGTTTTCAGTGAGAGTCAAAAATAAGAGAATTTGATATTAAATCTCTCACTGAAAGTGGAAAGTGGAAAGTCACGAGTACAAACTTTGGAATAAATTATTGAAATCCGTTCTGAATGCAAGCGATGATAAGCATTTTATTGATTCTAGAACGTTATTCTATTTGAATCCTATATATGATTGATAAATCCATGCGGTATCTAAATTATTGGATCTTCCTAAGAGAATAATTTCTTTTTAGAGATGCATTTGTTGAAGGAAAATGATAATAATGATGATAATGAGAATGTAAGGATTTTGAAGGTTTAAAAAATATTTCCGTGAGCCACCTTCTGTCAACAGATTGCCAATCCGATGCACGTGTTTTATAGATTGTTCAAGATGAGCCAGAGCTTTCAATGTGAACCCTGCAATTTTGCTTGCTCTTCGCAGGAAGAAGATTGCGCCTCCGTGGTCCTTTATCGATTCGTAATTACACACTATAACGACCTAACACCTCAAAAATTGCGACTTGATCCGATTACCACTTCAAGGATAAACGAGGGAGCGCAATAAACTCAAGTGCTAACAACTTTTTTACAAAAGAAAATTGGACTGAGAGTAAAAAATCCTTTGACGCGCGTTTGGAAAAATTATGGCATTCAATTTTATGAAATTGGATAAAAGACAACCGTAATTTTGTTTAAATATTGCAGGCTTCACACCCAGATCATGAATTATTACAAACTTTTGTAATTTATGCATTAACTTTAATATGTGCATGTGTTTCATGTCAGAGGTACATGACTTTCAATTTCGGAGTGCATCCTTGAAAAATTAACAGTTTTAAATTCTTATCGAAAGATTTGAAAAAGTCTAAGGGGTATCAAGAGATTTCGAGTGAGTGGGGATGGAGATAAAAATGCGTGTAGTCTGAGATTGAAAAAATGTCAGGCCCTACGAGTGAAACAGCTTTTCTTCGATCGATAAGCAACACATTTGAACAATTATGATCAGTAATAATTCTAACCGGTCTCTGTGATTATTTATTTTTTCGACCAGATAATCTCGTTTGTTGGAAGTCGAGACAATCGGTGATAAAGAAGGCGTGCTCTTTTGAGTTTTACTTTCGATACCAATTGTTTCACGTCGAGTCCTCGAGTATTATAAATTGTTCGATCAAAAAGAAAGAAAGACAGGAAGGGGAGAAAAAAAGTGAAAAAATAAGTTGGTTGAGTCGATTCTTGTGGAGGAGATTACAGACAAATTTATGAACAGAACATAGTCCGCGGGCAACTCCACTCTGTAGCTAATAAGTCTCCTTGCTTATTCTCTGCATTCTGATATCGAGTGTCATGTTGACCTTCTGGTGGAAAAAACAGTAATACACTCTCTACTCGACACTTGCATAGCATTTGAATTTTGTAGTCTGTTGCATTGAAATTCAGGAAAAATGGCTTACACTGAAACTATGAAAGTAGCTTGAGCAGAATATTGCACAAAGAAGAAACTGAAAGTTGTGCTTGCAAGATACTTTAGAAAATTCGATTTATAAATCGTACTGCTGTTACTCAATGCATATTTGAAGAGAAAAATATTTTAATTATATCGGAAAAACTGCAGTCACAAAGAATTGTCTTTTAACAACAATTATGATAAAAAGTTTTGTGCAGTTATTTTCCAAGAATACTTTACGCAAGTAATTATTGTTGTATATTTTTGAATAACAGTGAGAAAGGAATTTCACTCAGTGTAAAAAGTAATGAAAATACGATAATTGTTGGAACAAATTTTTTTTTTTCAGTGATTAGCTAGGAGAGCTATTAGCAATGATGATACAAAAGAAAGAATAGATATATTCAATTCATCGGTAATAATAAAATTCTTGAAATCACGAGCAGTGCAAATTTTTCAATGTTATCACAAGTCATGGACTTTCATATGACACACCATGTAACACATGCTGCAACAAGAATACATTACATCTTCCACAAGTCTTCTTGGCAAACGTCGGCTTAGGATCGAAAGTTCAGACTCGTAAGCGAAACTCGATGTCTGTCAGAATCATGCATTTCAGTACAAGGAATATGAGCTAACAAGGAATTTATAACCTGATCCCTCAATCATGATACCTGTGTTACCATAATATCACAGCGAATTCACATTCTTTTACTATTACTCAGTTTTACTGTGTTATATTTCAGACAGATATATGAGGAAGAGACATACTTAGCAAAAGGGTAATTTAACATTTATCTCTTGCAACTCAAAGATTTAATGGGACTTTAGAATTTATTGCCACCGAGTTAATGTCTAAGACAGTAAAAGCTGAATTTCAACTAGTAAAATTGTCCAAGTCTCTTTCTAGTTTCGCTCCTTAAACGAAAAGCGTTGAAAAAATTTTATCGAGTGATCAAACATCAGATTAATATTGTAACTCTTATTTTCTTTAATTTTATTTTGTATTCATTTACTTAGACAAATAAAGTAAGTATATTATAAATGGAAATAGAAAAAATAAGATTTGGACTAGATTTTATAAAAAAATAATAGGGACAAGTGATCGATATGATTAGATAGATTATAACAGATAGGCAATAACTTCATAATCACTTAATTTGAAGAGACTCATCCAATGAAACGTATATCCATATTATCCTTATTATCCATTATATATCAGAGATAATTATAATTGAAGGTACTATCAATCTGCCGACATGAATGCTATTTAAAAAAGCAAATTATAATATCTAGCTGAGGAAATCGTTAATATTCCATCTACTGCGCGTTAACATCAGTGAAAGTTGCACTAAGTCAATTTAATCGATGCAGCAAAAAATTATCCCAGAGATTTTACTGTCACGATAAAGTTTGATTTAGAAATTAAGTGTAACAAAGTTGCCATTCCTAAGTGTTAATTGAAAGATATATGGGCATTAAAATATTTCCCAATAAATTTTACTCGCACAAAGATATATTAGCTTCTTTCTAATATTCTAATATCTTAGGAGACGAAAAAGAATGAAAATATTATACATACTGAAAGGGTGTGATCACTCGAATATATATGTGTGTATTTAGTGTATACCAGATTTCAATAGTTACAGAGATTTCAAGGGATTTAAAAATATTTAAAGAGTTTTAAATGAGATTTAAAGTTATTGGAAGCGAAGTTTAGGAAATTTCAAGGATTTTTACAAAATTTTTAAGATTTCAAAACAATTTAAGAATATTTGAAAATTTAATGGGATTTCAAAAGATTGTTTAAGTCAGATTTCAAGATTGATCAATCCTTCAAAATGTTGCAACCAAATCGTTCAAACGACGTGATTTTTATTATTATGGATATTAGCCCTCCTTTGCACTCAACCCCTCAATTACTATTAAGTATGGAGATTTGCGAACTCTTTACGCCTCTCTCGTTTTCTTCTCTCATTTTATTTTTTATTTTTTCACCCATTTTTCTTTGCTTCTCGGACTCGAAGTGACCTAATCTAGTCTTTTTTTATTTTAAATAAGACAGTATCTGGTGCAATCGATACTCATCTTTTCTTTCCGTCACGCCGATCTTGAGAGAAGTCCCTAGGCGACGATGGGCAGGCGTGATAGTGAAAAATTCCTACTTACTCACTGCCTACTGATTATTAATGGCGCCAATCACGTAAGATGAAAAATAAAAGATCACTAAAGTCGTAAATTGACTTGTAACATCAACGTATAAATTATTCGTCTCAAGGCGCTCACGCATTTTCTTTCAGAAATTCCTCTGGGGAAAAAGATTTTATCAAACTTCAAAAGGGCTGAATTCAAAATTAAAAAAAAAAATTATTTCTAAAATAATTTAAAAGTATTATTATATTCTCATCATGCCTTAATTGAATAAAAAAAAGTGACTTTTAATAATTTAAATATCTTCATTATCCAGAAAGCAGAAGTATTCTCAGTGAACATTATCGTGTGCTTAAAATGTAGACAGGACGTAGTTAAGAGGTTTTTAGAAGTACCGACGAACAATCTATAAACGGAAAGGAAAACGTGTTGTCCATTTCGTATCGATAACAGTATCGATTAGTCCGTTATATTCTATGGAAGGAAAAGGGGAACGCGCTATCGACATCCATAGGACGTCGCAAACACCTAGTGCCCCATATTCTCGATAGAGTAATCAGCAAAATAATTATTAGTGTTCATTATGATTTTTTCTTTCTTTTAAAACTTATAATTTATATATTCATTCCGCTGTGTTTCGATCTGCAATAAATTCTTTGGCTTCGATACACTAATCGTCATCGAAACAAGATTTTTCTTAGATTAATTTGTTAAACTTTGGACTTATAATGAAACCATTTTAGATCTAGGCATTCAAAATTGAATTCTTGTTTCTTAAATAGCAATGCAATGTAACTGAAATAACTTGCATTTCCTAATCAAATCGAGTTTATTATTATTTCTGAAATGCATAATAGTTTGACAAGAGCGTTTTTAGAAGTAGGTCTATTAATTTCGTATATTAATGAAATATTTATTTATCCTAGCTTTCATACGTTTGATAATATTGATTAAAAAACATTATTTTTTCTTCATCTCGTTTTGTGGATAATGAGTGTGTATTTAATTAACACCCGCATTACTTGACTGATTTCCAGATATGGTTGTTCAGACAAAGTGTCGGGCAGGTTCGGTTCGTTAACTTTCAAGAAAAACCTGTTGAAACACTTTGCTAACAAAGCCAGGATTCCGGAAGACTGAGTGTAAAAAATGTGTCATGCAACTTGACACCACGACCAGGGAACTGTTCAAAAGTCGAAGGTTCAGTGTCAACCTGTTTTAATGGAAACGAAACAAAAGACAAAAAGGAATTTGTTGAAACAATTAAATTAAATTAAATAAATAAATAGGAAATCGTTTGTAACTTTACTGTAAATACTTGACAAATATCTGTAAATTATGTTTAACGGATGCTTTGATTAATAAAACCCGGGATGATATACAGAGAAGTTACCAAACAGATTTTAAATTGGGAGAAATAAATGCACAAATAAATTTATGATCGCAAAGTCTGGCGAGAGTTCTTCCAATTTGTAGCATTAATGGATTCTAACGCAGATTAATGAATGATGAAAGTAGGGAGAGTTTATACACTTTCTTATGTTATATGATATTAATTATTATGTACCTTCATTTTTCATCGTTGTGTGTTTAATCTGCAGAAAAATCATTGCAAAATTCATTGATTGGATAAAATAATTGTGCAAGATATCTCGTCGAAATCGACTCGACTTTTCCAGGTAATGTACCTACCGACAATTAAGCAATTACGTAACTGACATCGTGAGCACTGAGCATCAAGACTCGCTAAGATTGGATGGAATCTTCTTCACTCTGGCCTACATCTGAGTTCACTTTATACATAATGTAATCTTTGTATCATTATGGTATATATTTATTTTATTTTATTTTGTTTTAAGGGCATACGATACTTTAACATAACAGCAATTTAATTTCGCCTACTTTAAATGTACAATAATGAATATTTTTCTCTTTAACTATAGGCCATTTACCGTCTCTACGAAATAGAAGCAAATGATAGTAAACGTAGTTTAGCTTGCATTAGTTTATTAATGAAAGAATATCTCATTAGATAAATTAGCGGCTTTAATTCTTAGAATAAATTATAGACTCCGCTTGGCAATATATTAAATGCGGTAAATTGCATGATTCGAGAGAGCTTAGTGGAAAAGAACCGAGCTGGGGGATCTACTTAACGAGGCAGAAGAATTATCCCGTGGCTGGATGTGCGGTGGTTAGTCGGCTACTGTAGAGGCTTATATTAAGGTAAAGAAGAACTGAATGCGTAAACTTGGAATCCACGTGGACGTTTTAACGAAAGCCGCTGAATGTACGTACTCCCTGAGTAGGTACACCATGTTCGTATCGGATGTCCACATCTTTCGTACCTGAGCACCAGCTTCACGGATTTCGTGAACCGGTGAACAACCAGCGAACCTCACCAGACGTCGTGATATCCGATAACGTCCTCGAACTGTCCTTATTATAGCTAGTAGAACACGGGATCTCACGACTTTTAAGGATTCTCTTGGTACCATACCTTCTTTCCATCGAACAACTTTTAATGGATCTCAAGGGATTTGTTTTCAACAGATTTCAAAATCATTTTTAGGATTTTAAAGAGGTTTTTGGAAACCTCCAGGGATTTCAAAAAATTTTGAAAATTTTGAGAAGATTGTAAAGGATTTAAAGGGATTTTAAATATTTGAAGGGGTTGAAAAAGATTTCATAAAGATTTCAGGGGATTTAAAAAATTGAAGGGTTTTCAAATGATTTTAACGATTCTTAAAAGATTTTAATCCGGTTTTAGTCCAAAAACAGTGGTATAAGTATGGTCTTTTGCAATTTGCATACTCGTTTGAGTTTTTAATAAATAAATTCAAGACAAAATGTACTTCTCATATTATATCTCCATATAAAAGCTCATTTTTCTTCAGGAATTAAAATCGTTTTCTCAACTTTGTATGAAAAACACAGTTGTAAATTGTAACTTAATTGATAAAAGTAAAAAGTGGGTCTTTGATTACAATTTCTGTATAGTGAAACACAAGAAATCTTTGATCAGAATGTCAGTATGTAATTCGCAAAATGAATTACTTTGGTTTTGTAGTAATTAGGGGTCTCTTTATTCTAGATTGCATTCATATGATGTCTATATCTTATATTCATAATCAAATTTCAGCATATGATGCGTAATTTACTTTCAACAATATGATTTTCAACACAAATCGTGCATATCAAGAACTGACGTATAATTGTAGTTAATTGCACGAAATCATATGATACATTTTTAAAGATAACATTAACTACGTTTTGTTAGAGATTTTCTTAGATATCTTTTTAAGAGAAATAAACATAAGAGCAAGAATGAAATTATCAAGTAATCTTATTCATATTATAGTTCTTTCGTGTTGATTTAGTATTTGAAAAGTTCTGTTTAATTGTTTATTATATACATTGTTCTTTTTGCTTTATAAATGATAATCTATCGTTCTATGACTGATGCAATTGGAACAAAAGAGATGTGTCATTTAAGATAAACATTTTAGTCACGATATTTGATTCTTTTTGATTAAAGATAAGAGTTTTAAAAAAATTGTGACATAAAGTGTAAATTACTCGTAATAATCAACGATATGCAAAAATACAGTCATATCGTTACTTCTTCCAAGAAATGAAAATCTTTACTGCAGTTTAAATCACGAAAGAAAGTGTACAGAACTGCTACAGCAATTCATAATATTTTTATCATGTTTACCACTTAAAATTTTATTCAGCAATTATATATTTTCTGATTTCATGAACCTATTTGCACTAGATTAATCAACCAATTAGTTTTCTGTTCACCGCGTTCGTGATAGATTCAAATGCTTGATTAAACAAATCTCTAAGATCCTTTGCGTGACTAAATTCATTGCAAGAATTTTCACTTATTACTTATCTTAGTCTTCTATACATTGTTCTCAACTACAGTTTCATATTTTGATAAATAAAAACATAATTGAACATAAAAACATATTTTTTAAATGTTGTTGCACGAAGGTTGCAATAAACAGATTGAAAATGCAGAAAGTAGGACAAGGGGGGTTCAAAAAAGAGATTAGAGAAAATAGGACGGACAACATTAAACAATGGATAAATTTAAATTGATCGAGATTTCCTTTCAAGTCCAAAATTTTCATGAAACTCACCAGACTTGCCGACTCTGGGGCCGCCGAGGACGACCACCCTGATCCTGTTGACGTTTGTCATCAGCGGGCAGGGTGAAACGTTAGGTGTCGTTGAAATCTCGTAGACACATTATCCGTTCTCGATACTCTCCCGATTCACTGGTCACTTTCACGTTGGCCTTTTCTCACAAAACGGCTATTATCATTGGCCGCGACCCTCACTCACATATTAAAATCGCACGTGCTCGAGAGGAGGACACTGACCCACTTCAACGATATATGTAAACCGAGTCTTGTTCACTTCGAGATCTGGAGATCTGTGCTTTGATAAAAGTGTTTACAAACACGACAATACGCGCCAACTGTCACCGATTTGCATCTAACTTGGATCGGATTCCCTTTTACCTCTGGTAAAATGGTCCCAGCCGTTCTCCAACCATCTCAAGAAACCGGCGCCGTGTTCTGGTCACTCGCGGTCCACCGCAAAATTCTCCATCTTCAACTGAAGAAATTATTCAGCCAGGAAGCAATATAGTGTAAACAAGTGGCACACGCGGTTTCCAAGGGTTTCCTAACTAACACCAGAACGCGAACAAGTAATCACCAACTTTTTTTCCCTTCGGAGAAAACCGCTTTGTAATTATCAAGCTAAACCCTCCGACTGGTAGCTAAATTGCTTTTCGAGCTTCGTCCACGAAAATCACTTCTGCCTTTCTCATTCTGCGGTTAACGTCAAATTAGATTCAGCAAGGCTCAAAAAGAGTTTAGAAAGAAAAAAAAACCCTTAGTTTTCCAGTGAAAATCAAGACGCCTTCATCGAGCGAGGGTTATTCCAGGTTCTTCATTCCCCAACTCTTCAGAGGCCTTCAAGATCTTTTTGGATGATCTTTCAAAATCTTTCACTGAAAAACTTGTTTAAAAGTTTCGCTTTTCATCTAGTTGTCTATGACGGCTGATCTGGAGGTCCTCGTTCTCTATTTTTAAGGATAAGCTGCCTCCAGGGTCACTGATTGCTGCAGGAATTCGCGTAATGAAGGCACAAGAGCGATCACTCGAAGTGGTAAGGCGCCACTTGGCTCTCGACTGCACTTCCAGTTCTCTCTTCGGCCGACCACTTCACTTTCTCTGCGTCCTCGGGACTTATCCGGGAGTAAGTGACTCGACGATGATGACAGTACTGGTGGTGGTGGTAGCGGTCGCGACAGAGTATGGACAGATGCGCCGACACGTGGGGCTGCACAGTGCTGTGGATAATAACGAGAACGATTCGAGAAATGTCGTTTTACTAGATTTATAGTTTAATTATAGCCCCATCCGTTGATCATGATGCCAATCACTCTCTACTGCTTTCAGACAAAGCCGCGAGCTTTAAAGGTCTTAGAAATAGACGTCATCAATTATTAGAACAATTGCATGTTTTCTTAGCATGCATTTTTATCTAGGGCCGAATCAGGGATTTAAATTTATGTTTGTGCTGTTTAGATTTATGTTCAGCTTTATGTTTAGATTTATGTTTAGCTTTATGTTTAGATTTATGTTTAGCTAAAAAGAATGGACGTACTGGTGTTAAATTAGAGAGATTAAACAACTGGACTAAGAAGATTAAGTGAGATTGGTTAGGTCAAGATGCAAGATCAAGCGGCTTGAGAAAGATTAAACAGGTTACATGGAATCAACTTGAGCTTCTGAGCTAGTCGTGATCCACGATTTGGTATTGTTCTGTGATAGGAGACACGTAACACTTGCAAAACCCATATTGGAAACTGATCACAAGTTGATAACAATGGGTAGTCATTTATCATTCACGCATGTAGATCACTGAATGCTACTTCCTCTTTCACGCAAGATCTCACTTGAAAAGCACACTGAGATCTGAGAAGACTACTACTTCGAAAAATGAGAGGTGTACAGAAAAAATGTTATCCGCTGGAGAAATCCTACCAATTAGATTATGTTATTCTCATAGCAAATAAGTTTACAGTTGTCTGAAAGGTGTGTCTGAGAGTAATTGGCTTAAATTCAAGTATTCAGAAGAGGATAGGATCTCTAACATGTATTTATCCCAATTTGTGAAAAAATAAAGGAATATCTTGAATTTCTGATAGAATCTGATATAAAGGAATGATAAAGTCGCGTGAATATAAATAGAATTCGGTAGAAGATCCTATCCAACCGCATTAATTATACTTATCAGTAGAATGTCTTTATTTACATTCTTGAGAGGAATAATATACGTGGATTTTCGATGATTCAGGTGTTATGTTTCTTTTAACCGACCCGGGATCATTTAACCGTATAAAGTTTTTTTGTTAGAAAAATTTCACTTTCAGTAAATCATTTTCACTGAAGGCTCATTCAAATTGAATAAATCTTTGTTTTGCGGAAACAAGCACACGTGACTCCCGGCGGTTGTTTAAACATCCAATTGATCTGTTTTTCTTCGCTCGTTTTTCCTCGTCTGAAAATACCGAGAACCCTAAAACCATTACGCAGCGATCATTCGGGGCGAGAAAATTCCGCGGCGCGTATATCCAACACGACAAAAGGCATCAATATCCAAGTTTATTTATGAGAGAATACAAAAAATGTACACAAGAAGAACAAGTCCGTCAGCATTTCCTCACTGGTATAAAGAGAGTCGATTGTAACTCGAGTATAATACATGTAATATCAAACGATTATGGAATTGAAAATTTAATTTGAGTTAACTGGAAATGCTCCTGAAAATAATTAGCGACTCATAGAAAATCCATGGAGAATCGACCTCATTTTTTGTGCTTTTCTTTCGACATGACAAGACCACTGAAAAGTGTGAGGCGGCATAATTTTCAACTTATCCAGGGAAGTTCAAATTGAACCTTACCTCGATCGATCTGAAAATGTCTTTTTTTCATATGAAGAACAGAAGACACAACAAAATCACAGATCGCGAATCATAATCCTGGTGCACACATCAATTTCAATAAACTGTCATGTAAAATATGTCACTTGAACGAAATTTTGCGGTGATGTGCAAAATTTTGGGAAGAAAGTTTCAAAAAAGTTCGAAAAAAAATCGAAATTTTCTGTATTCACTTTGGGAAAAGGGGAAATTTCACGATAAATTCCGGGAAATTCGGAATTCCCTGAATGTTGAAGATGCCGGTTGATTTAAAAAGAGCGGCGACATGCGATTTGTACCACTCGCGCTGAGCGCTCGCCGGCGAATGCTCACATTCGAGACCGTGCACCGCCTAATATGCACTACCTACTGGCTACACGCTTTACTCGCAGTACCGCGCCATGCTACAAGCTGACTGCCGTGTTAACAGGTACACATAGACGTGTTAGTACATACGATCGCAAAATCATGTACATATAATATGTGCACATACGCATGACCGTGCTGCATTAATGTGGTGCCCGCAGCTTTATTACTGCTCTCCGATATCTGGTTGAACCGCCCTTTTTCTACGGCAATCGTCCAGAATGGGTCGTAAACGTTTTGGTATAAACGGAAATGTTCCCACAAATAGCGAAATGAAGTTATCAAAGTTTAGAACGAAAATTTAAAAAAAATACGAGTCCTAAAATGTTTTTGCTTTAAATGGTTTCATTTAATGTCTAAAGAAGTTCAAAAAAGGTTCATACGCCTCTAGGATCACCCTCAAAATCAACCCGTACACACAAAACAATTATTACCCATCTAAGTTCGAGACCCTGAATTTTATTGTTTTAAATGGTTTTATTTAATGTGCAAAGAAGTTCAAAAAATTCATCTAGTTTTATTCATTCCAGGATCACCCTCAAAATCAACCCCTAGTTACAGAAAAATGATTAAAAATCTTTTAACTTTGAGACCAAAAAAATTATGGTGGTTCTAGAATTTAGCTCTGGAAGTTTGGGGGTTTTTAATTTTTTTAACCATCCTGCTTTGAGGTTGATTTTTGGAGTGGTTCTAAAGGGGTAAATGGATGAAACTTCTTAATTCGTCAGATATTAAATGAAATCATTTAAAATAATAAAATTTTGTCCTCTGATTAAGGGATTTATGATTTTTTGTGATTATGGGTTGGTTTTGAAGGTGATTGTAGAGAGGTAGGTGGATGAAAGTTTTTTGGACTTCTTTGGACATTAAATGGAACCATTCAAAACAATGAAATTTTATGTCTCGAAGTTTGGGTATTGTTAATGATTTTTTCAGTTTAGGAAATGATTTTGGGGGTGATCCTAGAGTGATAGAGGGGAATGAGACTGTTTTGGGTTATTTTGGACATTAAATGAAACCATTTAAAACAATAAAATTTATGGGGATGAAACAGCCCCCAAATATGGAAATTTCAAGAGGTGATTTAATTGTTTCACATGTGAAAAGGTAATCCACTTGGAAATGGGATTTTATGTAGGAGCAGTTCATAGGTTCGAACGTATAGGATTATATATTGGGACAAGCTGTAGATTCGATCTTGGGCTAAAATTGAAATGTATTTGAAGATGAGTATAACGATAATTTACCATACCGATAACTGCAACTATCAAACTGCACGCATGGGAGTTTGTTGAACTAAATTAAATCATTTTGAACTTATCATTCTTAAAGGTAACTTATTAAATAAAACTGGAAGATGAGTAAACTATTCGTGACCGACGGTTGGTTATGTAGGTATTGTACTGATTATTATTAAACTATTTGTGACTGAACGTTGGTAATGTAGGTATCGTACTGATTATTATTATTTACCATATGGCAATACCAACTATTATTCACATTTATTAGAAGAGAACTATATTGAGGGCATGTGGTAATTGCCATAAGAGTAAATTTAGTTTTGCGAACGAAAATTCTCTTTGATCAGCAGTAGGTAGTGTAGGTATTTGGCCCTAATGCGCTTCATGTTCAAGTTTTGATAAATCGGGTGCATTTTTGATATTTCTTAAACCAAGAGATCCAGGATCCTGATTTTTTTTTAGAGGAGGAACTTATGCGTTATAGTCGCTACCCACTTTTTAAGTAGTGAACGTAAAGATCGAGCATATCATATATCATATCATATTCATACCATATGAATTAAAAAAAAAGAACTTTGAAAATATACTTACTCTGGGAAAAAGGAAAGTTTAAGAAAAATTCTTTTAACTGTGCTAGGAAAAAGGTACAACTGATGAGGGAAAGAGAAGTAGCCAATTGTCTAGAACATGATAAAGCATCAAATTGATTGACTCAGGAACTTAGTGAGTTGGAAGACAGAGCCTTCGAGCTTGATACAATTAGGACGACAAGGATTTCGATTATTAAAGATATACCCAAGTCGAAAAAGTGAAAAGTACTCTTTACTCCCTATAGGACTAAAAACTGACGTCATACAGAAATAATTTTTGGTCCCTCGGGAGTAAATATACTTTTTACGCTCTAGGACTGCCTATAATTTTATCCCTAAGCCGGAAACAATATGTCATCTTATGGATATATATAAGGAAACATCACCTTTGAATTTTTTTAAATCCTTTGAATTCTTTTGTATTCTCTGCATTCCTGAATTCACACGTTCATCAAAATTGCTATTGGTGAGCCAGACAACTTAAAGAAAATTAGTCTGGTCCACCTAAATAATTATTTATCTACCTATACATTTGAGACTCTTCAGAAGCCATGAAGTTTATTCCCATGGAAAGTTTTGGTGCAAGCGCACTCGGCTTCTTTCTCAAGACGCCGGCGCCACGAGAACAACCCCGAGGACAACATCGTGGAGCTTGGTATCATCGTCTGGTTCAAGTAATCTGAAATCGCGCAGACCTTAGTGACTAGCGCCACTCTCGGCCGTCATTCCAACTCTTGACTGGGAGGGATGGATGCTCACAGAGCTTGCGAGAGGGTTGGAGAGGGTAACATGGTGAGAAAGCAATATATCGAGTAACAGAGCAACAAGGACAAGACACGAGAGTGGGACCGAATCCAATAATCAAGCCAGCAGCTAAAGAGAGAGGCAACCTCCGAGTGAGACGCAAACTTCGAGCAAGCGAGAGAGTTTGCGTCTACGTCAGGAAAAGCTCCGAGCTTATTGGTCCCGGTCCATTGTTGCGTATTGATTGCTGCGGAGCGGTAGTATGGTCGTCGGGACACTTGGTCGTCGTCGTAGTCGTCCTCGGTGATGATCGGCGCGGCGGTGGCGTCAAGTCGAATAGCGAATGGGTCACGGAAACGCGTAGTCGTCATTCACAGCTCGCGTCGTTCTCACACCTCTGCCCGGGACAAACACTTTGACGCATTTGTAGTTGCCAGTGCGGATTCTCGGGGTGACGGAGTTGCTCGTGATAGACGCAAGTGCATGTTCTCCGGAAGTGTCACCCGGAAATAGGAACCAGGACGAAGCCACCGCAGCTGGGTAGCTAGAGAATTGGAAATTGGGTGACACCATACGAGTGCAAGTCACCAGGAAGGGTAGTAAAGCTCCAGCGTCAGGTCCAGGTTCAAGTCTAGGTTCAGGTCCAGGTTCAGGTCCAAATTCAGATTCAGATCCAGGATATCTGATGAGGATAATGTGACAAACATGAAGAGTGACGAAAACGAGTGAAGGAAGAAGTCAGGTGGTATTTTTTGATCGGGAAACATCTCGCCAGTCAAGGCCGTGGATCCGGCAACATTATGAAGCGCATCAAAAGCAGACTGCTGGCTGGTCAGTGGGGACGGTGAATGTGTGACCCGGGGGCAGCCAGCAGAGATCTGCTGCCGGGATGACGTATGAAGGGACGACCGAGCAGCCCCCGGAAGATCTTGACTGCCTCAAGGTTCGGAAATGGTGGTGTTTCGTCCTTTCGAGCATCTTCACCTTCCTCGCGGGGCTGCTCATCGTCCTGCTCTGGAGGGCTTTCGCCTTCCTCTGCTGCCGAAAGGAGCCAGAGGTTGCTCCAAATGACCCCAAGCAAAAGGAGCAGAAGGCGGCCCGCCAGAACAAAGAGTTCGAGGGGACTTTTATGACCGAGGCCAAAGACTGGGCCGGCGAGCTCATTTCCGGACAAACCACCACTGGACGTATTCTTGTGAGTTGCTAATTTCCTCCATCTTTTATTACCTTCTGTATCAACATTAACCAAATGGAGAGCGCACGCCACTTGCTCAATGACCTAGCATTGAGGATGATCATGATAATGATAATAATGATGATCATCTTCACCCCATGGCGTTTTATTCAGATTTACAGACAATTATTTCTTTATCTTTATACTGACATAAATTCAGTAGGTGCATTTGGATTAGTCACTTCTTCCGATGAATTTACATGATAGGTGACTAATTAAATATTCCTCATTTGATAATGATATTATAGGGTCTAACTAATTAGTTTATACAAGAAAATAAATTTTGGCAAGAGTTCGAAAATTTTTCTCCAACTCTCTTTCCTCGTGATCTTATTGAATTTGATTTAAATCAAAATCTTTGGCACAAAATCTTTTGACTTGAATAATGTTTCCACACAAAATACATTTTTTTGAATCGGAAACGCTTAATTTTTCTCTATGAAATTTGCATTTTTCGTTATTCTCTTTATCGACACATATGGTTTCTCTTCTAGACTTTTTATTAGCACGGTACAATATTTTTACATTTCAGAATATATTGGCGAATATGCCCTTTATGCGCGCATTCTTGGTGGCCAACTGAAAATATGTGTAAAGCTCATTTCGTGGAATTAATTCCACAATGCCGAGTTAAACTTTTAATACAGAAGTATAGTTCAGATTATTGGTCTTGTAATTGAATTGAAAATATTTTTAAAAAGAATTTTGAAATCATTTTTAAATTATTGATCAGCATTTTTTTTACTGAAAAGTACTATTTCACTTTACCCATCATTTATGGCATAGATATATATTATACATATAACATACGTTCGTGCTGGATTCACTTGGTCGGAAAAAGACTTCCCTCGGTTTCCAAGGACCCATAAACATTGTGAGAAAGTTTTTGATGCTTTATCGATGTTTCAAATGGGCTACATTCTCCTCTGAATACAGATTTCAAACTACATCAAACTTTAGTCACTTTGCTGATTACTCAATTTCTTCATAATATATATGAAGTATGTGAAAAGTTCATTAATATTTGTGAAATATATCAAGTGCGCTCTCCAGGTTGTAATCTCTCAGATCAATAAAATATCTTTTAGAATAAATAACTTCAAAAATTTTTTGACTTTATTCATTCGAAGCAAATACATTTTTTTCTTGGGGTTTATAAAAGTTTGTTTGCTTGACTGCATTTTATTTGTCCGAGAAATTACAACATTTATGGTATTATATTATGTAATTACGTACATTATACGTAGTATAAATTCTGTTGAAAAATATTGTTAAGATCTTTCAGAAAAGTTATAATTATGTAGCAAAACCGATAGAATTTTAATGAAAGGTGCATCTCTTTGATTAATTTATTAAAACGTGCTTTCACGACTAAAACTGTAGACTTTTACATTAGTCATGACTCAAGGGAGGTGCTTCATTTCAATTATGAACCCGACAGTAGCGTATAAATGCGAGTTCCCAAGCTTCACGTATTTGTGTGAGAGATTTATTATTATATGCCTTTCACTCGTTCTGAGTCAATAAACATGACTTTAGGAAATCTATAAACCGACTATTAATCACAACTTTGCACGAAAGGCACTAAAGTAACATTTCGACAAATTCTAATTTATTAGTTTGCTTTACATTTCTATCTCAAAACATGGTAAATTTTAAATTAAAATATCCAATTTTCGTTTTATTCGAGAAAGTATCCTGAAAATAAAACCGAAAGACATTATTCTAGTTTTTCTAGCACTTTAAAGTCACATCAATATTGCGAATAAGAAGCACTTTTTTTTTATCAAATACTTTAGTTTCCTCCACCGCATATAAATGATACTTTCCGGTGGAAAATGAAGGTCGGTTGTACGATCTGCTTCGTACGTGGTTGGAATCAATGAGCACATCGATTTTAGGTTGATAGATGAATTTATTCAGAGTTAAGAAGGAATTGATGAACCACATTATTTTTAATGTATTCAGTTACAAAAGTTCTGAATACTTGTTTATATTATAAAAAAAGGATTTTTCTTTTAAAGTTTAGATTCTTTTTTCAATCCATTTTCTCTAACTCCCTTTTCCACTCTTTTTGAAGCTTCTTATAAAAATTATAAGCTTTTACGCTTTTTATAACACATCCAAATTTTCAGGATAACAGGATTTTCAGGATTTTGATGATACTTGTACAATATAATACATTGTACAATAATCTTAATTTAAAAAGAGTTTGGTTTAAAAATATAAACTTTTTCATAAAGTTTAGTAAAGACGACTCGTGGAACGAGCGCAGTTCCTCATGTTTGCAGTTTGCATTTCCTAGTTGTATGACACGGAAATGTTTTCCACCAGAAATTGTGAATAAACGATTATCCTATAAATCCATTCGCTTCGATACATCCTCACGTAAATGCAAATGTTCTCATTGTACCTTGCGCATGCTGAATATATACTTCCGCATATTGCCTGCGGACGTCGACTGTAAAATTACTCGTTAGCCCTGCAGCTTTTTTTCCGCGACTGGTGATGTCTGCTCCATAATTATTGCACGTATAGTCATTTTCATCTCGCAATGTCTAAATTATCTTGCCTCTTTGAATTAAACAATTCCTTTTCAATTAAAAAATCGTTCCTGATTGAAGAAGCAGAATATTTTATTAATTTTTTAAAATCTGGGGTTAACCATAAATTATGTAACACTTATTCTCCTTCTTTTTTGCTCCCCTCCTCCCTCATGTAACAAGTCGTAAAAAAATCTCTTGGACCCCACTCCTCCTCTCCATATTTTACGTAATTTTTTCACATATTTACATCACTGTCTCATTAAGTATAATGTAGCTACAAAAATATCCATAAAGAACATTTTTAATATCCTTAGAAATCATTTGCAATATTTTTAAATTTCATAAAACATATTGAAATCCGTATTGATTTTTAAAACTTCTTCGTAAATTTAAAAATCCGTACTAACCCTCTGAAATCTGTGAAAATCTCCAATCTTTTAAAATCCCTAGAATTCCTAGAATCCTAGATAAAATATCTTTCAATCTCACTAAAATCTATAATTCCGTTTAAAATTTCTATGCAATTTTTGAAATCTTTGAAATCCACTGAAATCCTGTAAATTGTATAAAAGTTATATAAAAGTGTTACGTAATTTATGGACGACCATTCTCGAGAAAGTAAATATTAGTGATTATTTTCTCATTGTTAGTAGAAGAAGAATGCGGGTAAAATTTTTTGCGATCAGAAAATCTGAATATTTCGTTTTCCTCGTCTTTTTTTTGGGTAATGGGGATCGTGACCCAGTTTCCTTAAGTAGTCAGACATGTCGATGAAGGGTGACTTTCTACGCAGTGCGTCCTTTATTCCAGACTCGTGTGGCTGACCCCAGGAATCGTCCGACCTTCCAATCTTTCGTGAAACAACCCTCGTTTTCAACCTTTTTCATTCTGATTAATCCGCAGGCGCAGTTTCAAGTTGACGATATATAGAGCTATAATTTTCATGAATGACTTTTCCAACTCTGATACTGTAATCAGAGGGTAGGATAAACGAAAAATGTAAGCTGAATGGGAAATTGAGGAAAGGAAAGTGTGAAAAGTTCTAATTTAAAATGATAGCTAGATAGTCATTTCCTATGTCGCATAATATTCTATGGCTTCCCTATTTTTATATCCCCCTAAATCTCTTCTGTACCATTTCTTATAGCGTTAATTCTCTTTATACTGAGAGGAGATTTTTTTCAATTGGAAAGAAAAAGGTCTGAAATGGATTTACGATAATTTATTACGCTACAAAATGTTTACAGAAGCGATAAATTGCTATGTCAGCATGGAAAACTGTGATTGAGTTTCGCAACTTTTCTAAAGTTACATTTTCTTAAGAGACTTGAGAGATATCAGAGAAAATTGGTGTTTTTATAAAGTCTTAGCCGAGACATTTGATTCTTTTTAAAATGATCAGAAACTCCCTTTTAAACTTTATCTCTTTCCAGAGTCAATGCTTTTTTATTATCTCAAAGAAGTTTCTTTTGAAAATTGGAAAGATTCTTTGCGAATTTAAATTTGAAATTTATCTGTAAGTAAACAATATTACTGTTTTAAAAAAAGAATTGTGTTACTTTGAAATGGTGATTTGTGCTTCAAATTAATTAATTAACAATATTAGAGTTGAAAAACCTACTGCATATTTATTATGATAATTTTAAATGCTAAGAAGGTCTGATTATACTCTCAGATCTGAAACACTTTCTAATTTGTAATTCAGCTCAAAGTTGTTTTAAATTGCGAATATAATATCTAATTCCGTTGCAGGTATGATAATAAATCAAATAATCGCTTTATATTCAAAATTCAAATCAAGTTCTTTGAATTTTGACCCCTACTAACCCAGATAAATATTTAAATATATCAATCTAATAGCTGCAAGATTACAATACAGGGGAGGTAAAATGAATGTAAAATGCTGATTTTATGTAGGGATTAAGGACTTAATTAAGGACTCCAAAACACGTTTGATTATTTTGGACTCCTTCATTTAGGAATGTGTAAAAATAACACCAATATCTTCTTATTTTCAACCAAAACTCCTCTTTATTAAAAAAATGCATATAAATAAAATCAAAAATCGGGATTAGCGCGTCCCTTAGTTTGCATCATACAAATTTAATTACGTTTCACATCTGTTCTCCTTTACATAATACTGAACACAGTTTGCAAAGTGAACGTAAGAACTCGTAGAATAGTCGGAGGCCTCAGGTGAATAACTTCTGAATCCCTTAACTAGGTTAAAAGATAACAGGGCCACGTCTTGCATCGAATCCCACCCGACTTATCAAGTTACAGTATTATAGAAGCGTTATCGCCTCTTCGGTGTCACTGGAATCTTTAATTTAACAGGACAAAGGTATGCCAAACAGGTCGACACTCACAAGAAGAGGAGACGCGTCTTTGGCACTTTATAGCACTTGAATTTTATTGAAGCCAGGAAAAGAGCTTACAAAAGCGGAACCTTAGGCCCAAGCACCCGGGGATATTTGAACGTTTGGCTAAATAGCCTATGTAGAGGCCAGGCACTTTTTATAGGCAAAACTTGCAGACTTGCAATCGCGTTGCATCACTCCGAGCAATCCCACTTGATATATTGTTCTCGTATTTGGCAGAAAGAATTTCGTGTTCGTGGTTTGGCAATGCTGCCAGACGCCAAAGGTCAATTATCCGATAAATCTAAGGCAATTTTCTAATTAGAATCCATTAACAAATTTCCGTTAAACACCCAGCTTTATCTGGGTCAACAATATTCTGCTTCCGTGTTTTTTGACTGATGTTTTCTTATCCTGGGATTTGATCAAAAAATCTTTGGAATATTTTTGAACTCTAGAATCCTTTAATAGTATCTTCCAATCTTTTAAAATTCTTTTTAAGTCTTATCTACTAACAAACGCTTCTTATTGCCTCTGTCAGTTTTAAAAATCATCCTGATTTAAAAAAATATATATATATATAAATTCCACATTCAGGTCGTTCAGATAATTTATTTATGGAATTTGGAATTCTAATTTTGGGTGCGAACGAACAAGGCCTCATCAGAAAATGCTAATAGTCGTTAAGTTCCTCGTTAAATTCTAAATATCTATATTCTGAAAACATGTGGCAAAGATCATAGGAAATGAAACACCCAGCAGTGGTTCTTGTCAGCCACGTGCTCTCAACCATGACCACGTGGTCAAAAATGTTGTGTCGCACTCCTATTTCTTGAAAAAAAAATTAATTTTTAAAACATTTTTATTTTATATCTACCTATGATGTATTTATATTACAAGTGTAAGTTTTTCACTGAAATAAATGTACCTAATTTGAGAAAACAGCAAAGAGAACACACCTGTGTTGATTTTTAGGAACTACCCCTAACCAACCACACTGTCTTCATTCAATTCAATTTCAATTAATTAACCTACATTTACTATTTTCGTGACATAATTTGCTCATTATGAAAACATACTTGAATAATAATAAATCATTTATTCAAAGTTCGAAAAGCGAGCTGCAATCTTCCTGCTCATTTTCAATTAACTAAACTCGACACTTTTCAATTAGTGAAGTGTATGCTCTCAAATTGGAAAACTAGAGCTTGAAGTTTTCATGACTTCTAAACATCTTTAGAGATGTTTTCCATCACCCAAAGCTGATTGATTTATTATTTAATATCTAAATTTCAAGTCTGTTTTCAATAAACTTTACTGGACACTTTTCAATTAGCTTTTAAACAAAGTAGATAAGTATCAAAACCCGCTAAATTCGGTTAGTAATAAAAATATGCATTGTTCTTCTTCTGTTATAGCAACCGACTTCCTTATTTGCCGGTTTTCTTTCCTTCCTTTTTGCTTCCATTCCAATGAAAATTTAGATCACGAGCGGATCATATCTATAAGAACTAATTAGTACTATTTTGTTTAAAGATCAAATTCCATAAAATTCCTTTTAAATCCACGTTAATCTTGTAAAATCTTCTTTAGAATCGCTAGTACTCTCTCATTCTCATTATAAGTTGATAATTGATTATGTGTCTGTTAAAAATAGAGGGAGAGAAAGAATTTGAAAAATTTTTCTAGGATTTTGGAACCTTGAGGCGTCGAGGACTGTTAGATGAGTGTTATTGTAGCGAAATGTCTTCTAGTTAGGTAACATTAATAGCCCGACTGCCAGAGCTAATGATTGTCGCAACGTACCTATCTAAGGTGCCTTTGAGGACATGTAGATATTCAAGTTCCGACGTCGGTGTTGGCTGTTTCATGATCATGCCTCTCGTCTCGTTAATTTGATTGTGCACGTAGTTCCTCGTGTGCATCATCGTCGATGAACCGAGCCGATCTTTGCCAATGTTATACCTATAGGTACGTTTAAATCGTTCGTGGAATCATCAATGTATCATACCGTGACTCAACTAATGCTACTTTTGCTTCTGAATAGAAATATAGATTACTTTTGGTCGATATTATACGCCCACCTCATCTCCAATATTAAGACATTTCTGCCAACAGTAAACATAAGAAAATCATTCACTGGATTATTTAAGTTATCACTGTTAAAAATTTTTGTCGTTATTTACACTAATAGTAAGGAAGGCAATACCAATATTTGCCACACCCGAGTATACATTTCTGTGCAACCACACCCTAATATTTCAGGAAGTTGGTTTCACTAACGATAAATTGAAGATACTACCAAGTTCCGTGATTTTTATATAGAATTCCCCTATACAAGATAAATTATCAGTGAAAGAATCGTCCCTTCTGGGTTTTTCAAACTTTTTCAATTTTCCTCCTGGTTATGAGAAACGTTTGAAATACACAAAAGAAGAGAAAGAGTCTTTAAACATATAGGTTTTTTTAAAACATTATAAACTTTTTTTATAACATCATAACTTTTGCTTGATTATGAAAAGAGTGCATATTCCCCTCAACTAATAATACTGCTTGGCATATTCTGCTTTTAGCCGATAATTTTTCTTGACGTTGAGGAACTTTTCTGCAGATATGAATTTAATATTATGAAACGAAACACATATTGCATGCTCAATTGGCGGCCCTTTGGTATCTAAATAGAACAGAATGTCTGCCTTCGCAACAACGTAGTGAACAAACACGAATCCACGAAGCCATATCCATGAACACACATACAGGAAGATAAACATGGAAACGCGTTTGCGCAGGTACACTTGGATTCATGGTCCTTCCTTGGGGCGTGAATTGTACAGAATCATGCCATACAGAGCACTACTCAACAGAGTTATGTTATGCATGTTGGTTTTGTCTTCGCGATACCATTATAACGCATTTCCATTTATAAGGCTGGTTTCAAAACGAAGCAGGGGAGTTTCTTCAATTCAGGAGCTATGTATTGAAACAGTTTTTCAGTCGTTGGTTTCGTTTTGAATCTCACAGCGAGTTTTGAATTTTCTTGTGTAATGAAGTCGTTTACACCAAGCGTCAACTCTTCACGGTTTTTCACAACATTCCCTCCATGAATTCCACACAAATTCGTGGAAAAATTCTCCACACATTATTAGTTTGAAGGAATTTTTTTTATTTCTTTTATGTACCTCTTTCTCAACTATTTTTGGAAAAAATCATCTATTTAAATGACAATATTTAAACCCGGATTTTGCAGGTCAAAATGAACATCCCTTAATTTATGCGTCACAAGAATACAGCTCAAATATAAAATGTAGGACAGTCAATAGTTTTTCGGTATATATTATGCAGCGTATCATAAGGTTCAGGAACACGGTGACATGCGATTAAATTATGGATAATTAGCACGTTTGCATGTCCACAATCATAGAGGGCTGTAATTACCTGGTGCAATTAGCCGGGAAGCTGTGAGTAGCGTGTAAACCTCAGACAATGAGCCAAAAATATAGATATCAGCATATAACCACCCACAACTACTAGGTCACGATTTTTTACGAGCCAAATTCTTACAAGTGCAATTTACCAGAAAAATTGGTTGCCATCTATATCTAAAACTTGAGGCAATTAACGAACTTGAGGGTGGCGAATGGTCTTAATTAGACATGAAGAAATTGCCTTATAGAATCATATTAGGCTCTTCTTTTGATTATTATTTAATAAAGAAAGAATGTGAGAAAAATAATGATAAATTTTTTAGAGATATTCTTCTTGAAAGTAGAAAGAAGCAATACAGAATTATCAACAATCTAAAATTGCTTTAACCTTTAGCCAACGTCCAAGAAGTGACCTAGAATTCGACCTACATAATGAAACTCTTTCCATATGTGCCCCATCTTCATTTCATATCTCGTGAGTAGGTCTTCTGTTTCAATATCGGAACAGCATTAATCACATTTAATTT
This sequence comes from Synergus gifuensis, assembly GCA_904066015.1. NCBI lineage: Eukaryota > Metazoa > Arthropoda > Insecta > Hymenoptera > Cynipidae > Synergus > Synergus gifuensis. The sequence goes on from CAJFCO010000373.1 coordinate 902,937, forward strand.
TTAATGCCTCTCTATTCTTTACTGACAAGCTACCGAGCTTTTCGAAAGTTTTAAATATTCCTATTTGAGCTTTCGCGTTCGTGGTCTTGGATATTCTTTTTATAGTTACCTCTCTTCTTTCTTTCTTTCTTTCTTTCTTTCTTTCTTTCTTTCTTTCTTTCTTTCT
>CAJFCO010000373.1:903112-932219 GCA_904066015.1 Synergus gifuensis
ATATTCATATCTAGTGCATGTTTTAAACCAAATTAAATTTACAAATTCCTGAGTTTAAAATAACTAATCTATCATTCGAAAATAATTTATTAACTTTTTATATTCACAGAGATGATGTATTCTAAAGTTTCTAGAGTTAGGATATTCTTTGAGAAATTTCTCACTTTGGGTACTACAATTAGGTGGAAACTCCGTCGAAAACAACCAGATGTCAACATTTGGACCTATTCCAATTTTCCGTTGGTCTCATGGAGTTGCCATTGACCCAAGTGTTTTTGTGTGGTTACATTTCAAGTTATTTTTCGTTCCTCAGTATTGTAGAAAGTAGTGTATCTCGAGTACACTACATTTCCTCTTCTTTAATATATAATCCTTCAATTCTCTTAAGTACTCATAAAAAGTCTGCACAGGGCTTAAAATATATGTTTTAAATTTCGGAAAAGCTAAAAAACCCTTTTTTACAACTCGGACGATAAAGAAACAATTTAAAAATATTCAAGGGAGTTTCCATGAATTTAAAGGGATTACATCATATTTCAAGGGATTTTATCAGTAAGTTTAAAAAGAATTTCAATTATTTGGAGTATATTAATGGATTCTAAGAAATTTGAGGTATTTTTTGGGATTAGAAAGAGTTTCCTTGGCTTCAAGGACAATGCATAAAATAGACTACTGTGTAAATTTGCATGCTCAACTGACAGCTAATTTACCAGCTGTTGAATTTCTTCAACTTGAAGCATGTGAGAAATTAGTGGGTTAACATTCCGTGTCAAAGGTGAGAGTAAAGTAATTTTGTGTTTGTGTACAATGTACATTCTACCTAATATATGTAGATTTGTAGATTCGTGCCAGTGATAGTGAGATAGTGAGAATAGCAGGAAGGGTAGAGGATCAAGGGTGTAGATCATATTTGGAAGAAAAGTCGTTAGCGGCCCTTGGCCGTGTGCCAGTATCCGATTCCAAGAATGTATAACAGATTTGTCATGTGGCCGGAGGAGGAAGAGGAGATAATCGCATTTACCTCCCCATTCGAAGTAAAACGTTAGGCAGCCGCGTCCAACTGACACGAATTTCAGTATGCCAAGGCCTATTTCCGATAATTCCAGTAACGACAAGATAGCACCTAAAGTGTACTTAACTATTCTACTTCTAATATCAGATCAAAAATTGAAGAACAGTCTTAAGGGGTAGAGTTGTTCAAAATATTAGTTTCCTCATCTTTCTGCTTCAAACGTGATTCGTAGTCATACAGAATTTTAATTAAAGCACATTTCGTTTGTTGCTGAAGAATTAAATGGAAGTGTAGAATATTTGTCTGATTGAAATGTTTCTAATGTTTGGAATAAGAGATTGTCCATATGAAACAAACATTGTTTAATGTAGTGTTGAAGAGTTGGGATCGAAATTCACTGCTACATGACAATCCCTGGGGTAGTTTGAAGGCGCCTGACCCATACCGTCTTCAATTCACAAGCTGGCGCCAGGGCTATCTGTCATCCATGTGGGAGCCAACTACTTTCTCTACATTCATCCTGAATTCATCCATCTGTTGACTTTGCTGGACATGCTTTTTATGTCCTATCGTTCGACGACTCAGAACCATCCACTGAAAAGATCTTTAAAAGAAAAATCGTCTTTCTCTTAGCAAATTCAGATGATTTGAAATACTTTCTCTAACTTCTGCTGACTCAATTGAAAATAAACATCGATTTTTACTGAGCGTAAAAATGATTGGGGTTGAGAACTCCCGCAGGTTTTCTTTAAACGTATTAAATTGGGAAATAAATTTCGTAATAAATTGAAAAATTTTATTTCTATTTCGAGATATAAAATCACCTAAGATTTTCTTTTTATTATAATGAAAAAGTTGCCTTTTATTGATACCATTACTTATTCTGTTTGTAATTTAAAGAGACTTCATGTTTGTACAACTTTTATATTTTAACTTAAGGAATTTTGAATGGATTGCAAAAGATTACATGGGATTTTCAGGACATTAAAAATATTTCAAGAGATTTCATTGAATTTCTAGGAATTTTAGAGGATTCTATTCAAGAAGTGCCAAAACCTGAAGCAATTAATAAACTGTAATGTTCCTATCATTCATCTAGGGCAGAAATATTTTATTCCGTCGACACTATTTACAACTACGATTTATTCTCGTGTAAATGAAGAGCGTCTAGTATTCATGTACCCTTAGTTTGAGCACTTAATGCGAATTTAGCAGGAGAAATATATATATATATATATGCTTATAAATCGCGAATTGCTTGGCTATTCGTAAGAGGAAGCAGGTGTCAGATCATCAATCGTTATACAACCACGAATTATATATTCACCTTTCGGAAAGAGAGACTCGGAAATAATCCTGATTTCATTTTTAAATTTTCAATTTCATTCGCATATCTCTTTAAGTTCTGAATATTATAAGGAGCAATTTTCTAGTAATGTACATACACTTTATTTATTTTTAAATTGATTATATTATTCTTCAAAATATTGCTGTAAATAATCATCGAATAAGTACAGAAACCAAAGGCATTAATCTTCTCTTCTAAATTTTATTATCCCGTTTTATGCTCCGCTTACTGCATTTGTTTATTTGGAAAACACCCCTCTCTCTAATTTCCAGGCATCGTTTTTCCGCGGATTTAATCTTTCTCGCATAAAAGCATACAAAATGAAAGATATCAAAACAAGCTTACTTCAGAATTTGATTAATGCTTCAAATAGAAATTTATAACGTTCCTAATTTGTTTGAAAATCGTGTTTTTCAAATTATAACAATTACAAAGCTTCTTCTATGAAATTTACTACTTTAGAGTCGAATATTCGTGAGTCCGGTACTTGTCGTGAAACAACGCCAGGCGTTTATGAGCTCTAACATTTAATACACCCTTTTTAATGGAGTCGTTGTACATGCAATTCTTGCATGTTATTATAACTTTGTTTAATACTGTGCACTTCAAGCTTTTATCTTTGATCAAATTTTAGGGTCGTTGACTTTACGTCGCGTAATGCAGGATTTGATTGCATAATTTGATTAATTCTAGGGAGAAATACGTATAATACATATATATTCAATTAAATACTGTACATATAATAATAACTAACATCAGTAATGAGCACTGAATAACTCTAATTGCTTTATTCATAATTCTGAAGTGAACATTAATACGTGTTCATTAAAAAAGTTTTATAATTGCGTTAAGTTTGCAATAGGAATCGTATCTCAAGGGAAAATTCAATTAAAATTAATTTTAATCTAATACAAAGTTTTCGTAATTTTCTCATGAGCATGCGAGGTCACCAACACAGCTTCACTTCTCCGAGTATCAAAAAATAACTTGTCAGCGAACTCCACAGTTTTAACGAGGAACGAAAAATTTGAATATTAAAAATACAGTTCACAGCGATACAGTCTATAATTTAAAGGAATTTTAAAATATTAAAAGATTTTTAAAATGATTTTTTTAAGAGATTGCATGCAATTTTCAAGGATTTAAAAAGTGTGTTTTATTTTAAAGCTGTTTTGAAAGTTGTTATTGAATGTAAGAGATTTCAAACAATTTCAAAAGATTTTAAGAGATTTCACAAAGATTTCAAGAGAATTCAAAAGATTTCATGAAAAGAAACAAAAACAAAAATAGGAAACCGATCAGTACTAGTTCTCACTAGTTCACTTGAATTGTGAAAGAGTCTAAGTTCAGAGAAGCTTTAACCCTATTCTTGGGTGTCTTTATGACCTGAAGCTATTTATATTTTCTTCTTAAATCTTGGCTAACTCTCATCTTCAAGTTTCGAGTTATTAATAAAGTTCTTTTTGATTATAATTGCTTTTTAAAATCCTTTTTTTCAATTAGTAATTATTTGAATTTACTTAAAGGCTTAAATATTTTCCACAATTTTAATCACTCTATATTGAGAATTAAATTACTTGGATTTATTTCTAATAATGTAGATTTAATTAAATAAATGTTAACTTAAAATAGGAAATAGTACTCCGAAAATGTATCCTTTTTTGAAAAGACTCATAAATTTGTGACAGAGGTAGTCTGCCAAATTTCACTACAGCTGAATTCGCCAACACGTCATCCACCGTTGATTTTGGGGACTACGAACTTTCAGGGAAATGTAGTGGATTTCCTACTTGCGGAGTACACACACGCGAAGCACATTTTTACGAGCTCTGTCTTGTTAGAGTAAAATCCTATATTCAGTGCAGGACGAATTCCAATTGCACTTGACTTCTTACCTTCCACTATCACCGTATTCCATTCTTGATCCTTTTCTCAGTGCCTCCCATGAAAGTATAATTCTTTTGTGTCTTTTACGTGACTAGGAAAGGGATATTACTATTCTACAAAATTTATTTAAGACGTGAAATTCTTTCTCTCAATCCAAGGTTGATTTTTTGAAGTTTTTGAGCGAGGGATTAATCACTTGAATTTTGTGACGTTTTACAGAATTTCACACAAAAATCCTCGAGTTTTGTGTGACTATTTTGTGCTTTTTAAATTGATTCCTTTCTATCCGAAATGCTAGGAAGATATTGTATCAAACCTGAAGGAGAAGGTGAGGGTGGAACTATATATCTTTACGACTTTTTTTTATCTCGCACTGCTTACTTTTTTTATCTCGCACTGCTTACGCGATACAACTTACGTCTTTTCTGAAAAGGCAATTAATCGAAAAAGCTTTCCTTTTCCCTTTTTCGAGAGAACGAATGGAGGCGATAACCCAGTGACCCACATCATCTTCTGTTCGGTTTGTGCAGGATAAGAGATGAGAAACGAAAATAAGGGGAAGTAAACGTTTTGCCATTGTAGGGACAGGATGTGCTACAATCTGTGCTCTCGAGATTCGATGTGAAACAGCTTCACTAGCTTGGTCCCATTTAATTTGTGTTTGATTTGAGATACCAGCATTCTACGTTTGTTGGTATCAACGCTATACTTACAATCTCTTTGATTCAATCGAGAAATATACTATTTGCATTGCCTTTGTGAATTGCCTCCTTTCATTTGATAAAAAAAATATAAATTTGAAAAAATAAAAGTATCTTTTTAGTTTCATTGAATGAAAAAGTTCGTATTCTTAATTGTCTTGCATTTTTTTCAAGCTATAGTTAATATAGTATTCTATAGGTTTCGTAACGCCCGAGCTATTTATCTTGTCAAGCTATTTATCATTTGTCAAGGATATTGACCTCTGTTGTTGACAAAATTTAGCCTTAGATAAAAAAGTATTGGGATATTGATAGCTTTAATGGCAAATGTAATGGTTTACTTTAAAATAATGCATATTTTTATTGTTGTTTTGTTTCCTCTTACAGAAGAGGTGCTTGAATAATAAAACATAAAGTTTCTCTCCATAATCCTTCATCTTGACGTATATTCTAAGAAAAACTCCTAGTTACTTAGAGGGCATATTCACCAACTACCTAACGGTTCTAATTAGCACTAATTAGCTTCTGACTAAATTTTTCTGCATTAAATTAAAAACTCTATACTGTTTTTTCACATGAAAGAACAGTGTATTAAAATTTTGAGTCTGAGTTTGAACAAAATTCTAAAAGAGAAAGAGGAATCATTTATTTTGAGAAATTATATGTTGATATTTTATTAATTTGAAATTACTTGAATACTTAGCACAAAGTTTTCTATAGAATCCAGCATATTTCTACACTCATTGAACCTATTATTTCCCTGTTTTGTTTGTACTAACTTATCTAGCGAGAATCTCTTACAGGACGTTAAACATGAAAAATTTAAAGCCTTTAACACACAATTTCAGGAAAAGCTCGAATGTTTGCAAACTCGAGGTGGTCATGAGGCTTCGTTTTAAAAATAACATTCTGCAAAAAATGTGTAGGAAGAATTATGTGTAAAGTGCAGTGACCTCTGGGTTGAAGGTATAGTTGCATAGAAATGGCTTTACGAAGAAAAAAAAATAAACAAGATAGAAATTCGGATTTTAAACTTGATCGAAATCTAAACCAGAATCGTACTCAGCACTCACAATATGTACGTGGATATGAGTGTAAATAAATAAACATATGCTTCGTTCATATATTTGCTTCATCATTGCATTGATTTTTGCCTGCTGTCCGTATTTCATAACTATAGATTTCCACCCCTTTCAAATAGCTTTACTATACTACAGAACAGGAGCAGAGGTATTTGAACTTGCATTAAAGAAATTGAGTCAGAAATGAGATTACTTATAAAACATGTTTAAATATTGATAAAAAATTTGTATGACACTGAATATTGAATATGCAACATTAAAAAGAAGAATAAAGAATGTGAGAAATATTAAAAACCTAAATTAACATATTTTAGAGTGTTCCCAGAAATTACTAAGGAGTAAAATTAATTAAGGAGTAAAAGGTTAAAGTTTATGTAAAAATGCCCTGAAGAAGACGATTGCAATTAGTTGAATTTGCGAAGGCAATCGACCCACATTTTCTTCACTCTTTAGTGATGATTACTTCTAAATATTCTTGGCTCGAGTTACCGTTTCCAACTAAAGAGTTTCAAAAGTTACCTTCCTTTCAAAAAGGTTTTGAAACTTCCGTGATTTTCTGAAGATCGTCTATCTTTTATATATTCGAAAGTAAGGCTAATTGGATTTTATCTTTAATCGATTCACTTATTCTTCAAGTGTCTATTAATATTCAAAAATATAAGTAACGTTCACCAGTCTAATGACCTCGTCTGACCAAACAAGGATGATTCTACTGGATTATTTTAGTCTCTTTTTTCATAATGTCAAAATAAAATAAACGATTTATAAAAAGCAGACAGAATAGAAACAAAATTAATTTAGATGCATTTTGGAAGATGCAACAATACATTTCTTACAAAAATTATTGTGAGTCAAGATTATTTGTCTAGTCTCCTAATTTTTATTCTACAAATAATTTTAACCAATCTCTTCATAAGAAATGTTTTTTAACGCTAATTGACTATTAAAATTAATTGTGACTACTGATAAAACTATATATTTTCTACTGCATAGATTTTAATCATGATATATGTATATTAAGAAAAAATTACCGGCTCTTAACATTTCTTTGCATTACTTGAGGATAAAATTTGCATTGCTCGTGAGGCAAAAAAAATTCCTCACATTCTGATTCAGAGTACTTATAAGTAGTGCAGCCAGTCGGCTGACCGTGCGAGAATTTTTCTACTGTCCAACTCTTTAAGTCTCTTATCACTGCATTGCATTCAATACTCGGAGAAAAATTTTATTGAGGAATATCTCGATGTTTTCAACTAAGGATCATAAACTAGGATTATACTTTCTGCACTCCTCCCTCCCCCTCGCCCCCGTACTAGTGAAAATAAATAATGACAAAAATATAATAATTTTTTTTTTAAATCCGTTACAATTCTCTGAAATTTCTAAAAATATTTCCTAATTCTCTTAAAATAGTTTCAAATCCCTTGAAATCCCGTAAGATTCTTACTAATTCGTTGATATCTGTTCAAATTCATTGAAATTCTATGAAATCTCTTAAAATGTTTCTAAATTCTTTCAAACATGTCTTAAAATTCTAGTTATCTACATGATAAGCCGGTCATGACAGCCTTTCAGTGACGAAATGTCCTCTTTAGTTTATAATTTCTCAATCATGATAATGTTCGATTTCGCGTTAAGGATAAAGGAGCTCGTTTTCACGCACGACAGCAATTTACACTATTAGTTACGATGTAGGCACATGAGGTGAAAGATAAGGTTGTGGATCGATGACCAAGAGTTCATTGGCTCAAACGTGTAAGTTCTTATAATGATCTTTGAGTCGTGACCTTGAACTTTGACCTGAGGGATCTTTAACACGGAAACCTCAGTACTCAGTAGCCACGTGGACGTCGAGTCGAAATCGCAACTCCTCGAGTTAAAAATAATTCTACACTTGAGAGGTGTAGCTGTCTCGAGAAGATGCAACCTCGTCACGACTGCATATGCGCGCTGTCTTTAACCAAGGGCTGTAATTGGTCAGATGCCATTCATGGGAATTTTTTTTTCAATCAGAAAAATTCAATTTTCTCATAATAGGATGCATTTTTAGTTCTAATTTATCTTAAAATTTATTTTTGTATAAAAAATGTTCACAATACAAAACTCCTGGTAAATATTGAATTTAATGATGGAATAGAGTTAAGAATTCATAAGCTAATTACTTCCAGTCGAGTGATATTATAGATATTCGCAAATATTGACCTCGTTTCTCTGAAGCATATAATCCATAGAAAAACTTTTCAATCTCCTAATCAAATATTTTCCCTGCAACTTTACTTCCTGGAGTCTGCTTTTCAAATAAGCGTATATATTTAGACTTCATCTAATTAATCTATGAATATTAGGTTCTCTAGTGCGGTTAATACTTTAACTGACAGTTTGAGTAAAATTTTGAACTTTTTGAGCTAGTTTTTAATTTATAACGAAGTAAAAGGAGTTGTTTGCCAATTTCCGTAAATCTAATTATTTCACTTGAGTGTAAATCAGCACTAGTCTCGCAAACAGCATTAATTCCCTGGTTAATTCTGAACTTCAGTTTGGCTGGTCTGTATCAAGATGTCTATCTTTCCCGAAGTTTCGCCTCTCTGCGTCTCTTTTATCGCTAATAAAATTATTTGAGTCACAAAATTTACTTATTACAAAATATATAAAAATCTTCACTCTTTTTGGGAAGGTTTCTTCTTTTTCTCTCAAAAACTAGTAATTATTTTACTAGAAAGTTTAAAAATTTTTAAATTGCAAAAGTGCAAATTTTTATATGATTGTGATAAATATGAAAAATATGAATGTAGCTAATACTTTCCGAGGGCGAGGGCAGGGTATTATTCTATATCGCTCTCTTTTTGGACAAGGGCACTAACTTTGACTGACACTTTTTTTCATTCTTGGTGTATTTATTCTTTAAGAACCATACCTACTGACTATTTTTGCACGACGTGTATTTATAGCATCATTCTCATGAGACCAACGCGTTCAGCCAAGAATATCGCGCGGTATGTCCCTCGGCGTGTGCATCCATTTTACATCGTTGCTTACCTGCTACTCCCCTGACGTCGTCCGAAATTCACACCTCGGGCCTTCGCCACACGCAAGGACGAGTCACTATAGGTCACTATAGGTTGCAGATTGCAAAGGCCGAAGGCAATTCGGTGACACGAAATGTGGCAGAAATTAATTCGACTATGATAAACGTTAACAGACATCTAATCGCGCATTGCATTTCTAAGATCACGCGATTCGTCCAATTCTGAAAGTATAATAAAGTATAAAGTAAATTACTTAGTATCAAGTATAAAGTAAATTACTTAGTATCAAGTAAACTGTGTTATACGAAAATTCAAAATAAAACAAAATTTTTATAACACAGACATAATATCAGTCGTTTTTCATGCCTATGAAGCGGGGTTGAGTCTAGTTTTTAGTCCCTAGGTAGTAAAAAGTACTGTTTATCCCCTTGCCTCTTTTTCTCTTGGTGAAAAATATACGCATTGTGACGTGTTCTTTAGTTTCTTTTAGGAATCAGATATTTTTGATATTTTCAAGCAAAAATCTTTGCTTCCCATCGAACCAGAATTTTTTTGATTACACTTTCGAACTTTTTCAAATATCCTCTGTATTCTTTGTCGCTTTGATACGAATCCGTTATCCGTGAAAAGAATCTTCAATTGCAAAGACCAGAATTCTCGATTTTCTTCTGTTTGATCTGACTCTTTTGAAATATCGAAATATGAAATTCTTTTGATGTTGAGGAGGTAAGGAGGAAGATTATTAAGCTGAAATTTTCACTCTAGATTTTGTAGTCTCTGGGTTAGCATTTATGCTATATAGCACACGGACCTCTTTTGTTAACTCACGCAATAAATAGAGAGAGGTTCGAAACGCGATATAGCATGATGCCAGGATTTGTATAATAAAATTACGAAAAAATATGTTTATTCTCTTTTACCATGATAGAAATGTACTAAGCGAAATGTTTGAAATTGTGCACACGAAAGAAATTTATTATGAATATTTTACACGCCTCGTTTATTCAGGGCGACAGCGAAATACGCATAACGGGGTAATCGGGACATAAAACTCTTCTACTCTTGTCGTAAATGAAACAACCAATCGATTAGTTGTCGGCATTCAGGCGAACACGTCCTGGTCTCGATTACGCGGTTTATGACAGGAAATTGATCTTTTGTGCTTGAAATTAGTAATGGCACCTAATTTTGAAAATGAAAAACAATTGTTTACAGTAAATCAGTGAGATTCAAAAATACTAATGTGCTTAAAGATACTAAAATAGAGTAAATTTTTCAGGTTTTTTATCATTCGCTGATTTTAGTTCAAATGTTGGTTGGTTGTCACTCCACAGAACCTTACCCAAAAAATTGCCATCCACGGACGTCACTAACGTCTCGGACGTTTACGAACCTAGTCGTAAAACCTTCTTTTCCTCTACTATTCTTTTTTTGCTTCCTCCATGGAACTGGAAATTGAAATTGAAGAACCTAGTCGTCGTGACCTGACTTGACCTCAGTTTCCACATAGGCGCATTGTCAGCCCTCAACAGTAGCTGTAACGTTGCCAAATTTTATAGAAGTCACACTACTACTACTACTGTTGCTACTGGTGATTCCAACCCCGAGTGATTTGAACTTTACCCTCGACCCTCGTAAAAATCTTTCGAATTCCTCTGAAATATTTTGCGCCATGGATCGACTTTATTGCAAGTTCGATTTGGAAAATTTATTAGCGCGAAATTGTTTCACTCAATACCCAGCCATATTTAGGAGACCGAATTATTTCTTTTAATACTTGTTTAAGTATAATAAGTGAGAAGTATTTGAAAAAAATTTCTTAATTCCATTATTTTTCAGTCAATAAAATTTAATTCACAGAGCAAATGCATAATTCTGAAATTTAAATCTAGTTAACATCCAATTTAGTAATAAAAAGTAGGAAAAGCATGTACAGTTTCTATCTTACATAAATCATTAATCGATTTCTTTCTTATGTTTCAGGTGGTGCTAGTTTTCATTCTCAGCATAGCGTCGCTTATAATATATTTCATCGATGCCTCCAGGTAAAAAATGAATTTTTCATCAATTCTCAGAATATATTTTACTAAAATCTAATTGGCTGACATTTTTTCGTGGATCAAAATTCCTGATACTCAATTTTACTGGTATATGTTTCAGCGAGGAGGTGGAGCGTTGCCAGCAGTGGAGCGAAAACATTACTCAGCAGATAGACTTAGCTTTCAATATATTTTTTATGGTCTACTTTTTTATACGCGTAAGTACCATACTTGACCTCACATTTTGTTATAAAATTGGAAAGATTCTTGTGCATTTGATCATGACGCCCACAAGCACATTCAGTGTTTCCAGTTTATGCTTTCAGAGCCAATAATGCGAGAATTATTGCACGTTGCAGGTGCATCTCGGGCCACTAATAATGCAAAAGTAGATTTACATTGTAACGGCTGTGCGTGCTGATGTTGCACTGGGATAACAACCTTTGAATAGCAGATTAGATTTACTATTCTATTGTAGAGCAATACACTACAACATTTCTAACTACCAATTTCTAACTACCAATTTCTGCTTGTTTCTCAAGTTTAGAGATTATTTATGGGACAAGTAATTGAAAACTTGTCCATTCCATCTTTCAAACAGTACAAAGTAAAAATATGGAAAAATAAGAAGAGAGCTTATAAAATTTTACGTTAGGTGAATTCTATTTCAATTGAATTCTCATCACATAGTGCCGTACATCGCGTGAGGATTTATACTGACATAATTATCTATTTCAGTCGATTTTATCTAATTATGCTAGTCTTCCTCACGCGACATTGCGGCGCTATGTGACACGCACCTTTTTAAGTAGAGTTCACTTAACATGGAACTTTATCAGCTTTCCAAGAATTTCTTTTACACTTTTAAAAAAATTTTTTCCACTTATGTAATAAGCTCTACAAATATGATTTCTGTGTACAGGGAAGAAATTATAATACTTACACTGAAAGAAATTTTGTAACATAATACGTTAAAATCGATATTACAATTTAGTATAATCTTTTACGATTTAGGGAAATCGGGTATTTATATCAGAAAGTAATATAAAGGATTCTGAAATTTGCTAAAGACTATATTAAAAATTATGAGTCATGCGAAAAGAATAGACGAAAACACGAAAAGAGAAAGAATAAATTCGTAACCCCGTCGTGAATCTCCGTCAATTCACACTGCACAATTATAAGATTATAAACACACAAATGCACACATTATAACATACATTCGCAGAGGTAACACTTATACTAACTTCAACCTTAATTTATATACATATTACGCACACATAAATATAAAACACACGCATCACAAATCGCAAGTGAATTACGCTGATAGAAAAGGTTTGAAGATTCCTTATATACTAATTGGTGAAAATGTTTGCACTTGTGAGAAACGGCATGGTGCTTACTCTGGTGGTTATCAGGAAACAAAAAGTTCTCCGAAACTTCGATTCACATCGCGAGCGCTACGGTCGGCGAATTCGGCTGACCTCGGGAGATTATCGGAGCTATTCGGTTTTTTTAATATCGTGACTTACAATTTCCTCAACTGAAGCTTTCAAGCTTACAATTTTTGTTAGCGTCTATATTAATTTGTAGAATATTTCTATTAACATATGTAACTCAAGCTGGTAATTTCTGTAAATGCTTTTATATTATTGGATAATATCATTATCAAATTTTATCATTCTACGTTCGTAATACATAAAATATCAATCTTTGCTATTGAATATACCAATTCTTGTTTTCAAGAATTTTAAAGTTTCGTAAGTATGCTAACAATAATTTGTATATTTACACGATTTCCCTAAATCGTAATCGTCTTTATCAATTATGAATATTGAAATAGCAAGTATTGATATTAAATTTCTTTCAGTGTAAAATTTCAAAATGAGGAAATCTGTAAAAGAAATTCACTTTGACTGATACATGGATTTCTATGTGTCCCAATTTTCAAAAAATTTTTCAATTATTTGGAAATGATTTTGAGTAACTGAATGAGGAAAATGTTGCAGTTTATCGCCGCCAGTGACAAGCTGTGGTTCATGCTGGAGATGTATTCGTTCGTGGACTACTTTACGATACCACCGTCTTTCGTTTCGATCTATCTGGATCGAACGTGGATCGGACTGAGGTTCCTTCGAGCCCTACGACTGATGACGGTCCCTGACATCCTCCAGTACCTCAACATTCTAAAAACATCGAGCTCCATTCGCCTCGCCCAACTCGTATCCATCTTCATCTCCGTCTGGTTGACTGCTGCTGGCATTATACATTTGGTAAAAAAATTTGTCACCTCTCCACTTCTTCGGTTGCTTCTTAACAAGAATTTCATCTTCTCAAATTAATAGCTTTATGTATTTTCTTTTAGCAAAGAGAGTATATTCTAAGAATTTAAATGAAAATAATACACTAATTCTTAGAGAATTCTCTGAGAAAATGGTAGTGAGATTTTCTTCATATAGTTTAAGAAAGAATTCAAGTTAGTTGTAAAATAAATCCTTTTTTCCCTGTCTCTCTTCTTTTTTTACATTCACGTCACATGAAAAGGTATTGGAATTTTAATATCTATATATGTGATTAGTTATGTAGAGTATCGCTTAGTTCAATGAAGATTAACATAAACATTTTTTTCTAAGTAGAATTAATTGCGAGAAAATAAAAAAAATCAAATGTTAATCTTCGTTTATATTAGTAGATTCCACCGTTGATGAATTAGACTAAAAATCTGATTCTGAATCCTCTCCATTTCCTTTTTTTCATCATGAAAGAATGGCGAACCTTTTTTGCTCTTTTTCTTCTATGATACATCGAAAAGAGAATCTTTTCACTGAATCTTGTATTGAAAGGGAATTTTGAACAATTAGTTGCTTACAGAGATGTAAATATTTGTTTTATATGCACAGCTTGAAAACTCAGGGGACCCTTTCGAGTTTACGAATCCGCAACAGCTTTCGTATTGGACATGCGTGTACTTTCTTATCGTGACGATGTCAACGGTGGGATATGGTGACGTTTACTGCCAGACGATTCTCGGACGCACATTCCTAGTATTTTTTCTACTCGTTGGTTTGGTAAGCTTCTTTAATTATTCTTATAGAGGAAAGTTTAATGATTTTTCCCATACATAATTTAATTTATAAGAAAATGTAACACAGTAGCGCCATAGGCGTCAAATCGTTAAGAAGGCCGGGGCTTGCTCCTAGATGTGAACAGTGGAAATATAATTCACGCAGTTCTTTTTTTGGCTTCGTAGAGTTACGATAATTTTGATTTTTCGCGCAGGAAGCGGTTCTCGGCTTTCTCAAAACCGATCTGTTCCACGGCGGAGTGCGAAACGAATATTTGACAATGATTGACAATAGCTTGATATAATAGTTTTATATAAGAATTTGGTAAAATATTTTACTTCTATTTTACCATCGAAATGATATGCGTCTAACTGTATGAGTTTTTTTTTTCTTCCGAACAAATATCTTCGGGGCCTACTTTTAGCGCGCGATGATGTTGCTCTTAAAATGAAATTTTCTTCCTCTGCGCTGCTTTATTCGTTTCGCACATTTCACGTTGCTATGCGCGCCTGTATTTGCTTCTTTCATGAAAACGTTTCGTAAAGACTATTTCGTCCTCTCGACTCTTTTCTCCTTTTGTGGTGCTTTATACGTAATATCTGCTGTATGCCTACGTTCAATGAAAGCAGCGACTACGCGCGCTTGGATCTCTTTTTAAAATTAGACTAGAAACGTCCTCCGGTAATCTCGTTATATTTTCTTCAAATAAGACAATTATCCACTAAGGGAAGTAGGGGAAAGTCCTACTCTACTATTTTTTTTTTATAAATGAAAAATATCCAAGTTCGAGTAGAAAAAAAGTCTGCATTTTGGCCACTAGTAGTAGACCATTGTATCCCTACTTTCCTTAAATCCATTAAATAAAAGGCGCTTATTATGCTTACGGAATATTCTGTAAAAGTAAACAGTTCCTAAATAAAAATTGACGAGTTTAGCGGAGGATTTATATGGGTATTATAAAGAAGAAATTCCTTAGTTTGAATGGTGATGCATGGTGTATGTACGTCTCTTACAATCAATAACAAACCTGTGTGTTGATCCTGTTGATTAATTCAAACGTTAGATTCTCCAAAGCATCAAATTAGTATAACTGCGCTAAATTTTACTAATATTTTCAGAGGTAAAAAATCCTTCGAGCAAAAATCTGGTATCACCCTTCAAACGAGAGCTTCGTTTCCTGCAACGTTTTTCAAAGCAAACTAGACTTTCAAAAGAAAAAGTGTAATAAGTAAAAATCATGTTTCCACTTTGAGAAACGTTCTTGAAATTACGGTATTTAAAACTACTGGTATGAGGACTTAATTCGTTTCTACTACTTGCTCTTGCCTATACTTTTTCATACGTTTTCAATAATTCTACAAAAATGGAAGCAACGAATTAGGTCTTTATGCATTAATAATGAACAAGGTCAACTTAAGTCACCGATCAGCTTCACCTTATTTTACATTAATAAACCGACGTACCTACAGCATATTGTTCCCTTTTCCTTGAATCGCGTGCAGATAAAGTTTCGAAAAGTTGTTTTAATCCTTCCGGACGGTCGCCGTGTTTTCGGATTTTTAGGATTCACTCTACTCGCATTTTAGAAAGTATATTTACTTATGTGCTCTAAAAAGTCGCAAACCTTCACGAAAACGGATAAAAATCTAAAGGTTTCGACAAACTCTTTAGCGATATTGGCTACCTTTGCCTTATGCCTATACTTCTATGGCCGTGGTTGGTATTCATTGTGGTTATTTCGTATTTCTGTCGTATATTAATATAAGAAAGCCTTTTCCGTTTCTAAAGTTCTTCATTGCTTTCTTATCCTCTTAATTGAGGACTGAAATAAATGATAAAATAAGTGATAAAATAAATTATAAAATGAATTAGAAAATAAATTATAAATTGAATATTTGTTTTGTCCAATATTTGCTCTCGAACGTTGAAATCCTTATTGCATTGGATTCTCTCAATAAGGGAGAACACAGAAAGTACCAAAGAGAGTTGAAAAACGCATCGATAAAATGAAATGGCTCAGTAATGTCACTTGCAATCTCCTGGCTTTGGTCCAGGATGAATCGAATGCGTTAGCAAAAATACTTAAGGGGCGAGAGGGAGATTGCTATTCGAAGGATATTCCTATGCAATACGGAATACGAAATGCCACTAGGATCCCGAACGACCTATATATCGTACTCGTGCATATACCTACACGCCTCACTTATTCGTAAACGATTTTTATACGATTCACAAAACAAGTGACACCTTGATTCTGTCGCCTTTCTTTATGTTTATTAGCTTTTTCCCTTTTCAAAAAAGAGAGACGACCTTATTTCTCTAATGTATCTACACAATTTTACTTTTAATCAGCCGATTCTCCTGAGTAGAAATTCAATTCCTCTCCAGGCCATCGTTTAATAATCGCGATTAAATTTTATTTTTATTAGAAGAATTTATTATTCTTCTAAAAGTTCATAAAGGAAAATAAACTCATCACTGAAACGTAAAGCTTTCTGTTTATTTATACAATATTTATTTATATTTCCTCTGAGTTGAATAATTTTGAAAAATAAGATTACGACCATATGCGAGAATGCGGTTTATTTTCTCGATGCATATTCCCAATTTCTGTTGGTTTTGGCACTCGCGAGTTGTCTCAAAGTTATGGTCTTCGATTCAGAATATTTGCGTCATTTCTGTGACGTTGAATTTAAAAGAATGACTTTCCTTTTATATCTCTTAATTAAATATGTGAAATTTGGTTTTCTTGCTATCTGCGATGGCCTGACATTTTCAAGATTATGCAGGGAAACGTATATTATATAAATTTTTCGTAATATACGTTGATATTTGGGGACAAATGTGTTACATATATTATTGAAAATTTTTACTAGTGAAAGTAATAAATTTTACACAAATTCTGAATATATGATACGTTTGTCCATGAATTGCAACATAGTATAGGAAAAATTGATATTGTAGGTTTCTCCGTGTTAAAATTCAGGTTAAAATAGATTCGCAATAGGTTCACTTTCCCCAATTCCACTTTGACGATGTTCTAAAAATATTTCCGACAAATTCTCTTTAATTGGTAGGGGATAACTAAAAATATCGAAAAAATTGCCCATATTATAAAATCACTGATGCTGTACAATTCCGGATACTAGAAAATTCACGAAATTGGAAAATGGAATTTAATTTCTTTTTCGGCATTTTTCTGTTGAGAATTTATCAGCGTCAGGAATTTTATTTTTGGGGGTTTTTTAGTCGCCCCGATATTTTTGGTTAGACTTATTTGTAGAGCTTTGCTAGAAATAAATAAATAAAATAAGTGAAGTGGAAGTTGGATAAGTGCGTATTCGTAGGCCGTCCTGTCGCGATTATAGTGACGGGTTGATGTCTGTGCGAGCTTATGATTTTGACTGTATGTCCTGTCTATATATCTGTCTGTGTTCTGCGTATGCTCAACGCTGCTGAAGTCACCGCAATCTTTTAACGATCTAGCCGCTTGCCTATTATCTTATTTCTCAAAGTTCGCGACACTTTGCGACACTTTGACGTCTTCTCGTGTTTTCTTCTGGTTTCCTTTTAATAAAGTAAGCGAAGGGAAGTGACTGACATTGTTATTAAGTATTAAACTGTCCATCAATCTACCCCCCTGATTAAAAACTCGGACAATAGGAAAACAAAAACTCTGGTTTTTCATCTAACTTGTACTCGATACTTCAAAATAATAAAATAGTTTTAAATATCCATAGAAAAACATATTTCGTAGAATCATTTTTAAGAATCGGCGATAAGTAAATTAAGAATCTGTGTAGAAATTTTGCTGCGGCCCCGGTCGGGTTCAGATCGGGCCATGCGTTTGATTACCAATCTGGGCCAGTTTTGGAAATTTCTGCACGGGGAACTTTTAAAATAATAACTCCTTTTAAAGGCAACTTCTCGAAATATTCCATAAACAATTTTCATTGAAGAGCTTTATAGTTTTATTCATAATTTAAATCGGTTTTGATTATTTTAAAAATACTCTCACTCTCAACAATCACATTTGCTTTTATCTGGCTTAGCTGCGGTAGTAGGAAATTATTATTTCACATTTATAAAGATATCATATTAGAAGAGATGCGTCATTAGAAAAACACGCCGAAATTTCAATTTTGGGATTTTCAATACTCTTAAGGTTCCCTTAAAATCAGTGAAACTGAATTTAGGTTTCCTCCAGTTTTTCATAGATTTTCAGAACCTAAATTCAATAATTTGAAGAACAAATCACTGGAGTTGATTTCAAAATTATGAAACTTTCTCTTGGAAATTTTTTTTGCTCCAAACTCAATTGGATTTTACTACTCTTGTTTTATTTTAGGCATGGAGTAGAATTAGCATTTCTCTTAAACATTTCATTCTTTTTGATAATCTTGAAAATACAGTTTCAAAAATTTTAATACTTGATTCACTATTCTAGTTTTACTATCTATTGAAATTATTTTTAGTGGACCGTGACACAAAATTCTATCAAACTTTGGTAATAGAGCTCTTTCCTTGGCTTGAAACTCGCACTGTGTATGCTTCCCGATTAGTATTATTTTATACAAATTTAAATATAGGCAAGCAAGAAGTAGGGGCCCTCGATTAAGTTTCAGTTTGCAGTATGAAATCAAAATTATAAGCGAAGGATTTTCATATTATCATCTAATGTTTCTCCTCTTAGGTCTAAACCAACTGACACATAATTTAGATTTCTTAAAGATTGTGTTAGAAATAAATAATAGATTTAGAGTGAGTTAATAAATTTCTTAGTACATAGTTCATTACCCCTACTACTTGCATCTTTAGCAATGCTTTTTTGCTTTTGTGACACTTCCAATCTTAGAAATCGAATATTTCGTTGAACTTTAACATTTTATTTGAGTTTTGTAGAAATACCTTTCTTTTATTCTAAAAAATAATCTTTTTAGACCTCGTGAAAAATGCCTGTTAATTATTTAGTATTAAATTCAATAAATAAAAATAAATTATGTAAATTTATTTATTTTTTTTTCCAAATACAATTAATACAATAGAACAATGAACAAAATAGTAGAAGATCTATACTAATAGTTATCACTGTATAAAATAGAAATTCCATGTAACAGTTTCTCCATTTTTTTTTCATTATGTAATTAATCGAACTGTCTAAAAAATAGTACAGCGAAATAATGATGTTAGTTTTGTAATATTTTGATTAAAAATAAATTATGAAGCACCCACTGGCATTTTTTACGAATATCATTTTTACTGCAGAAAAGGAATAAGAACCTCTCCAGGTATTATAATTGAACCCTATTTCTATCAATAATAATTTCATGATATAAATATTGTTTGATAAGAATGTGATTTGTGTTTTTTTGTTCTTGAAAAGAAATTTTGAGAAGAAATTCTGTAATTAATTAGTAAACTGCACGCGTAGTCGATCCAGCTAACTAGCGAAGATAGTGGCATAGACTTCTGCAGTTATGATTTCTATTTACAGGCAATTTTTGCTAGTAGCATACCTGAGATAATAGAGCTCGTAGGCAGTAGGTCCAAGTACAGCGGCGAATACAAGCGGGAACACGGAAAGAGGTATTATTACGTTAAATCCACTCATCAGTCGTGTCTGTCTATTAATTATATCCTCCGTGTATATCACTCTTTCATCTACACCCAGAGAGAATATCATCACGATTTATTTCAAAATCAACACTCTTTATTTTCTTAAAACAAGTTTTCCACATGAGAGTGAAACACCTTGTGATAAATGACTAGAGATCTTTTCTTTTGTCTCAAACAAACAAACACTCTCTTCAATCAATTGTTTTGATCGATAAAGATATATATTTAGTAGACTGAATAAACCTTATGATTTTTTTTCTTTGGGTGTATCTAAGGGATATTTATATACACTAAAAAACATACATACATAAACACATTTCATGAGCTTCTTGCCAGTAATTCGCTATATGTAATCCTAGAAAAAAATCAGTGGAAGGTTGCCTCGGATTATCTGTTGTTTCACAATCAGCCTCGACTTGGATTTAGAACTCGAGGAAACCATCTAAATCTAAACTTTCATCATTAACGAATGTTAGATAACTTTCTATTGACTCTGCACTTCATCTTTAAATCGTTCTGAATAATTGTCCTAGAATGATAATAAAAATAATTTCTTAAAATTAGAATTGATATTTAGGAATTAGGCTACTGCTTTCCTACTACTTATACTGATAAAATATAGCTTCTTTTAAGCTGTGGGTCCTGTAAGCATACTTTAAAATTGTTCAAGAGTTCTTGACTCTGAGATAGGTCGACTCATTTCAAGAACCGATTTTCCATTCCTCTAAATCAAATCGAATCGATCTTTCCACGAGAATGGATGTAAACTCGGCGTATTGATTTCCAGATTATAATATTACTGAACTGAGCCCTGATGTTGAATCATCAGCTTCGAAGATTAATGTTCAATCAAATCCAGAATCATTTGAAATTATAAGCTGCAAACAAAGATTTTCTTATACATTGAGAGCAAAGAAAATTCAAAAAATGTTTAAACTAAGAGAAAATATTTGTCAAATCTCGATATTTTATTAATTAATTGTATGCTTGGGACCTTTTCTCCATTTTTATTAACAAAAAACTTTTTAAAACGTTGAAAAGGATTTGTGAGAAATCTTTAAGATGCAACTAATTACAGCCAGCTATGCTTTGTAAGTTCTTGCATGTAGGCTGTCTTTTTTCGGTAATTATCTCCATCTCTTCAAAATTACGATTGAGAAAAAATAATTGGCATGCAGTTCTAAAGTGAATAATTTTCCACTATACGACTTTTTCCATTTTCCGAATTTAATTCTTTTTATCTTTTCTCTTTTTGCATGTATGTATCAGTATTCTATAAAAAATCAATAAATAATAGAATTCATATATGTACTAAAAATATCTAACTGCTTTCTGAAGATAAATTTCTTTCCTGCAGCAAATCAAATGGTTTTAAATTATGAGTGTTTGTTATGAAAATTTGACGAAATTTCAATTAAAATCAGAGTATTCTGTACTTTCAATCATTACTAATTTCACAGTTGTAATATCTGTACGAATGACCAATTTAGTCTGCTACCCAAAACACTCATTTGCTGCATCAAAATTGGACAAGATTAAAAATTGGAAAAATTCTTCTGCTGCCTCAAATTCAAATATGCAATATTTAACATCCATTCTACTAATTGAATAATTTCTAACAGGACTAAAAATGGCAATACAAACTGTATAGTTTATCCACGAGACACAAATAATTGAAACAGTGCAAGTTTGACGACTAATGTGGTCGACCTCGATTATAATAATCGTGAAAGTTTAAATTTATGTCAAATTACTGTAGGTCGTACATTCGGAAAGGATAAAAGAACATATCTTTGCATTTCTGCCTTTATGGTATTTTTCAAAACTTGAAACTAACATATGCAAAGAAAGAATGTTATTCTTTGTAGAAACTGTGATGATATACTAGAAGAAAACTTCTAGAAACAAGATCTTATGAAATATAAGATTCCGCAGAGAGTTACAATCGACCCCTGCACCATATTTGTCGTTCTTGCTCTAAATTTCTATTCATATATTCAGCGTATTCCAATGCCTCACACAACCATGAAATATGAAACAGTCTTCAGAAATTCGCGACTTTATCATTTTTCCAAGTATTTCATTCTTTTTTATTTGAATAATGAAAGCTCTATTACTCCTCATTGATGAGATTCTAAATAAGCCTAACAGGAAGTGTCAAAAAGTGAAGATCCGCTGAAAATCATAAATCAGATTATGTTAGATTAATTATACCGCAATTACAGATTTTTCGTTATTTTTATTATAGTTATCATTATTACCTATCGTTTCCATTTTTATGGATATACATAGTAAATCATTTTCCCCGTGACAATAATGTCATCACTGCGTTCACCAAAGTGAAAACGAGCGATACTAAAAAGCTGCTTCGGAAAAAACGACGACTTTGAAAAACGCGACCCAAAACCATTTTTTCGATACTCACTTCTTTCTCTACCCATATTTTTCTCTGTCACTCACTTTTCTCGCTGATTCTTTCTTTGCTGAAAATAATCAACAAAAGGTTAATAAAAAAAGAAATAAAAGGTGTAACTAATCACATGAAAACAAATAGGATTAAGAAAGTATGAGTATGCAGTAACCAATTTTGTATAAGTTTTCAATTGCATAAGTTTTCAATTGCACATTAAGACATTTTGCTCCGCGATTAAGCAAAATTTTAACGAATGAAAGCGTTTAAAGTAGTGAAGCAAAATGTGGCTATTCTTGATAGAGATGAGGCTAGGGTTTCTGTTCTGACGGCTACGGTTGATTGTGGGTGTGTAGGCGGTGTTCGCCAGCTGGATCCCAGAGATTACGGAGCTCGCCGCGAACCGCTGCAAGTACGGTGGCCAGTACAAACGCGAGCGTGGACGCAGGTACCCCAGAAATCCACCTACGTGGATCCAACCTAAACCCCTAATCTAGCCCTAACTAATCCCCTGGTAGTCGCATAGAGATGAGGAATAATTCCGAATAGCAATGTGGTCCTCCTTTTTAGTCAGCATCCTTTTCTTCTTGAAAGGATCTTGCTATTTTTTCTTTCATTCTTCCCACATTTTATACAATTTTTCAAAAAAAAATATACATACACTCGATTGTGCTTTCATCGGTCTTTAAAATAACTCTGTTATCTTTTATGAAATTGGAACTTTTAAGCTTCAAATACGATAATCAGAATTATTTAGACAATATTAGATGATTCCGGCGTCTAATGAACTCAGTTATTGCCAAAAAAGTAATATTTTCAACTTTTTCTTTAATTTTGAATCACTTCTCAAATAAAAAACAGGAAATTTTTTAAAAGGGGTAGTTTTTGACCCATAAACGTGAGTTACATCAACTTTTTTCTTTATTAAACTTTTTTAAGAATGTAACTATATTTGTCTTCACTTTTTTACCTTTTCTGAAGACTGTTCACGATATTTAGACAAAAATCTAACTATTTTTACGCATCACATGAGAAAATAAGAACGTTACCAAATAAAGATAATTTTTTTTTCTATTTTGCCTTACAATTTTGTTAAATAAATCAAGAGATTAGTTTTGCATAACAATTTCTTTAACTACTTTTGGAAACCTAGAGACTGCACAATCGATCGTTGTATAAATATTAAAATAAGATACAAAAATAAGGTATAAAATAACATAGAATCTAATTACAGCTTGATGAGTAACTAAAGTTAAAAGTTAAGGAAGTTTGAAGGAAGCGACGAAGAAGGACTGACGACTGCTATCTGAGATAACTAACCCTCTAACTAGCGTAAAACATCCTAATTCCAGAGATCCGTGTTTGTTAGAGAGATCGCATCCTGGATATTTTATCCACTACACTGAACCAACCTCTAAACCCCTTTTTTCTTATTAAACCCATCTGCTGAATCACCGCTTTCTTACCATCTCTTACCAGTTAGAAAATCTTGGTAACACGTGCTGGTACATGCTTGGAATTTTGTAAAAAAAAAAGAGAAACACACAAGTCTTATAAGATATTATATAATAATAATTATATAATACAATACACACACCGTAGCTAACAACAAAATATGCTGCATCCGTTTATATTGTTACGTATCATATCTATCGCCTTAAAGGTCGCAATAGTTCATTCCAGTTCCCCTTCTCTCAAATTCGTCGAGAGTACGTAGTATTTTTTGTAGAAAATCGGTATATTTCGTCGCGTAGAAACTCTTGATAGTCTCTTTCTACTACTCTCTCTTTCACGTATCTTGTCGTTTGGTTCTCACCTTTTGTTCACCTAATTGAGAATTATTTTTCATTTACTTTTTCGTATTAAAAGAGAATTTTCTCTCGTATAAAGGGAGATGCGCTTTTTCTAATTTCGTCTTTTCTTTTCGTTTTGAAGAGCGTTATTAAATAATAAGCTCTTTTGCATTAATCTGCGTACAAGTATGCCGCATGCTGAATCGAGTACTAATGCAAATAGTGATCATCGGTGGGCTCGGCATACTTTTATTTAATTATTCTACTTTGTTCCATTTTCCCTCATTTTCCAGACAATAATTTTATAAATCACCGAGCGCACCGATATTTACATAATTTAGTGCTTTCGTTAGATTGTTTCACGTAGGGTTGGCATCAAGTAACGACATTTTGCTTGGCCATTAACGACTCAAGGTGTTTTAACATTTCTATCCTCCTCGCTGCGCGATACCTCGCATTTGTAATCCCGTCAATTTTTCAATTTATTTAAAGTAACAATCAACAGTAAAGTTTATTTTATATATTCTCGTTCCGATTTTTTAAAATCGCCGGTGTTTCACCCTTACTTTCTAGATTTTATTGGAAAAAAGAATCATGAAACTCTTCTTTATTCTTAATTCTTGAGGGTATTTACTTAAAATTCTGCACGATGCCTGAAAATTCGCACAAAGCTCGCGCTCGATGCTAATTCTTTAAATCGTGCATCGTTTTTTACTATTATTAATTATTATATATTATGTATAGAACGCAGAGCTACGGTGCACCGCCAAAATTTTTTCTTATTCTTGTGCTTTCCACCGGCTTCGAGGCGGAAGAAAGTGCTCGATTTCTGTTGCGAACAATTTTACTGTCGGTTTAGTCAATTGCAGTTCAATTGAGTGCAATTTTGCACGTTAGCATAAATTTTAAATTGAAATAGTTTTTTTAAATTAAAACATAATTAGTACTCAATTTAAATCCACCCAATCTCAAATCAGACAGTCCGCGGTGCAAATGAAAAATTTCATGTCAATATACTGCTTTTATTTTTAGCTGATTTCCATCATTTGTTACATTCTCAGCATTCTCAGAAGATTATAAACAAGAAATTCTCTATTTACGTCACTGTGTTCCAGACCATAAATGAGAAATACAATGTTAAATAACAATTAGTATATTTGTGAATTGTATTTCGGATTTTTGTAAGAGGAATTAATTATATTTTCATTTCAATTCAACAATGAAACATAAAGGTTAAACGAAATAAGGTTTTCTTATATCAACCTCTGTAGATGGCATCTAATTAGTAATCAGTGCCCTGATAATTGTTCCTATGTGTACATGCAACGAAATCCAAACGCACTTTACATGGAAGGAACTTTCACAGAAGTACGAGGTGAAACAGTGTTCCTTTGTAAATACAATATAATTCCTTGCATTACCATGCAAGTTTGCCTAATTCTTAATCAGAAACCAACTTAATTTCTAGAAACTTAATTTAGCGATGAACCAGCCGTTAATTAGCCATATATGTAAGTGGAAATATCGAACATGACAAACGCATATTATCTTCCTCAATCTTGAGCATTCGATTCCAAACGAATATTTTTAAGTTATTATCTTATCTCGGAAAATCGTTACATATTCCTTTCTTCCTGTGTTCCTCCCTTGAAAAGCTAGAAATATAGCTCCAATCTATTACCAAAGCACATGGTAGTTTAGTCTTAGATGTATTGATTAATCTTGTGTTTTCGTACTCCACATTTACTGTACATATGTATATAATTAAGTACAGCATATAGAGTAAACTACAGTCAATTCAAAAATGCGTACGTAAACCTGACGAGGATAAACAAATGAATAATTATCTCTTGAAACATCAAAGGTCGGGTCAAGATATTTTTTTTAAATTACACACACAATATCTTCACAAAGTTCATTATAAATTTCCGAAAAAACGATATTGAATTCGCAGGCATTAAAGGATAGTAACGATTCAGCAAATTCCTGTTGTGAGATCTCAACTGCTCACGACGCTGCCGTTCTGACGTTGAATCCTCATTTTCACTTTCATTTACTTTTGTACTTCCTTCTCGTCGAACGAAATTTCCGACTTCGATCTAAGATTGCAGCGTATATTTTATACACAATAATTCGTAATCTCTTGAACGACCATAAACAACTGATTACCAGGTTTCTTAACTATAACAAAGCGTGCAAGCGTTTGTCGAAATTTAACCGTGAAAATTCTATCTTGAAAATAATTCTGGGTTTGCAAGAGGAATGGGCTGTGTTGATTATGAGGAATTCTATGTTGATTATCAAAGAAAAATGTTTTGGCAATGTTAATTCTCAACGCGAATTCAACGACCGACAGCAGTGCGTGAGCACCGCGAACAAAAGACAGCTTTTGTGAGAGTGCAGACAAATCTTAAGTATGTTTGATACTTAATACACACTAACTTTTTCCCCATTTTTAATAATTTATTAACAAACGATTAACTGTGAGCACTGCAAAACATTTCAAGATTGAAGTAATGAAGATTAAAGGCAAAGATAGAGTAAATGCAATAAAGTGAATGTACCTAAACGATATAAATCCACTAAAGAACAGATAGACGTGTCGGCACGTGTAGTATCGTTAGGCTTAGGTGTAGGTGTGTAGGATCTAGGTGTAGGTAGCCTACCTACCCTGCCCTTTTATCAAATATAACGTGTTCGTATACACTCATGCACACATCAAATAATTATGGGCCGTGGCGCACATAGCGGTACAGCACTACTTATCGTGTCTCTATGCGTAGCTACGCTGCCCGGTAGTCAAAACTTTCCCTTAAATTCCGTTCATAATGCAAATATTATACTTCCTCTCCTTAAATACCAATGACAAACTGACGAGACATGATTGACAATCGACCGAACAACAACTAAATAAATCAAGTCCTGTTAAGTATAATGATGCGAGTGTTGTGTTCTGTTCTATCTCGTGGTGTAGGCCATATTCGCCAGTTGTATCCCCGAGATAATTGACCTGATCGGGACGCGAAACAAGTATGGCGGCACTTTGAAGAACGAGCGAGGTCGCAGGTGAGACACAAAAACCAAAATAGCCACCCCAACTCATCCGGACCCTTCCTTCCATTTATCAGAGAGCGAGACCCTACATTTCTGCACATCTTATCATTTTATTTCATTCTCTCCCTTTTCTCTACTTCTCTTCATCTTTCCACACTTTTCTTACTTTACTTCTGTTCTATTCTATTTTTTTCTATTCTATTCCATTCTATTCTATTCAGTTCAGTTCTTCTTTCTACTATTTGTCCAATTCTTTTTTGTGTGTTCTATTCATCTTCTACTTCTTCTTCTCCATATCCTCCTTTCCTCGTTCAGTTTCCTTCACATATTTTCCTATTGTTGTATACTTAGCGAAGAATCTTAGCAACGCTGTTGCTAAGTTGTCTGACTCGTGAAACTGAATTCACTAGTGTAGTTCGACACTAGTGAATCTAATTCACCCTCACCCCACGTTCGCCACAAAATCTACCTCCACTAACCATCTCTCAAAAGTCCACTGCAGATCTACCACACCCAGCAACTGGTGTTAGCTTGTTTGTTACACTAACCGCATTTGAGACAAATACCGCTTCAACGTCGAACCTTTCTTCTAACCTTTCTACTAATCTCTTCTCATCGACGAAGAACCATTGTCTATCCATTAGTATTCATACTTATACATGTCTCTAGATTCTTGATTCTAGATTTTTTGTTCAGACTTTGATTCTTTGCCTGACAATCTTTTGACTTCTTCTAACTATTCTTTGCATCTAACGAATGAGTTTCAAATAGATTGTAAAACTAGTCTTTTACCATTTCATCATCTTACATCATTCAATCATTCAGTTTTTCTATTGTTTTGTGCGCAATTGTTCTTTTCAAATTCAGGTATTAAGCGAATAGCGATAGGTGTATAGTCAATTTAATAAATGCATAAAGCATATATATTATATGTCTATAAAGTAAGTAATGATATAAAGTAAATATAAAAGGTAAAGAAGTAATGGATTTGCTAATGAGGAAGGTTCGCGGGCAGTGTTTATCTCCGAATGTGCGAAATCAACACCCAGCATGCACCCTGCGTTTCCAAAATGAATGCATTTAACCTACTGTTGTAACCACATCAGTGTAATAACCTTGATGTTTTAGTCAGTATTAATGATCGTTTTCGTGTCATGTCCTTGAGAAAAACCTCGAACGCAGATGTCAAAAATGCATATCAGTGTGCATAGTGCAGGTCTGGTTAAGGGTGTTGGAAAGTTGTCGCAGTGACTGGTTTGAAATTTCCTTTTCACGCGAAAAATATTAAAAATACAAATTTCCTGGCTCTTTAGCTCCTGTCCTACTTCTGAGGAGCTGAAAAGTTGCGAAAATTCTATTTTTAGTATTGTTGGCTTGAAAAGATCATTTCAAATTGATTGCTGCAAACTGCCTTCCAGCATCCTTAAGGTGGTTGTCGCAAAAGGAAACAGCAAGTTGAATGCTGATATAGTGTTCCAAAAACAATGCTATTTTTCTTTTAGAACATACATTATTACTTTCAGTTTCCTGTTTTCTAGCGGCAGAACCACCTGGAGGATGTTGGAAGGGCGGTGCAGCGGCAAATTTCGAATTCTCTTGTTATAAAAAAAAATATTCAAATAGAAATTTTTTGGTTTTTCAACCCGAGCTCTTTTTTAAATAAACTAAAGGTTGAAGAGCAGAAAAATTACTCCTTTGAATATTTTTTGAGGTAAGGGGGAATTGGAAATTGGCTGCTGCACCGCCCTTCCAGCATCCTTAAGGTGGTTGTCGCAAAAGGAAACAGCAAGTTGAATGCTGATATAGTGTTCCAAAAACAATGCTATTTTTCTTTTAGAACATACATTATTACTTTCAGTTTCCTGTTTTCTAGCGGCAGAACCACCTGGAGGATGTTGGAAGGGCGGTGCAGCGGCAAATTTCGAATTCTCTTGTTATAAAAAAAAATATTCAAATAGAAATTTTTTGGTTTTTCAACCCGAGCTCTTTTTTAAATAAACTAAAGGTTGAAGAGCAGAAAAATTACTCCTTTGAATATTTTTTGAGGTAAGGGGGAATTGGAAATTGGCTGCTG
>CAJFCO010000373.1:932229-946737 GCA_904066015.1 Synergus gifuensis
AAACGGCTTTTCAACACCCTTCTTTATAAAAGGTTTAAAGTGACTCGAGTGAGAGAGGGGATCTTACAATGTGAGCAACTTCTTAACAAGTTGGACGTCGCTTTGTAAACGAAGCGAACATGGGTGCACTTCGAGTCGATCAACAATACTTACTCGCGACAGAAACTTACTGCTTTAACACAACTAAAAACTGTTAAAGTATTTAACACCTATTTAACATCAATTACATTTATTAACGTAACTTTCATCCGTTTAGGTAACTTCCATCTGTTAACATTATTAAGAACTATTTCTCGACCTGTCTTCAAGAACTTTGGACAACTAAAATAATAATATTCAATAACCTTTCTTCATCAATTTCAGACAGACTTTTTAGCAGTGCTTCTGACAAATACTACAATTTTTCACAAATTAGGCATCAATTTCTCAATTAATTTTAACTCACTCCTAACATTAAATACTTTTCTGACTGTCTTATTCTATAACTTTTCTTCCTCTATAATTATTCCGACGCGTTTATCTCAAGCGGCACAAAGACATTCTTTTCAGTCAACTTCTTTGCGTGATAAAAGAAAAATGTCAAAATTGAAAAATCGAGCGTCCCGTGCACAATGCAGAAAGCAGTTTTTTTTTTCCAGGTCTTATCGTCAATTCCAAAGAGTTCAACGACGTGAATTCAATTCGTAATTTTAAATCGTGCGCGCGCTTCCGATTGATTGCTTTTTGCGTTTTTTCCTTCTATTTTTGTTCCAGAGAGCGACCGAAGCACCCATTCACTCGTGCCTATTAAATTCACATTTATATTTTTATTTTAGAGTACACAGTCGCAGAAACGTAGCCCAGACAGCATGGAATGACACAATATGATCACAGTTTCTTCTTCTATCGGCACTAACACTCTTGTTCTTCCTCGTTTGACCTAAAGCAATTTAGTAACAACGAAGTATGTAGTAATTAGACAAATAGAGTAGGTACACACTTGTGCTTGATCTTTTTCTCCATCGAAATCTACCAAGGAACAAGCCTGCACTTCAATAATTTGCGACAATCTACAGATAACTCTTTTTATCTCTAGTATAATAATAATCTGTAAATACTTAGGTGTCTAACTGTTCAATTACATTAGTTGGCTAAAACGACTCACTCCATATCCTATCAAGTCCTGGTAAGTTTAGTCATTGAGCCTATTTATCACACAGTAAACTTCTACGAAATAGGCTCATTGATTGATTAATATTTCCTTGTAACGTTATGTATCCGTTGGACATTTTGTTTGCTTAGTATCGTATCGATCGATATCCCACCAAGTGGGGCAAAATCGGCCATTTACTTTTCATCAAAGCTACCTTCAGTTCTTAAAAGATTTTTATTTACTTTGCCATATAACTTAAAACTAATACCTGATATTATGTAAAGTGAATTAAAATGAATCAATCTTTTAAGAAAGAAGTAGAATTTTGAAGAGAAAATTGTCGTTTTGCCCGATTGGACTGAAAGGTTCAACAACTTGAACCTCGAAGATCGCGTGGCTCGATCCGATCCACTGATGAGGAGCATTCACTGGTTTTATTTATCTACTGGACAAAAGGTTCGAACAACGCAATCTTCGAGAGAAACGTTAACTCGGACGAATTTTCACCAAGGCAGCAGACTAAACTGGTATCGATTCGATGTTCTGACAATGTGTGTATGTTCCTTTTCCTATGCTTTCTCTCGATCCCTTTATCACAATCCAAACAATTTTTTAACTAACAATCACATTTCATTCTCTGTAACAACGTACAATCGGGAGTGAATTTTAGAGTCGCTAGTTGGTTGATACATCAATGTAGATTACAGTACACGTATGTCTTTTTTCATATGATAAACACATGAGGTCTGCATGTCCTTTTTAAGTCACCTTTATCACTTAATTGCTTCACACTTATGTCACTTAATTTTCACTTGTTAATTCCATTCTCACGTTGAAATTAAGGTGTAAGGTTTCACGTCCCTTTGTCAATATATTTTATATTTTGAATATTATTTTTTTATAACTTATAAATCAATGAAAAATAATTAGAATGATGCAAACCTCATGTCAAACACACCTTTGTAGACGCTTGCTTTTACCGAAAAATTATGACTGCTTTTGCTAATCCTTTTAAGACTCTTGCTAACATTTATTTTGTGTTGGCAGACACATTGTTGTGTGCGGCCACATCACCTACGAGTCTGTCTCGCACTTCCTCAAGGATTTCTTACACGAGGATCGCGAGGATGTCGACGTAGAAGTCGTCTTCTTACATAGGTATGCTAACTTTCATGTTCATGAGAAGTTTACGAAATTCTTGGTATCAGATTGAAAATGTTATCAAATTGAAAATGTTATCAAATTGAAAATGTGATCATCCTGAATTCTTTTAATAATGCGATCCTTTTACCGTTCATATCAAGGATTTTAAGTTCCGAGTATCAAATTTACAGTTAAAGAATACTAAAGGATATTACTGATTAGTTTTAATGTCAAACGAGTTTCTAGATTACAAAAGACAATATTATGAGCTCATAAATCATGAGGAGCGGCACCAGCTACTAAAAGTCAAAATGATTCAAACTCTTGCTCTTTCCGTAGAATAAAGTTTGCACCACTGAAAAATATGTAGTTTCAAATCCGGCAGCTTAACCTTGACCGGTGATTGGTCGTATACTTAAAAATATTCACTGTGCATTTTCTAATCTATATTTAGAGACAGCGTGGTAAGTACAAAGTTTCTTCGAGGTCTCGAGTAATCGATGCTACATTGCTGCACACAACATATAATGTGAGGATGATCAGACAAACTAAGGAAGAGTAGTCACTGTATCAGATTCGTGACACTATTGTTGGTCAACTTCCTACAAATCCCAATTGTCATTTGATCTCACTTTCATTTGTTTGAATCATCTTAGAATTATAAAACTCGGTCAAACAATAATTCGGACAAATGAAAGTTAGGTCAAATGTTACTTTAGAAAAATAAAATTAATAGTAAAGTTGGTCGAGGTTTGTTTGGTTGACGCAATCTAAAGTTGACGCAATTCTAAAGTCACTTATGGCAAGGATTCCTTACTCACACATCCACTGATACTGAAACCAGCCTCTTTTTTGAGAATAGCTCGAGAAATCTGAATATGTACGACAGGAACGTTTAAGGCCTTGTAGAAAGGTCACCTGTAGATAAAAAGTTTCATCAGGAAGTTCCGAAAGAGTCAGTTCTACGTGATCGGCCTCTCGGGACGTCTGATCACCGTATCGTAAGGAGTGGCCTGTGTTTGCAGGAAAGAACCTGATCTCGAATTGGAAGGTCTTCTCAAGAGGCATTACACGACCGTGGAGTTTTTTCAGGGAACTATGATGAATGCCGTGGATCTGGAGCGCGTCAAGGTACCCTTAACCCTAGAACCACAAAATCCTACCAAATCACATGCCTCCATTAATCCAATCCCGAGTCCTATTCTTCCCAACGTGCGCGGATCTCAACGTTTCTACTACAGATTTTGTAGGTTGCTACCGATTTTCGTCTGGATTTACGCCACCGAGTTGACCAATGACCTCTACTCAGAAATCTCGTTTTTCAATTAAATCATGACAGCTCTCGCTTTTATTATTACAGTATTACTGGACGTCGATTATGTATCTTCTCATTCACATCCGCCCTTCACATTGACTTCACTTTCACTTCACCAGTCATTTTTCCAAAATTCGAGCTACATACATTTTTCATGTTTTAAACTTCATGCTAGTCTTCTTTTTAAAAAAGTCGTGCAATGAAATGTGTCAAAAATCTCTAAAAATTCATAGAAACCTCTTGAAATTCTTTAATATTTGTAATTCCTTTAAAATCACTAGAAATTCTTTTAAATTTCTACGATATAACAGTTAAAATCCCTTTATATCCTTTAAAATCTATTAAAATTATTGGTAATCTCATCTAGTTCAATGAAATTCTTTAATATATCAAAAAATCTTTTAAAAATCATAAAAATTTCTTGAAAAATTCGAAAGACATTTTTTTTCAGTGTAGAAAAAGTGGTGTAACGAAATGTCTCGAAAATCTCGCATTGTTGTTTTGATTCAGATTTACTTTTGAATGACTTGAAGTTATAAAAGCAAAACAACATAATCGCGCGCGTGACGTTTAAAACGTCCAAAATTGCAAGTTGTACGAATTTTTGAAAAATGACAGGTGAAATGAATGTGAAGGTGAATGCAAAGGTGAATGTGAAATAAATGGGAAGACACATAATCAACCCCCTGATCTAGTTATATCTGTGTACATTAATTGCATTGGATGCCGTGTATATGTAAATATAGATACGTAAATTGATCATACATAGGTATATAAATACTACGAGTCATTCCAAAGATTGTTTTCAATTATAGTAAAAATTTCGCTTTCTTAATCTTCGGAATGATCTTATACATATATCATATATATTTGTATAATTACCATACATATTTATGAATTCTATACATTTATATAAACTGACTAAACATTTACACAAAAGCATACTCGATCCGTCAAGGTTTTTGTTTCTGGGATTGTTTATACTCATTGAATTCTCTAGATTTATTACTTCACGCGAGGTGAGGCTGTCTCTCATCGCCGAGTCGTTGACAATTTAAGATTCGAGGCTTGTCATTCTAAACTGTCTTTCAGTCATTCCGAGGACTTTTATTATCGGTTACGCATTACGGCAAGTAGTTTTCAACACATTCACTTCTTCTCGTGAAATAATTGGCGGAGTTTATTCTCGAATCGATGTAAAGTACCACTTTGTGGTTTATCCCATGAATATAAAGCGAAGCGACGAGAGGTGGCTGCACGTAGAAGAAAACGCCTGCGACTGCATGGTATGCTGTATTGAGCTATGAAGCCGAATCACCGTGCAGTAGATTTATTTAGAATTATTACCATTATTATATGGACCATTTTCTGTCATTTTCCATTTTCAAATATCATCATCAGAAAGAGGTCCTTATAAATATATTTAAACATGTAATTTTATGCATTCGACTCTACAGATTATTTGAATTTGTCTTTAATTATATTATACTTGCTTTACATTTACTTTACTTTAAACATGTTGTTTAAAATGGTCAAAATCTATAGTCGAATGCATAAAGCTCTAGCATCGTTTATCTTAAGCTGTATTTCAATTTATCAGTTCGACAGCTATTTGCTTTATGATTTACACTCGCAAAGGCAAGTGAGCTGAACCTAGAGTTGAATGTTGTTATTTTAAAGCCAAATTTATATGATTTTGTCGGATTGGATGAAATAGGAAGCCACCAGACCTTGAACTGGAGGGACTATTCAAACGGCACTTCACCACCGTCGAGTTCTTTCAGGGGACCATCATGAACCCCATTGATCTGCAGCGGGTCAAGGTGAGTTTATGATTAGTCAACAACATGATCGCAAGAAACGTGCACCTACCATTGTCGGATTTGACGATATTTGTCTTTGTGTTGACAACTTCTGAGCCATTGAGATGTTGTGTCTGTCTCGTTGTCCTCGCTAGCGGAAGTAGCAGCAGTTCCAAATCCTTTATTAACTCAGGTGTTCCTCTTCAACTTGCTTATGAAATAAGATGAAAGTATATTTTATCTTCAGATGATAAGTTTCATTCACTGGTGCTTAGCTTCGAAATTCTTTGAAATATTTTCAAATCAATAAAAATCTCTCAAAGTTTATAAAATTGCAGAATTGTGGTTTATACATAGAAGAAGTTATGCACACAGTAAATGAACAAGCTAAGCTAAAAAAAAGAAACTAAAACTGTCGAAACTGCTGCTCACAAGGACGCATTGACAATTCGAGCGTAAATACACGCCAATGAAAAGTGCTGTTGTTTCCAGGACATGATTGTTGCCTGTATGTTAACCCTGTATTCCTAAAATAATATCTGCCATTGTTGATCGTCGTTAACACGCTAACGTGAAAACGAACGTTTAGTCTCTTTTATGAGTTTCACGCCCTTCTAGTCAATCTTATTTTCTATTCAATCAAAATATTTCCGAAATTGCGATTGTGTTCGAAGTTGAAGAATCAATTACTGGCATCGATCCACTTAATCCATCCGCTTTAGAACTACTGAGTTTCATACTTTGACCACCTTAAGAACCTTTCTTAAGATGTACTTAGTTCTTCACTTTTTCTCGATAAAACTATCATGTACGCGAATTATCCACATATATATATATATATATACAATAGATGTACATTTTGTACTACGAGAAAAATCCCCTCTTGAGGCTAATTTCTTTCTCGGATAGACCCATGCCTGCTGTCGACCCAGGAGGGTAAGTGCTCGTGTTTTTGTGAAGCTTGATGTTAACGACCATTGTAGAGGTAGTAATTAGCGTAAAAGTACATAGTACATACTTTAGCATTCAGTTTACAGTACCCTCACACAAATAGTGATGTATATTGAGCGATCGGTCCAAAAAATGAAGGTTCGAACATTTCGACTCGAAAAAGTTGACGAATTTCGATGGATTTCGATAAATCACGAGAATTTCTCGGCTCGACTTGCATCATTACTAGTAAAGGGGTAAACCGAGCGTAATCAAATTCCTTTTATAAAACTCGAAAGTTTTACTTAGTGTTCCTAGAACTCTTCCTAGTACAGCATGTTAGAACGAGCTTGATGATAGCGCAAAGCACGATGGATGTTTGTTAATTAATTCAAATGATGAGCTCCAATTTGTTGATACTTTTGGTATGATTTTTGATACGACTGCGGAAGATCACTGTGCCCAATTTCTATTCAAAGTTACTTCCACTACTACACTGCAATATTTCTCATTAATGTTTACCTATAATAACTTGAGCTTTCATCATGATTCATTAGAATTGTAAATCGAAATTTTATACATTCAATTCTTAACCTATTTTAAAGAATTGTTTTATGAAATTATTTTATGAAAGTGCTTTAGGTGATTGTTTAATTTTGAAGTTACATGAGAAAAAGCATGAGGAAAACTGAGTAAAATCTTTCAAATGAGATTTTGAGCAAATTCAATCGATGTATCATTCTACATAGGCGTGGTTAAGAAATGTAGCACTTTTCGGATCGATTACGATTTTTCATTTGCTAATGGGGAGTTGAGAACTCATTCTTTTGTCAGTTTGAAAGAGAATGAAATTGCAGTGACCTTCCGCTATAAGTTGTATTTTCATTGAAACTAAATTTAGTATTTACTCGTGGTAGTTTTATGAAACAACCCCTTACACATGCGTAGCCTCCTGGATTGTGGATTAATAAAATTCTCATAGATTGCATAAGTTAAGAATGCGCTAATTATTTCGTTGAATGGTTCACAAATTAACTCCCTGCAAAATGTCATAGACTGGAAATTTTAAGATTAGAATAACTGGAGGCATCCGAATTGTTTGTCTGGTTATTGTTATTTTTTCAGTGAATAGTTTAGTAAATTAGTAACTATCGAAGATATACGTACATTCGGGAAAACTTACAAGTTCTTTTAACATTTGTAGAATTTCCTAAAAACAACAATTTGTATATCTTCGATACTTAATAGCTTCTCGCTATAATATTCATCATTTAACATACATGACATTTTCCATCATCAAAGCACTCGAAGCATGACACGACACTACAAATAATTCTAGTACATCTCACATTAAAGGCGAGGTTTTCCAATTTTATTATAATCTCGTTTATTCCGCCTTCATTCTTTCAAATTTCTACATTTCTGCAATATTCCTTACTTTCAATAAAATTTCCAAATTTTATAAATGTACTTTTAAATCTATAAAGAAACTTTTCGGATTCGTTTTCAAAATTTTCGGATAATTTACGGAAGCTCTTCTATCACCTTTTATCATTTTATTCCTCTCAACTGTCCTTTGTCCGATAAGCAAATTCGTGATGCAAGAATGTCAAGATATGGAAGTCTATTTTTTTCCTTGAGTTTGTTCTCTAAATAAAATTGATGTACAGTATTGTTTTATAATTGTTTTATAAAATATATGTGAAATTCTTTCATCACGAGATTCTACTTTTGCTAATTATCATCCAGCGATTAGTTCCCAACCCTCTCCATAAATTTGCATTCTCATTCCAACCCCTGAGCAAAAAGTAGAATAGCATGAAACGGCGGTTTGTACTTTTTTAGGTGCACGAAGCAGATGCGTGTTTGGTTTTGGCCAATAAGTACTGCCAGGATCCGGACGCAGAGGATGCAGCCAACATCATGCGAGTCATCTCCATCAAAAATTATTCGGACGACATCCGCGTTATCATTCAACTCATGCAGTATCATAATAAGGTATGCATCTTCGGAAAAATGTAATGAAATGTATCTTTACAAAGGTTCAAAATATTTTACATTTCACATTACGTATTTTACATTTAGCATTAACATTTAACTCTGTTAATTTTCATTTTTCGTTTTTCAGAGTCTAAAAACAGACTTAAACTGTAACAAAAACTAGATCTTTCGATCTTTTCTTTGACGTTTTATTTTTACCTTTTATTGGCCTGTTTATGTTGTACTTGTTAGAAATATTGTTCTTGTTACTTTTCAGGCCTATTTATTAAACATTCCATCTTGGGACTGGAAGCAGGGTGACGATGTGATTTGTCTGGCGGAACTGAAGTTAGGTTTCATCGCTCAGTCCTGCTTGGCGCCAGGATTTAGTACAATGATGGCAAACCTCTTTGCCATGCGTTCCTTCAAGACGGTCAGTAACATTCGTTCTTCATTACTTTATTTATAACGCTATCTACTATGCATGTGTGAAAAAACGCGTTTTCATAGTTTCTTTTTTCTTTGTGAAACTGTTCACAGTGATCGCGCGGGTGATTTATCTTTTGTTCGAATTTTCAATCAGTTCGTTCATCATATATGTATATGAAAACTTGATCTCTTAAGTTCTGAACACATATTTAAGTAAATCATTTTCTTAATCACAATGGTGCTGCTCCATCGAAAAATTACATTAATTTTGGGTTGGATTTTTTCAAAATGCTTCCATATCATTTATCGAAATTCAATACAGTATTAATAACTATAACTATTACTATAATCTGGATTCCAAGTCAAACCTTATATTAAATTCTAAGAATTTTAATTATCTTCTCGATCAAGATGATGTAATGTTACTCAATTTTCTAATCCAAGATATCGATTCATGTCCATAATAATATGTATATCATCTTTGTCGTGATTTTCAACCTTTTTATTGTATGATTTTCATCTAAAAACGAAGCTTTGACTTGGAACAAAATATCGACACCAGTCTGGCAAATTCGCGTTGTTAAAATCTTCAAAGGATGTAAAATTAGTTCGATGGTAAAGAAAGCAACGCCTCACTGTGGATGTCACGCATCTGAACATGCATAGGCGCGCGTGTAATTTAGAAATGGTTGGTTGATTGGTATCAGTCGCCCGATATACAGGCTTGGCAGAATGACTACCTTCGAGGAACCGGAATGGAGATGTACACCGAGACACTGAGCCCTACCTTCATTGGAATGCCCTTTGCCAAAGCAACTGAGTAAGTCGGTTCATGAAAACTGTCAAAAGACATCCAGCAGAGTGTAAATCTCCGTTTCAAGAGACTTGTTCCTGCGTGTATTCTTGCTACAGCCGAATGTCTACCCCTTAAAACTCGTAATAACAACAAAATCAATCTACTTACTCAATTACTACTACTTCATTTACTTACATGACATGAAAAACATTTCTACTCAAATCAGTTAACATACAGGATGTGTTAATTCCAAAATCATTTCATAGAAAACAAATTACTCTTTACAGCCATCCACCCCAAGCTCCAATGTATTCAGTACACAGAGTACCTAAACATTTGTATCTAAAATATTAGACAGATTGGAGCTTGGCCCTGTTTACAGCTAGGGTGCCTCAAAACAAATTAACAACATAATTACTGGATAATTTTGATGTACTCTACTCTACAAACCCGAGACTCACGAAAATCAGACATACTGTTTCACTTTTTGAATTTTGAACTCGTGGTCGAAAAATCGGATTTTATTTCACAGATTTATCGATGTGTAAAGTTGGCTGGAGATAAAAATGAAATATTTTAGCGAGGTATTGACAAGCGAATCAGAAAAAAAGAAGTAGCCTGGCTATTAATTTTGAAAAGAGCGCATGCTGTGTGTTTGGTTTTCTATTGTGTTTATTTGGACTGCGATTAACACGAGCTTCATTTATAACCGGACAGTCTCTTGAATCGGGTGAAAGGGATGAAGCTTTGCCTCGCCTATGTCTCTCACTACGCTCCACTCCGCTATGAACCTCTTTCTGAACGTGTCAACAATGTATAAACCGTATTTGTGCTACACCTAATCAATGTAACCACCCTTTCATTGCTTCAGTAACGTCGTATACTTCTTCACCTATTTTTTATGATGCTCTCTGACATTAATGTTGATATCGACGATGAATTTAATCTCTAATTCCTGTATAAGGTGCAGACGAGATGCAGGTTAAAGTAAGTTTATCCATAGATCAAATCATTTGCTTTTCAAATAAAAAAGTTGGCAATATCAGGATATTAGCGACATTACATTTTGCACAGTAAATTTTACTGCGTGTATTTTATCTTATCAGGGTAATTCGCAATACTTTTCAGAATTGAGTAAATTGACTGATTATGTCAAGAGGAAAATAATGAATTTGCCTCGAATCGGAGATAATTTGTTTTCGGTCAGCTCTAACTAGGTGCCTAATTGCCCGTACTGAACTTCCATTTCGTTGGTTTAATTCTCAAGTGTTTACCCGAAACTCGTTGAAAGGTCGCGTAAACAATTAGCGGTTCGGTGATAAAGGGGCGCGAAAATAAATACATAGAGTTGAATGGATAACTCATGAGATTCGGATGAAAATACATTCTAGTGAGAATTCATCGGGTCTGAATTCCATTATTAGGGATATTCTTTGCTGGGGATATTCGAACTCATCAATTAAGAAAAGGCTGTATATCACACGACCAATACTGACATTGCAGAATCTAGAGAAAACTGGAATGAGAAGGACTAATTCTGAAGAAATTTTATAAGAAATTAATTACACTTGATCACTCTCTATGCAGAAACTATTTGGAATATATTTTGTTAAATCGAATTCATGTCACGATATGCTTTACTCTCAAAGATTCGCCGAAGAATTATTACTCACTGTAGAAATATCAGACAACCATGCTACCCTCGCCCCTTTGATACCTGTGAACGGTAAATTGCTACTTGAACGCGAATGTATTAAGCGGTGAATAATTGAACGGTGCCAGCTGCTACCAGTTTTCGCGAGTTCTCAGTTTTTTTACGAGAAGTCGAAATTGTGTCAGTACCTTTTGTAAAAAAAGTTTCAACTTTTAAAACTCCGCTGACATTTCTTTTCGTAATAGCTTTATATTAAAGGGGAAACTTCGCTTCACACAAACGTACTAAACATGTAGTTTCCAATTTATTTTAAGATACCTTTTTATTCATTTAATTCTGGCAATGCGCTCATGTTTAATTAATTTTTTAAATACCTACTCGAAGCATCCTTATCATGTATTTAACAACGTAACTCTTCCATTCCTAACTTTACTAACGAAATAATAACATTTAAGCCAATCGTCTTTGTGCATAAATCATCGCATAACACAGGCCAATAAAATGTCACATAAAAATTATGAATATTTCTTCAAGTTAATACAGGACTTTAATATTCATTTATTTCAGAATACATAAACTAGGGTTTCTAGGAAAATAATTTTTTTTAGCACTTGGTATTGAATTTATGATAATCGAAAGGAGCCAAAGTCAAGATAATAGCGACAAATTTTATTTTATTAATTTATTGAAGTTTTATATTTTTTTAGGTCAAATTATTACGGATTTTTTTTATTTTGACGAACTGAACTCCGTTTTTCAACCCCTTTTGTAATTTTCTTTTCTATCTCCTTTTTTCTCACCCCCTTTTCTAAACCCCTTTTTCATTCTTTTTTTTAAACTCCCTTTTTCCAATCTCCTTTTCCAACTATCGTTTTGAGAAATCCTCATCTCCACCTATGTTTTCTTAAAATCATCCCCGATGTGAATAATTTTTAATATAAAATTAGTTGGCTTCTTTCGATTGTCATTGAAATTGTGAGATTCCGAATTCGTGGGAGTTTTAATAATATTTTTTGTCGCGAAAAGTATTGGTGAGCGAGTACAGGTTTTTTTGACGGTTGATGACGTGGAGTCTGGTTGGTTGGTGTTTCAGTCGCCGGACACTCAAGCGTGGCAGAATGATTACCTGCAGGGCACTGGCTGCGAGATGTACACGGAAACCCTCTCCCCGTCCTTTACCGGGATGACTTTTCCCCAAGCCAGCGAGTAAGTTCTCGCTGCCACCGGCTGCCACACATGCAAACTTACCCCTTTCTTTCACACTGATTTACTCACACATCTTACACTCTCTCACCACCTTTTCTCTCTGTTTCGAGTCTCCGACACGTTTTTTACTATACAGAGCACAAACGTGACAATTTATACATTATGCATCAACAAACGTTTTTTGACCTCCGGAGTTTTCTTTCGCCTGGCACCTATCTATAGTTTTATATTATACATTCTGTTTTTATTTTTCATTCACTTTTTGTGGTACTTTTGTGTAGAAATTTCTCATTTCTCTTCAAGATTACCGGTATACAGTTAGAGCCTGAGTATTTTGAAAGTTTTTAAATTTGCTAGCCCATTTCGCGTAATTTTCATACTTTAAGAATTTTTCAGGATTTTGCATTTTGCATTTTATACGATTTGCTCATCGCGTACATCCATTTTGCACACCGACGCATTTCTGGGGGACGAGTACTGAATTCTGGGATTAGTCAAAAATAAAATATATTAGAATATTCGTAGATACTAATTAGAATCTTTAAGAATTATTGAAACTCTTAATTTGGCAAATCCGTGCTTAAAATGACCTAAAATTGAAAAAAATATGCTTTTACGAAAATTTGAATGTACAACGAATCTCATGAAAAGGTAGTCATTAGGGTAAAACAACATTCTTTTTATGAATCCTCGCTATCTTCTTTCACTTGGAGAAAAAATAATTGCCCAATTTTTTGGTCTTAGGTTTCATTTCTAGGCAGTTGATAGAGAGCAATTTCATATTGAAAATTTTATATATATTTCTAATGACCTACTGCTAACCACGTTGAAGTTTAGTAATCGGGGAAATTTTATGCTGGATTAAGAAAAAAATGAAATATTTTATCAATTTCTATATCTCTGTGAATCCGGCATAGATTCCCCTAATTAGTAGAAGCTCTTCAAGATTAACGAAGTAATTTAATATAAGAAGTTGATTCCATTTAACACAGTTTTTTTCATCAGTGCCCGTCCCCTTGCCGTGATGCGTTTGTGTGTGTTTTAGGGTTTCAAGCTCATTAATCATTGTACTTCTCTCTACTTGCATGCCTGCTGTTACATTTAAAATTAATAAGGTAACAATTATTCTTCCAAATTAAGAAAAAAAGAATCTACGACATAAGTGAAATAGTAAATGATAATGAAGTGTGTG
Organism: Synergus gifuensis; assembly: GCA_904066015.1. Classification (NCBI taxonomy): domain Eukaryota; kingdom Metazoa; phylum Arthropoda; class Insecta; order Hymenoptera; family Cynipidae; genus Synergus; species Synergus gifuensis. The sequence goes on from CAJFCO010000373.1 coordinate 945,809, forward strand.
TTGTTAATATATTTACGATATTGAAAATGAAATTAAGAGATATTTAGTAGAGTGGAAAATTTGCACAAACAATGCAATTATTGTTCTAACAAATGTAACATGCTCTGACTAATACTTTTAAGATACTTTATTAACATGCACTGTACATGCATTGGTTTGCACTAACACCTTAAGGATAGATGGATTTGGTTGAAGGTTTGGTTTCAGTTTTGGCACACTTCTGGATCACCATTTCGTTTGCGTGTGTGGGAGTATTGAGTCTATGAAATACAGTCCCTCTTTAGATATAATCTCCTGCCTAGATAGTTTTAATTCTCATCCGTAACCCTTCGTATACATAGATCATGTTGCTATGTATACGAATTCATATACTTGCGTCATTCCTATTATATTATTATATTATTATACTATATTATATTATTATAATATATTTTTTTTGACAACTCTTCCATTCGAATGTAGAAATCCTTATGCGTTCTAACCAGCCTAACAAGTAGATTTACAATTAGAGCAGAGTGGTATAGATTGCAGCTGATTAGAGATCTTCCATTCTCGCATGTCCTCGTCTTCTCCGTGAATAACGATTATTTCCTAGTTGCAGCCTGTACGCCTGACATTTTCTAGAATGCACGAATTAACCATCAACTGTTAAACTTCAAATTCCTCACTCACAATCTCTACTTTCAATTTTTATAGTCGCAACTCGTTGACGAATTTACCATGTTGTTACATCAATATAAGATTAATATAAATTACATTCGTCGTTGTAAAAAATTTGTCTTATATATATCGCATTAAATTAACACTGTATAAAAATCATTTAGACTTTATATTGCATTATCAAATAAACTAGCTGTGAAGTTGTATCAACTTTTGTGCTCATTCAATGAGCACTTTGCTTCCTGTAAGCAAATATGATTTGCTTCCTC
>CAJFCO010000373.1:951737-968043 GCA_904066015.1 Synergus gifuensis
GAACTACTCACAATTTTTCCTAGCTCCCCGCAATCCTTGCGTCGTATATTATTGTTTATTGTCATAAGCTTTCAATTCGAGCTGTATCGTAAAAGAGCTTTAGTAAAAGAGCTGCAAGCAGCGTTGAAAGGCTGCTTACTGCAATTATACATGACAAGGCCTGAGAATAAGAGACGCGATGAATCGAGTATTCGTTGATTAAAATACATAATTGTAATTGAATGAGCAATAAGTAATTGTTTAGTAATATTTGTTAAATGAGCTTCAAAGATTTATTAGGAACGTGGAACATCGCTATGCACCGGCTTTGCAGAAATGCATTATCGTACAGCTATAGTTTTTTTTCATGCATCAGTAAATGTTTTCGGACCGTGTTTTGTGTTTGACGTTCCAGCTTACTAACAAGAATTTTTTCTTACATATCGCTGTTTTATTGGGCTTTATCAGTGGATTAATAAATTAACCGTTCGTACGTTTGGACACTGTCTCTGTAGAATTGGAATTAAAACAAACAGTTTTTGCGATTGCTGCAACAATCTGTATCTGCAAGTCTCTGATTGGTTAACGTTGACAACCTTGCAAGTCTACCAAGCAAAAACACACCGGTACTGGTTTTTAGGATGTTATTTTAATCTATTCAAATAGATGAGCATCCCATTGGAGCAGCGCTCAATGCAATACGAAACGGTACGGTACGGTTTTGTTTCTGCTTTGTGAAAAAATTCTCCTCCTGTTTACAATACTTTCCGCAGCCGTGTTCCCGAAAAGCAATGCAAAGTTCGCTTGTGCCCTAGAATTCCCGGCGTGCACATTGTGAGCCGCGCTGCATTTACAACCACAAACTCCTGCTGGTTCAATATGTCTTTGGAATGGTTTAATTAATCGTGATAATTAGCCGCAAATGTTTACATATATCCTAGAAGGTAAACTGACATCATTAGGAGCAATGAGAAACTTTCGATGCCCAGGGTTTACCCTCATAATTTCTCTATTCTCGCTGATCAATTCTTTCTTCTTTACCCATTTCACATGACACGCATACAAAACTTAACATCATTCGTCCCCTGAAAGTCCCGATGAAACTATGTCGCCTCATGTCGCATTGCCCTTACAGTTTCTAACTCTTTAGCAAATAAACCGATGCGTATTCTTCATCTTTCATATGCAGTGGGGCAAAATGAGACAATTTTCTTTTTTAAAAAAATCATCTCATCCAAATTAAAGTAATACATTGTCTGCATTTATAAAATGCGGTTAAAATCATTTAAGAATTGTGTCTGTGTGTAATTTTAAGTCAAATTTTTCATCTTGCCTTCTGTCATGAGTTTCAAGTCGTAATGAAATTATTGCGACGTCTTATAGCATTAACCCTCACTGTCCAAAAATAATGATAAAAGTGATGAATTTCCATACAGTTTTGGTTGTTAAGTGTTAATGCCTCGCTTGAGTGGATGGTCTTTATCGATAATCACGTATCTTTCTCAAGTCTTCATCTTTTGAATTCTATGATATAGATGTAGATATCTCTGTAGATATAATATACTTATATATATACTTTATAAATATAGAGACTCTATAGATATATTTAACATCTAGATTACATATGTCAAAAAGAAATTTGTTTCGAAAAACAAGTAATTTTTAAATAAATTAGGATTGTAATTGAGTTGTTAATAATTGAGTGACGAAAGAGAACTTGGCTAGAGAAGTTTGATCAGAATGATACACATGATAAAGCTTTAATTAAGAGAAAATCAATATATATTGAAATTATGCTTTCTTGATTAATGTTGTCGATGGAGACCTGAGAACTGTGACCCCTTGCCCCTCAGTTGATCCTCGAATCTAGGTCGACTTACTTTTGATGTGAAGACTAACAGCTCTGGTTCTTCTCCCTTCGGGCAGTGGCCACATTCCGGAAAGGCGTGCGAGCTGTTCAGATGGTTGGAAGAGCAAGTACGTATCCCCCCCTCCGAGAGTAGATTGTGTCACCCATCTTTTATTTTTCCCAATGTTTCATACGTATAACTGTGCTGAATCGGGCCTCATTTTTCACCACATGTCGCCAACTGAATTGGTCTTTCGAACAATTTTTACACTTTTCCAACTCATTGACTCGAGTCAACGCCGTCCCTGATTGCCTTGATAATATCAAGTCACTTGATTCACAATCCTTTTACTAAAATCTCAAAGTACTTTTTATTATCAGTGATTTGGACACGTCGTTTTTGATTTCAGCAGGTTCAAGAAGAGAGATAATGTACATAAAAGTGGTAAATGAAATTAATTAAAAAAATTTCAGTATTTTGAAAATATAATGACATATAACTTGAATACAACGACCAGTTCAGGGCACAGTTATTTTTTCGTTGTTTTTTGTCTTTCATCGATCATCCCTTTACACGAACGGATTGACATTATCAATGCCTGATATACTTTCGTGCAGCGGCTGTCCTTAAAACATTTTTTTTATGATAAAGGACAGCCACTTGCAAACTCTGAATGGCAAGAGTCCAGGGAGTAAATTATATATTCAGGATTCTTCGCTCGCTCATCATTGAACCCCTATTTACTGTGTCAAGTCGTCTATTGTTTTTATGGCTCGATCGATACCGAATAATTGGCTGATCAAGTTATTTCTCTAATGACTCTTGCCATCCTTCGTACCTCCACCTTTTGCGACACAGACTTCCGTTTCTCATTCCTTTCGTGATAATGAGTGCGACGCGCTGAGATAAAATTAGACCCAGTCGATATTTACAAAAAGAGAAATGTGCACGATTTTGAAAAGACAGTCAATGTCAAATTATAAATCTTTGTAAAGTAAATTAAGTTGTACGTTTATTCTATTTTTAAATATAAACTTCCTTACATGGTTCTTCCTTACTTTTTGTTTTCTATTTTTCACACATACTTGTGACCAAATCTTTTTATGAGGTACACATTTGCGTATGCTCGACAGCTGGAAGGATATTTATTATTTAAAAGAGTTTCAATTTTGATAATAATCAGAATGTAAAATAAGAAATGTATCTTGAATTAAACAAAAGAAATTAAACTAAGAGATTTGAAATTCAATTAAATTTAAAAGGCGAGATAAGGTTTGAAATTGAGAGAATTATTACAATGTAATCTAACAGACAATTATTATTGATAATCAAATGCACGACGCAAACAATAACAGAAGAATAGCCTTCAGAACAATTCGACCCCAAAACAAATAATAGACATGGTCGATCGAAATCAAATCAATAAAATCAGAAACTTGGAAAACCGTTACAAAGCGAAATAAAAGCGAGAATTACACAAAGTAATATTTTAAATAAAATTCGCAAGACAATCGAATAAATCACGCGAATACGCAAAGATACATGTTAAAATACAAAATATGAAAAATCAATGGCGACATAGCATACGAAATGAAATCCAATATCAAATACAATAAAAAATGTAAGAGCAATAATCATGTACGAGAAGAATCTCTCGTCAATAGCTAAACATGTGACAATATACCGACATAAACATGATAAACATAATGATACATAAATAAATTTTACAATGCTCGCATCAGATCACTCACGAAATCCCTGACAAGTAGAGAGCAAGACTGAGACATTTGTGGAGCCACCGATGTTGGAATTCTCTCACAAAAGATTGGGTCACATACTATGAAAATTATATTTATTGCTTCTAAGTGTACATTTCTCTAGAACTTTATTCTACTTATGACTCTTAAATCCACAGAAACGTCGATATTGGTCCCACTTAAGCATTCCTGTTATTCATTAGTGTTTCTCCATGTTGGTGTGTTATTCTTAATTTCTGCAACTAAAATTATACATAACTATTATCAATGTCGTTCGGAATGTAGTATCAGAAGGTTTGTGTGTCTTATTCAATGGCTACTATTGTTGTCGGTGGATTGGATTAATATATGATTAACTGAAGCAAATATTTGTTTTTTATATTTTTGAAAGTAATGATAAACGTATTAATAATGTTGCATCGGTGTTATCACGATCACTCGGAGTATTTCATTACTAGAACATTTTAGAAACTAGTGTTTCGGTATATAAACAATTTCTTTCAATTAAATTTCCTTTTCAGCGATTAATCCCCTTTCACAGTTGTTGTTTTTATGTGTGATTCGCTTTGATCACCACAAGAATCCGATGTCTAGAAATGTTTCAATGTGCAAATGTCTTGCGAAAATTAAAGTTGTTAAGTCAATATGGAGTGTATGTCATTTTTGGAATACCCATGAGAAATTGATACGAATTTATTATGAAGTACATACAACTCAATCCAATCCAATTCTCAAGAAAACTTGCAAAGAAAAGTACAATTCTTGTTGATATTCCAGAAGCCTTGGGCACCAACTCGAACTCGATTTTTCAATTCTAAGAAAAATATATATCTTATGAAGATAACATTAAGCATTAAAATATAATAATCAGAAGTCGAGTTGTGTCCACATTACATGACAATGTCTGAGGTTAATTATTCATCCACTTTCAATAGTGTATAACTGTGTACATTTAATAGATAGAAACAAATATGAGATGTGTATGTACTGTACACATTGTGTCAGAGTTGTGATATCACTGCATTTCATTGAGCCTACACCCACAATCGCAATCACTGTCAGTCAATTCACCTGATTCATATTGGTCACGATATATACTGATGACACAATTATTACATAACAAACATACTCACACATGGACATGCAGTGTGCTAAAGCAACATGCTACATGCAATATACGTATACATAACAAAGACACAGTCTAATGTTTTAACAGTCGACTGAAACGCAAACTTTTCAACTAACTCTTTGTGTGTCTATTTGCCCGTACCTTTCGTCCTCTACTACTACTTCTACTACTACTGCTACTATTACTACTGCTACTATACCACTACCACTACTACTACCACCGTCATAGGTGAAGACTTCTCGTACGCAAGTAAGTTCAAAAAAAGGGAAGGGTATCTGTACTTTGGTGTATTCGAGCATATAAAGAAACTCGAAATTGTTACAACTTTATTACTGTTGTAACGACATAGAGTAGGATTCGTGGCATCATCAATTACAGAACAGCAGCGCTGTATTTTCATAGTTGTATACGCTCAAAGAATTCACTTGTTCCGCATTTACCAGATAACAATTTTCTGATTTCCTTTTCAATTCAGTGTAGTGTTAATGCATATAGTTTAAAAATAATTTTTCTTTTCCGTAGTCTTAAACTAATCAACCCTAAATTAGGTTTCTTAGTTCATTCGTTCCTGAAACTTTACAAAATGCAATCCTTCATTGTTCGAAGAATCTATAATATGAAAAGCTACACGGAAAAAAACTGTTGTACCATATTTTACTTCTATTGATTTTAATGCAGACGTATAGCTTTTCATTTAAAAATGTATATGAAGTCATTTGTGTATATTTTAGGTGGAAAAGAATGTTAATCTATTAGTTAGAAACAAATGAGTATACTTTTAATAACTGGTAAATGCGAGAAGTAGAACTCACGTGCTTTCTACATGAAAACGTCAAATTGACAGTTAATGGTATTCGCACGTCATGTATATTATTATATATCGTGATATAACATAAATCGACATTTCCTCGAGCAGGAAATGAATTTTCTAAGCTCACACGGTAGATCTAAACTGCACTCTCCACCTTTTCCGAATTTCCGAGCTTCTGCATGTTTTATTATATGCGATAAATGTATCACAGCATGCATATCACCAAGTAGAACACAAAATATCACTTTTGATATTATTAATAGTCAAAGCACAAAGTATTTGCAGCACGCATTACGTGAACACGCACAAAAAATATTAGTGAGCGATTGCTAAGTTTATGTAGGTTTCAATTTTTATATAATTATTGATTATACATATCTAGCGCATGATCTTCAGAATACTGCGATTCCTCGTTTGAGTGGAAGTGAAAGAAATTAATTAATCTTTTATTTAAAGAAATTTTTGGATAATTTAGCTCTAATGCTATATTGTTAATGTAAATCTTCCACTTCTTCGCAGTTCGACTGCCGCCTGTTTCAGCACGATGCATGTGGTAGTATTTTAAGTGAATTATCAATAGTGACACAAAAAAACTTTTTGGCTACGTATTTTTTGCAATTTAGAAATAATATTCCTCAGGTTTTAATTACCTGAGTGTTTATCTGTGAAATTAGAATTTCAAGTTGGAACAATTTGCAATTTTAAAGCATTCTAATCATTATTTTCGTTGCAAAAGGTACGTTTTAAAATGAATTTAGTAAAAAGTCTCTAGTAAATGTTCTTAAAGCTATTATCAGTGACAATAACTGATAAAAAAAAGTATCTTCATCAAAAAAACCTTGTCAGCTGATAATAGTCATGTACTCAAAAACCGTCCCACTTCTCAATATTTTATGATTGCTTCTTATTGATTATTCTTATGCATTTTCTTCTGGAAAATGATATCAGTGAAGAAAAAATATTGTTGATAGTTGAAATTTGGAATGGTTTTTATTGACCAATTTCTAAGGTATAAATGGTCAATGAATGAGTACGGTTGTTTACCTCTCGATTGACTTTCTCAATTTTGTGGAACCTTTATGGCTTTGTTGATTTTGTTTCTGGAAAATGAAGTTAAGATTTAATCAACATGGTCGGTAGAAGTTAAAAAGTATCAATTAAGGGGAAAACAACTAGTAGTGGTAGTTTTGCTGTTAGGCATTAGGTATTTAAGTAGGGTAGCTAACATGTGTAGTGGTTTGTTACAGACGACCACCATCCTCCCCCCACCTTCACCCCGCCAGAACTGCCTAAGATGGTTCACGTGAGAGGTACAGTTAAACCTCAGTCAAACCATGCATACAGCCTCGCAAGCTACTCTCCTATGCCTCACGATAATTATTTCAAAAGGATATTTCTTCTATTTCATCGGGCTTTTTAATCGTTAGGAAAGAAAATTATATTTCAGGATTAGTCTCTAAAGACTTATTATTGCGCTTATATTGAGAAAGAGCCGATAGAAAATTAAAAATAAAAGTGGATACTTAAAATATGGGATAGTTATTAGAATATAGGAGAGTAGAGGAGAATTTCGCTAGATATAGTTTCATATTGTTTTATCTTACAGAAAGAGAATCTTGTTTTCTTTTACGTAGAACTCTTTCCTTATCAATTTATGTTGTCTATGCTTTTCTAGACTCACAATATGAAGGGTGGAAATTCAAACGGAGATATTTTCATGCTCTATAGAGATAAATAAATTTTATTCAGAAAAACTTAACCAGTTTTGCATTGCCATCCTGTAGTTATAAATGTTAAATATGTTGTTGTAAAAGCATGTGTGTCACTTTTAATTTCAATAACTTTCATTCAGATTTAGAAAACTCATCAATTTTATAGTTAAAAAAAATTTTTTATTTATTTTATAAATAATTTTCACAATAATATTGATACTTTTTTTTAAGTCAGTTGCAAATTAAAAGATGATGTAACACGTAATAGAATAAACACCACGTATTAATATAGCACATAAAGCACAATTAGAATTAGATTTTAAGTACTGGGTCACATAGAATAAAAAGAACAAAATTTCAAATACAGCGCATGCTTCAGTTTTATCCTTCAACCAATGGAATATTTTCTGTATCACAAAATAGTCACTTTATTGTTTACAAGCTTTCACTTGTTTACAGTTTCTTTTCATTATAGATTATTATTATAGATTTAGTATTTCTCTAACATCGCATTTTAAAATAGATTTTTTTTTTGAGTAATTGCGAATAAAATAAAATAAAATTTAAGTACCTAGGGATGAAAAGTGTCAGAGCAATAAATTATTATTTATTATTTATTTCATATGATTTAAGTTTAGTTCTGCATAAGGTAGCAAAGTGTAAAGACAAATATATTTATGCATTTGCAATTTTTGACTTAAATTCTTTTCAAAAGACTATAAACTATAAAAACTCCATTTGATAATGAAAAGATAATGTTTTTTGGCATTTCTTTTTCCGGAAGGGCTCTTTTCTTACGAAAGATGAAAGTGATCAGATTGAGGTATGCGCGCCTGTAAGCATGGGGCTGTAGGTCGATACATGAAGCATTGCGCAGTACGGGGGGAGTTAGGTCACGATCACAGTGGCACTCGATATCTAACAATCGTGCTTAATTTACTACCACTCTAGAAAATCAGTTGTTGACTTTTGACTAATTATGCTCTGTGCATTTTAGGTGAAATCAGTCGCGAACGAGATGATCCGAACGGTAAGCTGCGAACCAAAAATATTGTTTCCACTCGGTAGATAAATCTAGAATCACATAATCCTTAGAGTAGAACACACTCATACATAAGTAGCAATTACTAATTACCGCACCTAATTCACATTTTTTTTAAGATAAATTGAAACAAAGGTTCCAAAAGGGGTCGATTATGTTGCACATTCGATTATTTCACATTTCACATTTAACATTAAAAATAAAAATTTTAAATTAGGCCTTTTGTCGTTACACGGAGAAAACTGGATATTAAATCGTAATATCTAGCTATTTAATTATGGGACGACTATCTAGATATTTAGATATAATATCCAGATATTTAGATATAATATCTTGATATTAAAACTTAATATCCAGATATTAAAATATTGGATGTCAGAATATTTGGATTACATATTTTAAATAGATAGATATTACGGTTTAATATCCAGTTTTATCCGTGTAGTCGTCCAGCTTTTAAGACAAATAGTAAAATGTTGCAAACTTGTTTGGCTGAATTGCAAAGTTTGTCAAGCGCGAAATGTGAAATTATACATAATCGACACTTTGGTCTATTTTTGTTACCCTATTTAAGTTCCTTACAGATCATCAATTACAATTGACCTCATTATCAGTAATAATAATATATCAATGATTGCATTATTAAAATCAGTCAGCAAAATTTTTCTTTTAACCATAATTCGAAATTTGAATCTCTGAAGACGAATTAGAAGAAAATGAAAATAACCAGGCAGGAAAACTTGGATAGCAGAATTGTAATGCCGTGATTCTTATGCCCTGCAAAGGCGCTTGTTTGCATTGATATGAATTGAAAACATTTATATTGTAATTATCTGTTGACTTTATTTTTCTTCATAAATATAAAATATTACTTTCCCTATTCATTTTTATCGTATTTCCTTCACATATTTTCCACGTCTTGCTCTTCTGTACCTCACGCAATAATGGAATGGGGATATATTTCATAGCGAAATCAATCATAAACGCAAAGATTTTGATTATATTATAAGAACGTTTTATTTCGTAAGTTTGATGTAATAAATGGTCAATATCTAATTTATTATACAGTATCACTCTAATGTACAATTGATTTTAAAACTGCTTTAATGTTTGATTGTGAAGTGTTTTTCAATGTTATCTTCACTGGATTGATTTCGAGCAAAGAAATGTGAGGATGGAAAAATACCACTTTTTTTGCAGTAAACGAAAGACTATTTGTGTTTCAGCCATGAGAAATCATCGAAACTCTGTAGGGATGACGATGATGAACTCAACGAAGCAAGTCAACAAAGTGAAGCCGAACGTGAACAGAACCACGAACGACAGTTTATCAAGCCCCAATCAACCGTACAATCAGAGGTACCGTATGTGGTGTCAGCATCATATTTTTTTCACCTATTTTGCATTCGTTCATCACCACCTTCACCATCACCATTCACTGTCTCGTATCAATGTCGCGCATTCACATCCACGATCACTCAACACGCGAGTATTTTTTTAAAGTAAATTACATCCAGTAATTAACGTATTTTTTTTCTATTTTTTTTCTAACACGTTCTATATTTTTCACGTGTGTTGCGTTTCTGTATAAGTTAATCAAGTATATTGTATAGAGGATTTGGATCCGGTCGCAGCACTGCAGTCTTTGGCAAGATCAGTTTTTGAGAATGTTTTTTTCTTTTGTAATTTATCTAAAAATTTCTGTTACATATATTTTATTTTAAAATCCATTTTGTAGAGTTTCTAGCTTTTTGGAAAAATATTTAGCATTGTCTTCTCTATTACTTTTCTCATTTCCTAAGATCCTAGCTCTTGACACGCTACCGGTTACTAAAATTATTTTTAAACCGAGCATCTTTGCACATAAACGATTTTCACCCTTGAGCATACCATTTTTTTTAACCAGCATGAAACTTAAAAAAAATTTGTAAAACTCGAATTTCAAACTTACGAGCTCACTAATCGTTGAGTTGCTTCGATGCGATCCAGAATCATCTTCATTCGTGATCTTCCATCTGTTCGTCATTCGAACCCTCCAATTGGCATGAAAGAAATTGTCGTCCTCATTGGAGACTAATTTAAATTACGTTATATTGTTTTACATGAAAATACTCTACGAAAAAGCTTTTTTTTATAAAGCAACTAATTTAAAAATTTCAGGTAATAGGACATTAGTAAACGAAACAACACCTTTTTCCCGAAAATTCAAATTCCCGGATGAAAAAAGTATCATTGAAAATAATTCAGGAAATTATCAAATCTATAGGGAAATTAAAAATTTGTTATGCGCAAAATAATCCTTTCAGGCAGAAGATGTCCGCATTAAACTTTTAAACAATCTAAAAACTGATCGACTTTTTATTTCTAAAACATTTAAATTTTTGAGCAACAAATCCCTATATTTTTTAAAGATAAAATAAAAGAGAGCTTTTTCAAAAAGTTAATATCTAAAACAGGTAATTACAAAGGAATGTATTAACATAAAAGTGCATAAATAAAACCGAGCTTAATAGAATGCAAATTGAATGCAATTGCACGTGTTAGGCTCCAATGAGTAAAATTCTAAGCCATGCAATGGTCGCACGAGATACTTTAATTTCAATCTCGCAGTGGATTGGACTGAAGGTCGGATCCTTCATGCATCGAGCGTATTTCTCAAAATACGCAGAGTGAAATTAATTGACAATCTGAAGTGCAGGCTTGGGACCAACGCCATACGCTCACTTTCTGATTCCAGATCGCAAGAGGAGTCCGCATACGCTGGCTACCATCTCGCCTACGAAGTCAAAAAACTCATGTACGCTTCCGCCCTTAACACTGTTTTTTTATAAGTACTTTCTTCACGTTGTGCAACGTGCTATTCGTAATCGCTAGTACTGTAGAAAACTTTTTAAAAAACAAAGCCCGCTTGCCAGCTACTGCTTTTTGCATGTTGTAGCAAAAAAGTGCACGATACGTTGTTTAAAATTTTTATTATAAAACTGAATCTAAATATTCCTAATAACAACCTGATACATCCGAGATGCAACCATATTGATTAAAGTTTTCAAAAAAGAAACAGAAATATCATGGAAACGAAGTTTGTAAAATTTATTGGCAAAAATGTTGGGAAAAGGTGAAATACGAATTTTTTATTAATCAATATGGTTCACTCAAAATATTGACAAATGTATTTTAACCATTTTAGGAGGGAGGAAGTAGAAAACAAAGAGAGAAAGTTCAATGGTGATTCTCTATGTGTTTACGATAGTAATAAAACAATGTGTGTTGTGCATATTAATGCCTAAGTAGAGAAAAATGAAGGAAATCTTGACAAGCACGAAATTTTCATTCGACTCTACATAGTTTCGACTTTATTCGAACTTGAAAAATTAACTCATTAAAGGCAAATGCCTTTAGCAAACATAAGACCAGTATGTCATACAGACATATACTGTATAGGTTTAGGAAGTGGATGCAGACAGGTATAGACTCTATGTTGTTCCCTAGAAGTTTTCTAATCTAAATGTCCATTTTTCAATTCATCTCATCTGTTAAGAAAATTGTTACACTTCTGAGTAACATTTTTATGTAACAGATCTCAGGTACCAAGAGCAATCGAAAGGGGATAAAGATTGCTGGTATTAGTCCCATTGAATCATAAATGCATGAGCCAACCTGCTTATTAGGCCTGTGTCCCTTAACAATCAAGATAGCATTTGTTCGAAAATGTTTCATTAAGTTTATATAATGGTGTTTAATTCAATTTAATTAATAGTGTTTAGTCAAGTTGATTGAATAGTATTCAATTATATAATCCAAAATAAGTAGTAGCTATAGGATGCGTCTATGTTAGGTAAAGAATTGCCTGATTCTGCACATTTGACCATTATCGGTGCACACTTGATAATTCGGTGATGTGGAATCTTTCAGGCCAACGAGTAGGGCTTCAGGTGGTACGAACCTGAACAATACTGGACTGCAGGTCGGAATCGCGGATGATCAGGCGAAGGACTTTGACTTCGAGAAAACCGAAATGAAATACGACTCTACGGGCATGTTCCACTGGAGTCCAGCCCGCAACCTGGAAGACTGCATTCTGGATCGGAATCAAGCGGCCATGACAGTTCTCAATGGACACGTGGTCGTTTGTCTTTTTGCCGATCCTGATTCACCCCTCATCGGACTGAGAAATCTTGTCATGCCATTAAGAGCTTCCAATTTTCATTACCACGAGCTTAAACATGTAGTGATAGTTGGGTCTGTGGACTACATCCGCCGAGAGTGGAAGATGCTACAGAATCTGCCAAAAATATCGGTGCTGAATGTACGTTATTCAAAATGATTAAGGATGTATTTAGGATTAAAGATTTCATGAAATCATGATGAATTGATGATTTTGATGAATTGTTTTAGGGCTCTCCGCTGAGCAGAGCAGATCTGCGTGCCGTAAACGTAAATTTGTGCGACATGTGTTGCATCTTGTCGGCAAAAGTGCCTAGCAATGATGACCCCACCCTCGCCGACAAGGAGGCCATCCTTGCATCGCTCAACATAAAGGCGATGACCTTCGATGATACAATCGGTGTTCTCAGCCAAGGTATAAATTTCTCACCTATAAATGTGTCTATATCAATTAATAGTTACTAAGGCTAAGTCTACATGCAAGGAACAGGTTTTTGGTATTTAATCACACTTTAGTTTAGTTGACGTAACATGTTACGCAATTTCATTACAGTTGGCAGTCCTATTGTTCTTCAACGAAGAGGATCGGTCTACGGAGCAAACGTACCTATGATCACAGGTGCGCATTTTATTTTACAAAATTTCAGGTTATTTTTTCAAATACTAATATTTGTTTAATAATTGTTTAGAACTTGTGAATGACAGCAACGTACAGTTTCTGGACCAGGACGATGACGATGACCCCGACACTGAGCTCTACCTCACACAACCGTTCGCTTGTGGCACTGCCTTTGCTGTCAGTGTGCTCGACTCTCTTATGTCAACGGTTAGTAAAATTACATGAATAATTATGTATCTACTTCTGGAATATAATTCAAAACTGTATTTACTAGAATATTTTCAAAATTCAACCTTATTTACAGACATACTTCAACCAAAATGCGCTGACGCTTATTCGATCGCTGATCACAGGTGGAGCAACACCTGAACTGGAATTGATTCTAGCAGAAGGTGCTGGATTGAGGGGTGGTTATAGGTACAGACGTTTAGAAGTTATTAAATACTTACTAGTCAAAATTTACTGAGCGAATCCAGTCAATTAGAGTCGTAAAGATATGAAAAAAGTTTTATAGTTCCTCTAGGTTTAAAAAACTATAAAATGGTAATTTCTTTTTGTTTTGCAGTACGGCGGACAGTCTCTCGAATAGAGATCGGTGTAGAGTTGGTCAAATCTCACTATACGATGGGCCATTAGCCCAGTATGGCGAGGGAGGCAAGTACGGTGACCTCTTTGTCGCAGCATTAAAGAATTATGGAATGCTGTGTATTGGTCTATACAGGTACAGGTACCGGACTTTCTTTCTTTCGATGGTATTTATTGGATTACCCCACGTTATAATCAATTTTTGACGATATTTCTTACACTACCACTATTTTTTCATTATACTGCCGTTTATGATTATACTATACCGACTTTTTTAATTTTTTGGCGCACACGTTTTGCCTTTTGCGTTTTTGCATCACGCCATAAAAAAAGCCATGCCATGCGACGATCGTAAGTTGCTACATCCAAAAAATATCATTTCTGGAATTTTTCTCTTTGTCACGTCTATTTGTTTAGCGTTTAGTTGCTCTCGCAAACGTTTAGTTTAGTTATCTTTTTATCTTTAGTTTAGCCTGGGTGTGGCACACCTGGTCTGAATTATAGGGCTAATTCCTGTTTCAAATTCATAGGTTTCGGGATACAAGCTCATCTTGCGACGCATCCTCTAAAAGATACGTCATCACCAATCCTCCTGACGATTTCACGCTTCTACCTACTGACCAGGTAATTCACAATTTATCACTATTTAATTAATAGTGAGGCAGAATCGTAAAAACGCGGCCAAGTATATACGATTCGCATTTTTACGATTCTATATCCCACTGTGTAGTTGTTTACATCCAGAATAATGAAAACCTATTCTGTTTTCCAGGTCTTCGTGCTCATGCAGTTTGATCCAGGTCTGGAGTACAGGCCAAGTAGAGGAGCCCGAGGAAAGGATGACGCCTCCTGACTGTTGCTGTGTAGCGCCCTCACTGACGGACCTTACTCCTACATCTAAGATCATCGTAGAGACTTCATGCCACCCATCATCCTCAGGATACTTCTTGAATTTCAACACTTCATCATCACGACACATATTTCTCCAATCCCTCCAATCAATAATCTCCCCTTCATTGGCATTTTGACTTTTCATCATCACCATTTTTTGTCGAAACGGTATTTTTCAATTCCGGTTTCGTATCTCACTAATAGTTAATCAGTGCCAACAGAGGAATCCTACATCGTTGAAATTTTCAACAGGAAACGGAAGCCATGAAGAAAAAAGAAACACCACAAGGGAGAAGGAAATGATAGAAGACGAAGGATGTTAGGCGTGGCATGATGGATTTTGGTCCGAGGGTTGCTACACGTCTCCTAAAAAACAAAGGTTTTCGAGGCCCCTTTTGAGGGGTTCGAAGGACTTATTAGTATATAAAGAAAAATGAAAATTTATAGCCGCGGCTTCGACTGCCGTCGCTGAGTGATCACAATTCGACTGGATGACTTTTATCGAGTGTGAAGAAGGTCTTAAGTTTAAAGGATTTTCCACCCCCACCCTCTTCATCTTTCTATCCCCATCGGTGCAAGAAAAAAAATGCCAAGGAATTGGCACTCACGAAGAGCGTCGATATTGCAGCTGTGAGATCGTGAGATAATCCATCGTGAGACACCTGCTCACACGAATCGCATCTCCCGTATTTGAAGCTTTACCCTCACGGAAAAGCTACGCGGGAACATTTCCATTAATGAAATGAGGGAAGATCGGAAAATTAAAAAAAAGTGCGGGACTACATAATCTTACCTCGTGTGTCTTGTTTAGGACTAATGGAACTCTCAATCAAGCACTTTGTACAGGATCTATATATATATAAAGATGATATATTTATATATATACATATTATATATATATATATTATATATATATTATATGTATAATTATATATATTATATATATATATATTTACTATATATATAAATAATTAAGATAAACACCCTTTTCCACACGACTTCGAGTAAATCGGTTATGTAGCGGTATATATACATCGTACGTATATATGCGCATATGTATGTATATATATATGTATACATAGACACTTTCTCTTTTATATATTTTTGTGAAACTCACGTGTGTACATATACCGATGTTCATTATGCGATACATATACATATATATATAATATAAATTATACATTAAATGACTCTAAACAACAGACAGCCACGCGGGCAGGTACGCGTTTATTGCAAACTCGTCTCTGCTACGATCATACATACAAATATACATTCTCGCACACCCGTACACGAACGTACACGTGATAACGTCTTGAGAGACGAAATAACAGCGACGGATAAGAATTCGCTGATGCGATATGTCAGCTTTGTGTTCGGTATTACGATTTTAAGAAAAGGATCAATTTAAAGAAAAAAAAAAAGACAACTAGCTGTGGTAGACGCTGCCGTGTTCGTATATGCATACCGTGTATTACCGCTGCTGCTGCTGTTGCTGCTGCTGCAATATCCACGTGCACTGTTCACTGCCAATGCAATTCGTGTTATGATCGTATATACCTTTAAGGGACGCGAATAAGGCGAGGAGGTCACTCAAGTGTTGGAATGGTCATTAGGTTCCTATTTCCTATATTCAAATCTTCAAGAAAACATTTTTTTTATAATTCTTGTACAGTTTTGTGTATACGTTTCTGTACAGGATTCTTTATAAGTTCCTGTACAGGTTCTTATATATATATATATATATATATATATATATATATATATATA
>CAJFCO010000373.1:968143-1045033 GCA_904066015.1 Synergus gifuensis
TCTATAGGTTCGGTTTAAACTATTCTTTCTACAATTGTTCGTAACAGTAGTTAAAATAATTGTTATCTTAACCATTTATTTCTTTTCCTATATATTCACGAAGAACGTAAGAATATTAAAGATTGAAAAGATATCTCATTGGTCATATGATCTTCTTCACACTAAATATAAGCAAGCCTTCAGATCAAAGACTAATTATTCTACCATTCTTTGATTTTTTAACTTCAGATCATTAATTACAAATTGACAACAAAATAACTTAATCTACTATTTTTGTACATAAAGTACGTTGGCCTAATTTTCTGGAAAGCAAGATTGTATAAAATAAAATGATATCGATTTCCGGTGAAAATCGTTTCTTTATTCTTTAGAGGTTCATTCCAATTTGAAAATAAAAATTTTTTATTCAGTTTTAGATGTTGATGATTGAAATTCTAGATTGTAAAATGTTAATAGTAGATTAAAATAATTGTAAAATATAATGTGACTAATTGTATACGCACACAGGACTCGAATTCTCGTTAACGTAGAAATACGTAAATTCTCAGTTATAGAAAATTGACTGTAAAGAGGTAATAGTAAAGTATAATCTTAAAGCTGTAGATTTTTGTAATAATAAAATCAAATTTAAAAACGACATTTAAAATTCAGGATAGTTTATTATGAAAATCTAAACACAGTTTATAAACTGTTAAATTTTTTAATATATTAAAAACATTTAAAATGGAAACTATTCTAGTGATGAAGACATAATACCATCTTGAGATTAATATTTGAATTATTTAATGGATTATTTCAGTAGATTTGCTTCGGTGAACATTTAATTCAGACAGAAAATTGTTTTGAATAAATTTGTTTTTTGTTTTTCACTCATATAGTAAAAATACAATGTGCATCAATCAAATTCTTTTTTCATTCATTTAAATTATATTTATAGTATAATTAAAATAATGTGACAGCATTTTTAAGATTAATGAAAGAAGTATGAATTTAAATGATAGAATTGATAATTATGATTGTTGAAGTGTATTTGAAAAAGAGAAAAAAAGTGGTGAAAATTGAAGACTGCCAACAATAAAATTATTACGAATTCATCTAGAATAAATACTTTTGGACATATATGTGGATATATGCATCCAATGTATTTCAATGTAATCAAATTCTTATTATGGCAAGTCACATTCAAAATTACAAAAATATTACTTCAATATTTACAGCACAGTTTTCTGTCAAATGTTTTCCTAATAAAGAAACTGAAACAAAATGTCCTCCAAAGGAACATCTTTTTGACAAAAATTAAAAATCCCCAAATCTGGAAAAATATCGAAACATAATTTCCAAAAAATATTAATTCTCGCAATTTTCCCATTTCCGAATCAAAATAAAATTACTGAAAATATTTATTAACGAAACTAGGTAATTTTATTTTTATTCATCAATTTGTATTTTTCGGGTATTTGAATTTTTGGAAATTATTTTTTTTCAGTATTTTTTCATGGTCAGGATTTTTGGTTTTCAACAAAAAGATGTCACCTCCCAAAAGTAAGAGAAATTTAATAAAAAAAATTCGCACACATTCTTGTATCTTTTACAATTAGTATTCCTCAAGAAAAGTCCACATTATTAAAAATTCTTTGAACGAAATGCTAATAACGAAAAAAGGCAATTCAATATTAAATGTGACCTTCCTCGCCTTGACGGAATTATACAAATTCGTGCATTAGATTTATACAAGACGTTCATCAATTTGTGAAAGCCTTGTGTAGAAGTTTAGGATGATCGTGTTTACGCCTCATAGCAAGCTTTAAATTGAAACTTCCCGATTTATAATTTCTTTTATTTTAATTGAAATCAAAAATGATTACTTAAATCAGAATGAGAATTGTTCATTTATTTGTGTGGAAGTCTTATCTTAATCAAGTCAATAGGATGAAGGCAATGCAATCGAGTTTGCTAGGAGGCGCAAAATTATTCGCGCACTCTCTTTAATAATTAAATCATGCACCGATTCAATCGATTCATCGTCCTTTATCATATTCTTCAGCTCTGCGAATCTCGTGGTGCATTTGCGTGTATGTGGATCGCATGTATGTATCTATAAGAACAAAAAGAAAAAAGAGCAGAAAAACAAGATGATTTAAATATAATGAGGATTCATAAAATATGTAAAGAAAAAAACAGAATTACAGGCGAGCAGAGCGTAAGCCACCTTTAATGCCTCATTGACCTCATCTAATGCTTTTTTATCTGTACATTTACAATTTGTGTACCAATGAGGAACGTTGTTTAATCATGTTGTTGATGTTATTGTTAAAGAATGAGATTCAATATTGTACATAATTATATTCATTATAATTGATGATATAAATAATTATATACATAAAACTAAAAATCCGTGCTGCGTTTGTCCCATTTTTCAGGAAGCAACCATGGAGTTTTTTATATGAAAGATTCTGAGCCAAGTTCACCTCCCTCCTTGACCTCTGCCTACGGCAATGTCTGATGTGATCCTTTTTGTGTATATAAAGCTGTATTAAAATTGCGAGTATGAAGTTTGTATATGATCTTCTATTTCCGCACACCATCGTATATTTCGTACAATAGAAAATAAATAAGATTTCTTTTGTTTTAAAATTATTTCTTTATTACGCTCATTTAAAAAATTAAAGAAAATATGCATACGTGATTAAATTATTATATAACTAATAAATTTTAAAATTACTTAATCCTGGAACTAGTTTTAATTCCTCAGTTCTTCTAACATGTGAATTCGTTATTTTTAGATTTTACATTTTCTTCCCAGTTCTCATCTGGAAATATTGATGGATACAAAGGAAGCACTGAAGTTTTGGGTTTTTCCTGTGTAAATGAAATAGTATAGATTATTTTCCTGTCTAAAAAGAAAGAATCTTTAAATTCTTTTTTACACATTTTTAAATGCTTACATTATTTGTAGTTTTAGAATTTTGACCATAGTCAAAATCTGGATTTTCTTCTACACCTATTAGGTCTGAGTCTCCGCTTCCCTGACTAAAAAATAATATCATTTAGAAGTACATATTAATATAAAACTACGAATATTAAAAGTAACAAAAAAACTTGCCTTATATTATCTTCGGCTACATTAAGAGGTTCCGTTTTCCACATTGGATTGGAACCTTCAAGAGCAAATTTGTTGGAATTGGGCATAATACCTATTTTATCAAGACCAGGGTCGTGAGAATCATAATTTGTGATTGCCAGCTTATCCAGTTTTTCTGTTAATCTGAGGAAATATCAGAATATAATATTATTAGGATAATAAAGAAATATGAAATTGAATTTTAATTTGAGCATTTTATCAAATTATATATATTTAATTAATAATATAATTATACCCTCTCACTCTGATGATGTAAGCTACCAGTAAAGCTATTGATGCAATAAAGAAAAATGTTGTTAGACAAATAAGAAGCCATTGCATAACATTCTGAAGATCTTCAGTTTTAAGGGGTGAATTTCCTGAAGGAACATCAACAAGATATAAATTTTTTGTTAGAAGAGCTGCTTTTAAATTGGTTATAGTTTCCAAATCATTTGCTTTTCTGTGAAGGAACATAATTTCATTATGAATTGTACACAGCATATAAGATCAAGTTAAGAATATAATTATTTACTTACATAATTATATTTTCAGCTTCTACCGGCAAATTGTTCTCTTGATTTATGAAATGTGTTGTTAAACGAGTTATGTCATCTGACTTGATATCACGAGCATTACTTTTCTCTCCATAATCAATGTTACATATGTAACCAAAAATATCAGTAAATACTTTAATGATCTACAAATAAATAAAATGTTGAGACTCCGATATCTTATAAATAGAGCCAGATTAAAGAGGGGTTAAAGGATTTATCTTAATTCGGCTCTGCTTATAAACAAGAATCGTTTTTCTACACTTACAAATGACCTTTTATCATTTAGATCTGTGATTTTATTTTTAAAGGTAAAAGTCACGCGATTTTTCTGCGAAATCATGTACACTTTCACACGTGTCTTATCTTCATGAAAAACTGAAAACAAAAATTGATTTATTAATTAAAAATATGTAATTAAATCGAAAAACTTATTGATCATACCTTCATCTTGGACAAGAAGGTCGAAACTAAAATAACCAGTCATATACGAAGTTGGTTTAAATTCCAGAAATAATTCCCCAGTGGAGTCTTTAACTTTAAATGGTACTAAAATGCCCTCAAGAGAATTGTCCGATATGTTCAAACTTTTATCAATTAGACTGTACGATAAACTGTCATTTAAATCTGCATCAGTTGCCTGTTATGAGGAAAGCTTTTTTAGTTTTAAATTCTAAGAATTATTTTTGCCCTTCGTACCTTTATTATTATCTTTATTTATTACCTTTACTGTTAAAACAACTTTTCCAACAGCATCTTCTAAAGCTACTCCTCCAAAGTATGTCTTGTTCTCAAAGATTGGAGGATTATCATTTACATCGAGTACCTGCAATTGACAGCATACAATTTTCAGTAACTTTTAATATGAAAAGATTTCAGAAGCGTGTAAAAATTATTTCAAGAGTGATCAACTCTTCGTAAATATCTTCAAATAATACCAACAGTAATTGTAACTTTCAAAGTAGCTTTCTCACGAGGATTTGAATTAGGTCCATTCCGATTTGTCGTAGCGATAATGAGAAGAGACATAGTGTCTTTTACTTCACGATCCAACTCTTTTTTTAAAGTCAAATTTCTAGTTTCTTTGTCCAACTCAAAAAACGACATGTCACCATCTAAATATTTTCATTATTGATTTATTTTCCGTTAGAAAAATATGATTAATCATGAAATTTAAGGGTGTTGAAGCCAAGTTCTAATCTAAAAATTCGATTTCTTCATTTTACATAACAAATATTAAAAATGGAATTTTTTCCCTCTGCAGGATTAATCAATTTTTAACTAGAATTATGCGCACAGGGCGAAAAAATATTTATCTATAATTTTCGTTGAGTGAATTGGAGAATGGAATTTTGAAATTAACAATTGGGTCCAACGCAATTAAATAATTTCTAATACCTTCGCTTGCTAAAAAGTAATAAATATCGATAATCGACTCTTCCTGAATACCCTCATTTATCATATCATATGCCTGAGGTATAAGTGTATATTCATTTAACCCTGTAGTATTTTCATGGAACTCGGCTTTAAACGTATTTGTTGCAAATTCAGGTCCTTCTGTCGATACGAAAATAATTGTTTGCGTTTGAGTTGTCGTTTTTGTTTTAGGCGTTCCATTATCTGTAGCAGCTATAATTAACTGCAAATGGGTGAAAAGTTATTCGTTTATGTAAAAATTTGTTTAAATCATTATCCTCTTACCTCAAAACTGTAGGTACTATCAAAGTCAGGAATGGAATTGAGCTGAAGTTGACCTGAATTGTCACCAAGTGGAACTATTTTAAAAAGTTCAGCTGAAATGAAATTTAGGAGATATTGAAATTAAATCTCACTTTGCACTTTATTAATTTTAAATAATGAATTTGATTTTATGGATACCTCCGCGAGAAATGGTAAAAGTAACAACACCACTTTCCCCATAATCTTGATCCGTAGCCTTAAAATTTTCTAACAATTGTCCTTCGTAGGTACGAAGTTGAGAATTTATTTTTTGAGCCTAAAACGAAATTTAATTAATACTTATTCATAATTTTAATTACCCTTTTTTATCTATTTATTCGAGTTATTATTAAAAAATTACCCGATTTAGACGAATTATTTTACCAGCGATGGGGTAAACTATCACTGGAGAATTGTAATTATAATCAGTTATTGAAATGTTATAAATCTTTGTGTGATTCAAAGGACCCGGATCAACTCCTAGATCTTGAACCTGTAAGAAAATTTATTTAATAATTTAGAATCGTTTGACATATACAATATTGTTTCATTAAAATTACTTACATATAGTGTTAATTCCCAAATACCGTAATATCCTTTCAAGTGACAATTGGTACTTATTTCGGCATGTTTTTTATCGAGAGTTTTCACTTTAAACAAAATAGGACAATCTTCTGCTAAATTAGACATTCCTTTGTCAACTTTTTCCACTTGCTTTATTTCATAGAAAACTTGAGTGTTAACTGTATTTGGATCATCGCGATCTTGAGCAGTCACTGACAACACTTTAAAGTCCTAAAATTAATCATTAAAATTGATTAGTAAATTGATTATTATTTAAAATGAAGTAACAAACAATTTTTAATGCACTTACTTTATCAGTTTCTTCAGAAATACTTTCAGCAGGATTGGAAAGGTCTGGAAGCATAGGAACTTGGTCGTTAATGTCATCCAGTATTACAGTCACCATACTTGTAATCATATTCGATGGATCTGTAAGACAAGATAAACGAAAGAAAAATATTTTCATTGTTGTCGGCTCTCCAAAATGTTTTTTGACGTCAATGAAAAATTACTTACACCCTACGACATCAATATTATTATCTCTGAGTCTAAGGAAAACAGAGAAGCTCGATTGTCCAAAATCTCTGTCAAGTTTAGTGGAATTGTCAATCAAATTCACTTTGAGCAAGCCATCAAATTTGCCCATACTGAAGTATTGAAGTAATTGAGGATAGTCCGTGTTTATTAAATAAGAGACATTATTAAATGGCGCTGAAAATTTCTCAAAATATTTGATAAACAGTTCGAACTATTTATTTATTTTTGCTCTGTATGAAAACTTACATGTCCTGTCATTGTCAGTAGCATATACTCTAACAATTTCCGTGCCATTTACCGATTTTTCCTTTATGTTAATTGTTGAGTTAAACGTCTCATTTTGCACAATAGGAATTTCATCATTTTCATCGATTACATATATCTCAATCTAAAAGAAGCATATTTAATTCAAACTTCAATATTCACCTATAAAAAAATATGATTATTTATAATATTTTACCGGTAGTATAGTATTATGAACACCGTCAGTAGCATAGACATTATAATATAAATATTCATATTCTTCGGCATCAATTCCACCATCTTTGTCTACTTTAATGATTCCAGTTGTAGAGTCAATGTAAACCAATTCATCCTTTGTCACATTAATGGGTCTATCATATAAAAAGTAATATTAATTAGTACTGTATCAAAGATGATAGAAATAATTAAATATCATCGTGAATTCAATCAATTAAATTAACTCACTTTATTGAATATGTCACTTCATTATTGCCTGGCCCATCAATGTCATATGCTGTCACCTTTCCTATCAAAATATCGCTCTTCTGATTTTCCAAGACTGTCATTTCGTCAGTTTCCTTAAACACCGGAGCATTATCATTGATGTCGCTAATGAGCAAAGTTAATGAAGCTAAAAAAAACTTTTACTCAATTATTGAACTTATTTTGTCTTAATATGTATTATATGTATCTAAAGTAATGTTTTACAACATACATGTAGCAGAGTCTTCATTGTGAACTGTAGTTAAGTCTGTAACAACTATCGTGAGGTACATTACATCAAATTCCTCATAGTCAATTCTGCCACTAACAACGAGCAACGCTTCCGCGTTTTTCTTTTCACCATCCGGATAAATGGTTTTTATGGTTAAGTGCCTATTTCCATTAATTTACAAGCTAAATCAGTAACTCACAGTTTGTTAAAAAAAACATTATTTAAAAAGAAAATGTAAAAGTATTTACTCTCGATAAAAAGATTCATTAGTTAGCGAACTGCTTTTATAAGCAGTAGATGAAGCCCAATCAATACTAAACATCAGTTCTGCATCAGTATCAGGATCTGTAGCAGAAATTTTCGCCTTTACTTCTGTCCCAAGATCCACTTCTTCGATTAGAGTAGGCTTTTCTTGCGGCTAAAATTATATAGAATTTTTCTTACCGTTAGTAATTCTACACGTAATGTTTTAAAATTCTTTTAATGAATAATTATAATTTCAACTGATGTCTTACCAAATATAAAGTAGGCGGCTTGTCATTTACATCAATGACATTGACAGTCAAGGTTGCATAAGTAGTATGGTTAGCATCGTCAGTTGCTATTACTTGAACGAGAACAATCGGCATTGATTCATAATCAAAAGATTTATCCTCAGTTGTTCTAATTTCGCCAGTCTTTGAATCAATTTGAAGATTGCGTTGACTGACTAAGGAATGTCTGTAAGGCATTATCATGGCTATAATAAATCATGGCTATAATAAATCTTAGTATGCAAATAATCTTACAGTAAACAATTTAGATAACAATATATTAACCTGACAGTATCATCAACATCTCGATCTTCAGCAAAAACTGTTGCAACAAGAAACCCCTTTTTCACGTCTTCAGGTACAGAAACCACCATGTTATCATTTTCAAATATTGGCAATTCGTCATTCCAGTTTATGAGATTGATTCTCACATCCCTGGTACCAATATGAGATGAATCTGCACGTTCTGTTGCTACTATCTGCAAATTAATGAAGACCTCTTTTTTAAAAATGTTTTTTAAAAAAATTTTTTAAACTCTAGTTCACAAATCCAAATCTTATTTATACCTTTATATTAATATTTCTCCAATCTTCGTCTTCGTAATCTAACACACTTGCATCTACAACAGATATAGTAAAATTTCCAAGCTGATAACCACTATTAGGGATTATTAAAAATGCTGAACTCCAGTTGTGTTTCGGATTATAGTCTTCTAATCGAACATCATATTGAGCATTTTCTGCCTATAATAACCATTTACTTAAATAATCATTTTTAGCTCTCATGTTAATTTTCAAACTGTATAATTGTCCATTCTTAATTTACTTTTTATTGCATTGGATATTGCGTTAATGATATTGACATCCTAATTAAATTATACGTACGAGATCAGGATCTGTAATCACAATCTGTTCCGGAAAATTCAGATTCATATAAGTTTCTTCCAAAATATCTATCGTAAGATTAGAAGGACTGATTTCTGGGATATGATCATTTACATCATTAACCACAACGATGATTGTGCTATTGATCGATGATGTTACATTCTCCACTTCGTACGCTATGATCATAAATTTAAAAATCTCTTTTTTCAGAGAATCTCGATCAATTTTGTTTATTGTTATTATACCTGTTTCTTTTTCCACCTCAAAAAATCCCTCGTTGTCTACAATTAAGAGGTTTTCAAGTGAAAGTTTAAATTTAATAGCTTTATTACAGATTATTATTAAATTTGACTTACTCTCTTCTATAGCTTGAATTTTGTAATTAATATCCGCGTCGATTTCATAATCACCGTCAATTGCTGATACACTCAAAGTCTAGAAAATAGAATAATTATATGTTTCATATAATTATTAAATAGACCGTGGCTATGTGTATCATATTTAAAGTATTGAAAATATAAAAAATATAGTAAACAGTAATTGTTACATTGATAGATTTTTCCCAAATAGTTATAGCTGCGGTGAGATTGGTCCATACAGGAGGCATATCTGGCATGTCTATAACTTTGACGACAGTAACTAAATTATTACTTGTGTTGTTACCCGAATCCTGAAATAAATGAGAATGTAAAAATAAATCATAAAGTAAATTTGAAGCTCAGAACAAATCAATACTTATTTTTATTTAATTTTTACCGTTGCGGTGATTCCAAGAGTGTAGACAGCAACACTTTCAAAGTCCAAACTCTTATTGACGCTGAGAATTGCATTCATTTTATATAAAGTACCACTTATATTTTGTGGCACTATATAAAAATTTTCAACTCCACTAGTTGGCTAATTATAAAAAAATAAAGGAATTTGTTATAACTTTCCATAATTCTATCTTATTAATTTTTTAAACATATTTTACGAATTCTTACTACGGATGCAATATTAAAAGTCGTTTTATCAATCCATCCGTCTACATCGTTTATTGTGAAAGTGCAATTTGTTAGTCCTTCATAGTTTTCCTAAAAATCATAAAAATATTAAAAATAAGGATGAAAAGTATATAAAGTAATTCAATTTGTAATTCTAATATTTATCTTTCATAAATAAATAGCTTACGGGCACCGAACAGCTTCTTTCATTGGCTTGAATAACAGGAGGGTTATCATCGATATTAATGACAGCAATTCTAATTTTACGAGTTTTTTCACCAATAGCTATTGTCATCGTGTACTTCTGCATAGCTGGTGTCTCATAATCCTGTTTTTTTGTAACCACTACTCTCCACTTTTCTTTTTCCTTTCTGATGAATTCTGCTCCTAGATTCGCATTAATTTCATTTTTGTCTCCGAATTTATCTATCCTTGGGCTTTCATCTCCTAATTAGCAACATATTAATATTTATTAGTAGACTATAAGTATCTGATCAAGTATTTTATATAAAGTTATTTTCTTACCGCTGTAATTAAGCACTGCAATCGTTACATTATGTTCCACTTCTTCAAATAATCCGACGTAAGATTCACCTGAATTAAACTCCCAAGATTGAATCCCCTCATCTAGAGGTTCAGGCTGTAAAAAAGCAGGTTCGTTCCATTCTTCTTCTGAAAATAACATCAATTGAAATTAAGTCTCATTTAAAATTAAACATTTTATCAAAAAAATGTATGATTTTAAACACTCACGAGCTCTTGTTTTTTCTATCAAAAAATAGAGAGAGAGCAATAGACAGATATACTTCCGCTTCCGCATTTCGTACAATTTCCTATCCTTATGTTTTCTTTTATTTTATATATATACACACTCTTTAAAGGCACAACCATATAATCAAATTAGTGAATAGATTGAATTTTTTCACCATAACTTACACGACAATAATTACACCTGATCACATTTCTTAATAAACTAGTCCACATTTACTAATGTCGAAGTCACAATCAACTGACATGTATAAAAATTCTCGCTGATAAGGTTCTTAAACCTGGAAGATAATCATTTTAGATATTACCGATACCTCTGATAATAAAGGTGACTCAGTATATCAAAGTCAAATTTATTTCTTTCTTTTCGCAATTATAAGGGGCTTCAAAATATATTTTCTGCGCATCCACATCGAATCTATTTTATCAGAAAAAATAGTTTGAAGATATTTTCCCAACTAATTCTGCTATTAATTTTCTTTGAATTGTAGTCTACGTGACGGATTTAACGTAGTTTCCATTACTAAATGTTTTGTTATAAAAAAATATGAGATAATTTATTTATAGTATAGATTATAGTCATCTATTCTGCTAATTACAATTAGTGACTAACAGATGTATCATATGTACAATGATACTTTAGCAATTCAATTAATTTTACAATAGTGAATATAAATCATAAATTTCAAAGCTTATTGACAATCGGCTTTAGGTCAATCGGGTAATATTTAAACGTGGCACAATCGATTTGAAATTTTCCCAGACCGGAGAAAATTCCAGATCGGGAAATTCTCCGATCTGGGCCCAGCTAGGGCCACAGCAAAATTTCCATATGGGATTTGCATGGGAAAATTTCAACTAGATTTTGATACTTCTAAATATAATCCCATTGAGCTAAAACTTGAACTTATTTTTCACATGTAACCTTACGATCCTTTTGAGATGGAACGATATATTTTTAAAAAATTTTCCTACAAAATAAGGACCACTGTAAGGACCATATTACACAAAAATTGATCATTATTATGTGTTGACAATCTTATCAACGGTTGTTAAATCTTATCAGTATTAGTATTCAATATGAGTACATATTCGCGTTTGCTGCATGATTTAAATGCTGCCCTTCAGAGTATAAACGCCACAGAATCAATCAATCTTTTGGATGACAAATAAAGACATAGGAAAAGATGTTCGAGATGTGTAATTCTATATCGTTTCTGAGCCGTTGATCTGGACTTTGCTTGCAATTAATGCCGTCTGTTGGTGATAATTTCGTCTTTTCTGCTTGACTCATTATCGATCATTTTCCACGTGAATGCTTATAGAAGCTCAATAGTCCATAGTCATTAGTTTTATAGTTGTTCTTAGACAAAATCATCATTCTAGGCGGTGTGTGTCACTAAAGTGCGTCATTTGTATCACTTTCTTTAAAAAAAGAAAGCACTTTTCTTTAAATAAATTAAATAAACAAAGAAAAAAGCTGGACTATTATTTCGTGTAATTTTCTTTTGTTTAGAAACTCAACTTAAAGTCCTTCTTGGCTAAAAAATACTTCGTCTCAATTTGACGCCAACACTTTGAATTCCAGTTTGAATTCCTTTAGAACAAATTCAATAAATGAAGTTCATCATTGGCTTACTTACCTTAAAATCCATAAAACTTCAGTACTATTTACATATGCTGAGGATTAATATCGACAATGTATGCAAGATGATAACCTATAGAGTGCAGTTCATTGACCGAGCAAAGAGTTGTCACCCAATGCTTTATCGATCGGCTAGAAAACTTATTATTGCAATTGGTGACAATTGAAAAGCTCCAAAGTCTCTAATGAAAATTTTAATAAACAGTTTTATACTGATCTAAGTGATGATTGACTCATACTTGGTTAGCATCTACACTTTCAGTAATCTTCAGTAATAGAAGTTGAGAGGCTAAGAGTTCAGAAGTAATCAAGATACTTCTTTATTGCACTCGTAATTTCATCAATGAAAAATACAGTTACTAACAAGTTTTGTTTTTTCTTACTTATCAAGAAAAGATACACTACATCTTGACATGTGTTAAGTACATCCAAGCTTTGCTATTTTTTTTACACCAGCTGTTTTCTGAAAATAGTCGATTAAATACCATAAAACACTTTTGTTTCAAGCAAAAGTTAACAGGTTTTTTACGATGAGGGAGAAATATAAATAAATATCACACTAAATCCTAGGGTGTAATTTTTTGATCTAAAAATGGATCAAAAAATTGCACAATAGAAAAACAATTATTGAGATTTATGTAGAAATATGTAAAAGAAGTTGTATCTTAAAAATTTTAAATATACGTACTATATATCTTTTCATCTATATTTTCATACCTTGAAAACAACTTAAGAATCATCCATTTTTACGTATTTCTAAAGAAGCATTTTCTTTCATTTGTGACAACGTTCATTTATCACATTTTTACTTGAGAAAGCAAATCTTGTTTACTGATTATTTATTGAATACACGATACAAGATGTATTCTCGGTGTAACTAAGTAAAATGTTTATAGATGATCACTGATCTTTGTTCTTAGAATTCTAAAGTTAATGTAAAGATAATGTAAATTTCTCCAAGAAAAGATCTTTATTATTTTATTATTTAAATATTATCCAAGCTCAGCATAGTTTCATGTAGAAGAAAGAAAATAGCTTTCAATTTATTTCACTTAAAACTTTGGATCAACTTTACGACAAAATAATAATAATATAATAATAATATAATAATAATATAATAATAATATCTGGTGTCCCGTTTTTGAAATGGTTTTCGTTGGGATAAAATGTATACTAAAAAAGATATCTTCCAGCAACCTCAGTTGATGATCCTCACTTTCATCCCTCCTCGAATAATTGAGGCCGTACAAGATATATATTCTTTGGTCTTAAGTATATAGGCTCTTAAGTGAACACCGATTTGCAGAACGGAACCGAGAACTGGAAACGTTTAAGCGCCATCACACACTCTGTCCATATATAATCGATGTGTCATAGGTCAAAGCGATGAGATACCGTCAGCAGCCTCCGAAGTGCAGTCGACGCCGTGTTTTCCAGCGAAACATCGACTTCTATAAACATCCGGTGCAAGTTTATTACATAAACGACATAACAGGTAGCCTTTAATATCATCATTGATCGGTATCAAGAGTAACAATCATCGAGGGTCATTAATAAGGCGCCTCGACCTTCACCGACGAAAGCATCAGTCTGACGTTTTACATGTTCGTGAAGCGTACGTGTGTGCATGCGAATCTCGCATTTGCATGTATATTTTCACAGCACTCATATAGAGCATGAGATTCATTCGAGCTGTAACAGTCGTTACTGGATTTTAATCGCCGCTATTTTTACGATGCATTTAATTCGTTCTTCAAGTTGTGATTGGGATTAAAGGCTTCGGTTTCATCATTTTTACTTCTTCGTGATCTATGTGATGTTACCTTGATACCTTTTACCTACTTAGTGTCACTTGGAAAATTCTACCAGATATATATATATATATATATAAATATATGTATGTATACATAATGACGATCATTAACTGTAAGTCACATTCTTCTTTTATAAACTTTATAGAGAAAGATGCTATACCAATTATAGATCTAAAGTTTACCTTGGAACACTTTTTGAATTAAAAACAGAGTAGATCGAGACAATGTTTCAAGAAACGGATCAGGTTATCTGCAAGTGAAACACTATTAAAAAATACTTGGTTCAGTACTGAACTGCCATATGCTACATAACAATTGGGTCCTACCAATTGGTAGGACCAATTTTTTTGAAAACCATTTTTCTTTTGAAAATGAAATTTTTTTTTTTTGAAAATGACCATTTCTATGGAGTTCAGGTAGCTCTCCCCTATGTGTATTTATTATTTAATTTTAAAAAATCCAGCTTACTTTAAATTCGCTTTAGCACTGCCTCAGAATTTAATTTTTACTTATCGTGGATAAACTTATAACATAATTTTTAAAAGTCTTGAAACTACGGGATTCCCCTTCTGCGAATGGGCAACTTTATGTTCCCAGGCAGAGTTTATTGGATGAAGTTCAAAGTCTATCATAATATATCTGTCGACTAAAAGAAACGTGAAATTATATCTTCCCAAAACATTCCTTTCACATGGATTAAGTATATTAAAAATCCTCTATGGAAATTATATTTAAAGTCGATTGTAGTTGCAGATGATATATTACATTAATCGTTAAGAAGAGGACTTAAATTATTTGACCTGTCAATAATTGCAGAGGGATGTTATTTTTCGATCAAAAATCTTGTTCAGATTCTAGGCTGATGAAGAAGTGAATGTTTTCGATGATTTATCGCGGATTATAATGACCGAATAAGTACTGCGTCATTCTTTTAATAGAACTACTGTAGCGTAGCCTCGACATTAACCATTAAACGACATCCTGCAATATGACATTATAACCTTTGTTATCAGTTTCCTTACACATTTCTCGCTTTTGCCACAAACGATCGAGTTTCTCCACTCTTTCGTGGTGTACGCGATCAAACACTTACACTAACATCCACGTGCTTTCATGTCTCGTAAAGATTGGAATAGGTTTCACTTTCTGAAGAAGTAATCCTAGATTCAATAAAAGTAATATTTTATTGAAAAAAGCATTTCAGCTATGACGTGTTAATTATTTTATTCCATTTGTAGCAACGCTTCCAGACATGGCGCGATCTAACGTCAAACGACGGCATTCGAATTTACCACAGTTTGAATCAGTTGCAAGAATTTCCAGTTTTCCCATTGTAGAAAGTGGTATTTACATTGCTGGAAATTTCTACGAAATGATTAAGGTTCGTTGTTAAACTATCTTCTAAAATTAAGCATTTTTAAAAGAGATGTAAAAGAGATATTTTTATAAAATAAGTAAGAGAAGATATTTTTTATGCCCAGTTTCTGAGACAAAATGTAACATTATAGAGGAAGTTTTGTAGTGGTGACAAAATTCAGTTTCCAAAGAAAGGAAAGAGTGAAAAATGATTATTATAAAATGAATATTAGAAAAAGAAAGAGGACTATTTTGGAGATACAAAGACAATAGTGGTGTTAAATAATAAGCGGCCATGATTAAATTTATATTTGAGGTTCGTTGGACTATTTTGTGGAAAATAAAACGAATATAATCAATTTTCACCAAATTTTTGACATTTTCTACAAAAAATAGATTGATTGATATTTTGTGTACTTCTCGAACGTGCTCAATAATTAATTAAATTTCTTTTCCTGTAGCAGAGACACGCCATTTTGAACGAAATGGTAACATTTTATTTAATAATTCTTATTAAAAAATGTTTTAACCCAATTTTTTATATTGGATTTGGTAGATAACATTTAAATAAGTGTATACAAAATTAAAAAGAGCCTATTTAAGGCTTAGAATTTGTGATATATGGTAGGGACATCAAAACTTAAACCTTGTGACAATGACTCATATCTAATATGTCCTCAAAAATTTTCCGGATAAAAAATTTGTTTAAACAATTAATACCTAAACTTAATGCTTTCTCTATGAGGAAACAAAGTTCTCATTGAATAAGCACAAGAGTTAATTCAACTTCATAGCTGGTTTATGTAATGACTATTAAGTAGTGTACGAGAAATTTTTCTCACAAATCATATATATAAATATATATATATAGACTATAGAGGTATATATAATATGTAAATAATATATCTTTCATTATCTTCATTAACATTGAACAATACTTGCAAATAGATTTTTTGCATTCACATATTGGATAGGTCAAAAAACGGTCTTTTGATTCTTTATTGATTATCATTCTTTCTCAACTCACGAATATAGTTTTGTGTCTCAATATTAGTGCGACGTCAATGTGTATAATGAACAGAAAAATTGTATTGAAAATCAAAACATTTAGAAAACTTTCTGAGATTTCTTTACACTAATTGCAGTTGACACAACATTCCATGTAGTGGTATTTTGGACTTTAGCCGACGATATCTGAGATCACATTTAAAAATATTCTTTATATGTTATCATAAGTATATTTCTAAAACAAAGATATAATACACAATTGAACTCTCATGCATGTTCTCTATTATTTATTAACAAACAAACGAAGGAGTCATGCTCTAATATCCAGATAACTGTTATAAGAATAAAATATTTCCATGAATGTCTAGCGCTCGAATTCGCTGATGTTTTGGAGCCTCGACACTGCTGAACAGTCTTTAGCACTAGCAACTGCTTCAGCCAAACCTGCAATTTTCGCCCTAAATGGTCCAATTGCCACGATCGATCAGCTACTATGTAAAGGAATCGATATTGTAGAGCATAGAGTACCAGCTGTTAATCTTCCTCCTCAAATTGTAAGTATTATCAATATTTTTATCTGAAAAATCGGCTACTTATCTAGCTGAATTTTCTTTGGTACTTTTGCCAGGGCCTAAAATGTTGTGTTATTTGGCACACTCTGTGCAGTTTGGATTTCGAAGAAACTAGTCCAAAATCAAAAAGTGTGAAGTGAAAAATTTACTTATTTGTGATGAAAAATGATCATACAAAGAATACAAAAAGTGTGTAGTCCGAAATTTATGTAAAACAATTTAGGCCCTGATTTCTGTAAATATTTGAGGCAAAAGACAATGAATCTAATGTGAAAAATATTGTAATCAAGATGTACTGGAATACGAGAGAATACGTCAACAATAAAATCGTGAGGCCAGTTTTAATGCGAGCAGGCAGTGTAAAGGAGATAGGAAGCCAGGCTGCAAATGCAGCAGTAGATAGATTAGATGGAGCTCTAACTGTCGCCGATGAATACATGGATCATTATTTACCAGAGGATCCCGTTGATACAGTTGATAAAGGTAAAGAACTTCAAAACGAGAAATCTTTAAAAAAACAAAGTGAATTTCTTTAAAACGTGAATTATTTCTTTGAAACGTGAATTGTTTGACTAATTTGAAATATATATTGCTTCCTCATAGAGGAAGCTTTGTGGTGGTGACAAAATCCACTTTCCTTAAAAAGGTTTTTTTCAACATATTTTAATGTCAATATATCTAACATGATGTCCTGAAAAATTGTCCGGATGTATGTGTGTGTGTGTGTATGGATGTATGTCACGATCCAGCAATTTCTTGAAAACGCGTAGAGATAAATTCATGAAATTTTTCATAATTATTTCATTATACACCTAGTTGAATTTCTTACAATGGTTTAACAAAATATTTAATTTTACAAGTTTTATGTACTTTTATAATTTTCTTAAAATTCATTTTTTCACTATAACTTCTCAAATAATCAAAATTCAAAGATGATGTAAGGAAAACGTAGATTCCTTGTGTCGAAACGAATCGATTGACCTATATTATTAATGCATTTCATTAAAAAATAACAAAATTATGGTTAATTGTATTTTGAAAAATTAATTTTTCGACTATAATGTTTCAAATAATCAAAATTTTGACTTGGCGTAAGGAAAATAAATGTTCCTTGCATCGAGACGAATCGATTGGTCTATAATATTATTTCACTTCATTGAAAAATAACAAAGTTATGGTTTTATTTAATTTTAAAAAATTAGTTTTTCAATTATAACTTCCATAATATTCAAAATTCGAAGCTGACTTAAGGAAAATAAAGGTTCCTTACGTCGAGACGAATCGATTGACCTATAAGATTAATGCATTTCATTGAAAAATAAGGATGGTATGGTTAATTGTATTTTAAAAAATTAATTTTTCGACTATAACTTTTTAAATAATCAAAATTTTGACTTGTCATAAGGAAAATAAAGGTTCCTTGCCTCGAGACGAATCGATTGACCTATAAGATTAATGCATTTCATTGAAATATAAGAAAATTGTGCTTTATTGTAATTTCTGAAAATGAATTTTTCGAACATAACTTCTCAAATAATCAAAATTTAATGTTGATGTAAAGAATAATTAATGCTTCCTCTATGAGGAAGCAAATCATATTTGCTTACAGGAAGCAAAGTGCTCATTGAATAAGCACAAAAGTTGATACAACTTCACAGCTAGTTTTTTATGTAATTGCAGCGGACGTGAATCCCGTCGAAGAGACGAGTAAAACAGTTCGTACTATAAAGCACGGTGCTCGATTTTCGAGAAAATTGCAGAGAAGGCTTACGCGTCGCACATTGGCTGAAGCAAAAGCTCTGAAGGAGCAAGGAACAGAATGCATTGCTGTGCTTCTCTACGTAGCAGAACTCGTAAGTTTTTCGAGTGAAAATTTAAAAAAAATACTAACTTTAATGTCTTTAATCCATTATTGCAACAATAGTTAGGTATCAAACAAAAATCTGTATCCATTATCCAGTCTTAAGTTAAGGACGGTGAAATTTTGGAAAATATATTTGGGCACATCAAAATTGAATTCAAAATTGAAAATAAAAAATACAAGACAAGGAATATAATTATTTGCTCGATCGTTAATTTTTTTCGTCACAGGCGACACTACATGTCCTTGAGTGGGAAAATTCACTATATAAATTCTGAAGACAGTTACATGACTTCCGATAGATTATCTCTACTTTTTTTTATAAACTTACTCCATAAACATCCGCAATTATCTGCCTTTCCGTACACACTATGTCTCACTCCATTCATCGATGTTTTTGCAATTTTTCCTTTTGCTCTTTTCAAGTTAGAGTATCACAGTAATCCCCAAAAGATAATGTTTTTATCCGAAAGTGGATTCAAAGACTGTAAACATTTGACAATTGCATGAAACACTACATGGAGAATCAGAACCACTTTCAGGACTTTTAATGTTGTCTTCTGCGTTTTTGTCCAAATTTGGGATACAAAACATCTGAAGTTGTTAAATAATTTTGAAGATTCATTATTAATTCATATGAATTTTAATCTAGAAGAAAAAGATGTGGATTAATGGATTAATAGCGAGAAATATAAGATGCTTAAATCTTTATTGCTTTCCACTTATCTACCTCTTACTGACTATAGAGGTTGTATTACTGTAAAAGGCATAATATCGTTCAACGTTCAACTTATCGCATAACTTCAAATCGCTTCGCTTTTTTGATATAACAAAAAATAGAAGGTTATTATCATATTAATTGAATTTTTAGGTGGCAACTGACCCTAAACTGGCTTATCAGAAAGCCAAGGAATTATGGGCGATCCTAAGCTTGCCAGAGCCAGAAAATCAAGCCCGTCCAGCAACTTTAGAGCAACTTTTGGTTTTGTTGACACGAGAATTAAGTCGTCGAATTGTGCACTTGGTGAATGCAACTGCTGTACTCGCCTCGCGATCACCACGTGTTATTGGTAGATTCTTGGTGACAATTACACACCATATGCTTTCTATTGCCGATGCTGCTGTAAAGGTTTAGTAAATCCTCCACTGGATTTAATTAATAAGTTCATAACTATTCAAATTATAAATTAAAAATCAACATCAGAACGATTATGATTAATAACATTTATGTATTTACAATTTATTATTCCAACAGGTCTTAAAATGTTTTAAGTTTCGGACTACAAACTTTCTGTGCCGAATTTGAATGACCTAAAGTAAAATTATTCAATCTTGAACTCTTTCACTTATATAGTTTCAACTTTTAATATTCAACTTTAATATTCATTCTTTCCATCATCATTTTTGGTTAAGATTTGTACAATTTTGAGCTTTTGCATTAGAACACAAAGTGTTTCGTATTACAGAAAGTAATTTTGATTGTCTGATCGTATTTTGCAGATGATACCAATTACAGGAAAGCTCGATACTTTTAAAAGGAAGGTAGTAGCCGTTCGTTGTGCTGTCGACAGACTTAATTCACCAACAAATCAACTATTGGTATGTAAAATGATTATAAAATATATTCACGTAACATTTAGATTAGATAAGAAGCTTGTAGGACAACAAGGTCATGAAGGACTTGTAACCTTTCTTTCGGATATCCGGAATTTAATAAATTTTGTTATTAACGCAACAGGAGCAGCTTGCAGCCTTTCTTGCAGGAAGACCCAAAGCTCAGAAAATCAACCATAATCAGAATCGTCAGCAAAATCACAATAACCATCTTGCGATCTCGCCAAATCCACCAGCCAATGGAATCGAATAACACTATGATTTCAAAATATAAGAGAGGCTCGTAGGATCCAAAGTTCGAAAATTTAGGACGCCATAACGTGGAGAGATGCGGAAATAATATTTTATAAGTAACGAAGTGACAAGTTGACTTTCTAATTAATGAACAATATAATATATTATATTCTTACTTCCTATTCTAGGTACTCTAGCTTCTAAACATTCTTTTAGCTTCCTTAAGGTATTATGAGAAATTTTCTAATTGATCCGACCTCTTCTTTTCTTACTTTGAAAAAATTTCTAAGAAACTGATTTACTTCATAATATCTTAAGTGCTACTGTTAGTTTTTGACACAATGTATCAGTGTTTTCTTTAAATTTTTAAGCTTCTAAAATTGTTGTTATTTCTAGTTAGAAGTAAGTTATAAAATAAAGGGTGAGTCTGTTTGAATTTGGTTATTTAGTCCTAATATATAAATGTTACTGTAAGTATAGCTGAAAACGTGATTTATGTATTTTATCTGACGCCTTCGGATTCTTTCATTTTTGAGGTCCGGAAATATTGGACTTTGATAAAGTTGTATTGAAATTCGATAACTTCATCAAAGTTTTGACCGCCTCTATTTTTTATCCGTGGGGTAGGCAGATAAGAGATCATACTCATATTTGTGGATACTGAAGTATAACTTTTATCGAAATATTATGTGAAACTATTATAAATATATGCTATCAATTTATAATAGTATGAACTTCTGAATATGTAAATGGAAAATGCAATTTCTATAATTGCACAGAATGGAAAATTTATTGTTTTGCTTTATATATATACTTATACTTCTTTTATCAACAATTATTCTCGTTTTATAGTTTTATCTCGGATGAATCATTTACTCGACTTTTCCAGACATAGAGTTTTGATATAATATATGCTAAATACATTATTCAAATCTAAATTTATCGCATTACAAGATTTCTATGATTTCTAGGAGGCCTTTAACTTTTCTCTTTAGATAGATACTTTTGTTTAAAAAAGAAGCACCTAGTTTGTAGAATTTTATTCTTACCATTATTTATTCTTTCGATTATCAGTAATTTTTGCAGAGATTTTATGGAATTTCTAGAAATTTTAAGCAATTTTTTATTTTTTTTTAAGATTTGAACTCCTCATGCATAAATTTATGGTCAATAAGTATTTCGAAAAATCTAAAATAGTGAATATATCGTAATTACGGTAATTAATTAAGTTATTCGCTATATTGAAGGAAAAGATCAAAAGCGAAAGTTATCATCTATAAAGTTTTTTTTTTTTTTTTGCCGCCTGTTGTTGATTGTAGTCAGTGTCGTATAAAATTTTTATTCAACTTTATTAACTGATTTACGAGATAAATCTCACGTATGCTTTTTAGAAATGGTATATACGACTGTGCTAACGCGAGCACTATCTCGAGATTTTTCTGCTTGAACTTTGTACTTGAATCATGCATGTGTGGAAAGGCTGAAAACCAGCCGGGAGACGGTGAATTCCCTTGGGAAAGATCACTTTCATTGGATAGTTTAAATATTCTCTGTTGCGCAGGCGCGAGTTAGGTTATAAGTGTTTTATCTGCGTGGGAGATCATTTCGTATTTCGTGTTCGTTGTTATAACATTTGTGCACATTTTACTCTCCATTTTGACAACTTACATAGCGTGAGTACAATTTACTTTTTTTGTTTCTTAAAAATAATTTCCTAGCCCCTTTTTTGATATCACTAGATTAGATTTTAGAATTAGATTTTAGCATTAGAATTGTTTTTAATTTTTAGATTCAAAATTTCTTTGATATTTCTCACCTCTCTTTAAATTATAATTATCCACATACATAATTGTAATCAATTATTCGGTTGTTTGACAATATGTATATGAATTTCTGCTTGCGTGGAACCTTAAACAGAAATATAAGTTCAATGACCGAAGCAGTGCGATGTCGTCCTGTAAATCAAACATTTTTCTTGTACTTATTTTACTCAAAAATAGATGTCTCGTGTATTTCGCACAGTTTAAGCTCATTAGTTTCATTATATTATTCTGGAAAAATCAGTTCACATATTGCAGATAAAGTTAGTTTGCACCTGTGGCTGATAATGACCAAGTCGATAATTAACTTTCTCCACGACGAAAAAGAAGATTTTCTCTTCTTGAGTGAGGTGATAATCTAACACATTTTTTGCAAAAAAGTGCATCTGTCCGAGTATTGCCTTTTCTGAAGATAAACACTTAATAAACACAAAATAAATACAGGATATGGAAGGTCCTTTTGGTCTCCTCCCCCTACATACATTCCTTAAAGAACAGGGTCTCCATGAATCCACCCTGCAACCCTTAGCTTTAGTTATATTGGACTCTTTGCTATTTTAGAAACTTCCTCATACAGGAAATATATGAAAAAATAATACATGAAATCTAAAATATGATTTTTCATTTTTTATAGATTCAATAATGACGACTGCACAGCAACTACCTCAATTGAAGATTTTCCATCGTGTGCTTGAGCTTCCAACTGTCGAGTTTGCTCTTTCAAAATCAGCAAGTACATATTTTCGAGTAAAGTGTTCGTACCAATTGTTGCATTGGGCTCTTTCTACTGCTGAGTCTTCTCTTACAAGTGCAACGAAGCAGGCAGTACCAATTGCAGCTCCTATTGCCAAGAAATTTGAAACCCCTATACACTTTGTTGACCACACACTCTGTCTGGGGCTCGATAAAATAGAGGAAAAAATGCCGATGGTTAAGGAACAGCCGGAGCAGGTTTGCGTTTTTTTTTTTTTGCTTATATGTATTGAATATCACAGTAGCTCGAAACATCTTTAAGAACAGAGTATGGAGAGTATGTTAAAAGTAATTCTTCATAATCCAAACTGAAGAGTAATTATCTGACTTTTAATCGATTACGTATTAATTTATGATAAGAAGTATTGTCATGAGTCTAATGTTTAATTTCAAATTAGGTACAGATGAGTGTAATAATCTTCTATCAGACGTGATTCGTAGACGAAATTATCTTATCAAACTACAGTAATTAGTCTGCATTACTAGTCTATCATTATTATTATTAGTCTGCTTATACGATTAGCTTCACTATCACAGGGCCTAAACTGTTGTGTAATTTGGAATTTATCGTGTGTAGTCTAAGATCAAAAAGTGTGCAATGAACTTTTCATTTATAATGAA
Organism: Synergus gifuensis; assembly: GCA_904066015.1. Lineage (NCBI taxonomy): Eukaryota > Metazoa > Arthropoda > Insecta > Hymenoptera > Cynipidae > Synergus > Synergus gifuensis. The sequence goes on from CAJFCO010000373.1 coordinate 992,064, forward strand.
AAAATTCACTTTGTAATAAGAATAAATTGAATTCTAATCATTTTCAATAAAATAACTATGTATTATAAATTTTTAAAGACATAATACATAATTGATGGATATTGCAACTCTGAGCCTATTCGCATTATCTTTTTTAATAAGACAGGATATTTACACTTTCCTGGTTTTTTCTCATATTTGCGTAATTTGAACTTTCTATAGATTCTAGAGAATGCATACATGCTTGCGCTGCAAACAGTGAGACCGGCAGTTTCGACCATTTCGCATGCAAATGACCTTATTATATCACAAGCGACATCCCTGAAGGATATCAGCTGGAATAAGGTTAATCAAATCTTGAGCACACACTATGGATCAATCGCAGTCGAAAACTTCGACAACACTGCAGTTGTGGTCGACAAACTTATTGACAAATATTTTCCTCCTACTGGCGAAGAAGAATCTACTGGTTAGCATCAACTTTGTAAAAAGTTTTTGAAATAAATGAGCAATTCCACGTGAAATTCGGGTGGGAATTTACTATACTACAGAAATGTTTGTGAATTTTCAGATTTAGCATCACTTGAGGAGGACAAACTTCTCCATACGTTGCAAACAATGGGACGCCTTTCGAATAAAGCGGCTCGTCGAGTCTATATAAATACACTTCATCATCTGAAAATTCTCAACCGAGACACTTTGAAGACATACATTGGAACACTTGTGGAATTTCTTCAAATTACTCGTTATCTGAATGTGATCAACGACAAAGTGCAGATAATGACAAGTCCTCCGAAGAAATCTGAGAAGACAAACTGAGTATTCAAAGGCAATGATAAATTTGTCCACGGAATTTGCACTGCTCCTTATATTTATTTTTTATATAAGATTCATTTTTGACATCATCATATATTGTTGCTTTATTTTCTAAGAGGAGATGGGAAAGAATATGTTCTTCTATAAGCCACATAGTGCAATCAACTATGGCTACTGGAATCTTATATAGAGTTTAGGTTGAGAAGAGATTTTTAAAAAGTATTTTAATTTTACATACCTATTATATTCATAGAATCGAATTTTATAGGTTTGTCTACTATCTATACTTTTTTCAGGGTAACTGTATGAGTGGATTATTCTTTTATTCTTACATCATATTTTTTTCTACTTTGTTTTAAGGTCTTCATTGTCATAATTACATACATTTGAAGTATTTTTATGTATAGGGCCAAAAATGCTTTTAATTATAGAGCATTTCCAGAAATTTCTAGGAATTCTAAAAATGTGTATTAGATAAAATTTTAGACATGTTTATGTATTTTCAATTTTTTCAATAAACTCTTTGAAATTCTGTATGTTGATGTGCATTTTTATAAGAAAACACTTCATTGCAAATATATGTTTTTTGATTGGTTGATCATTTCCGTCTTAGATGAAATTACAATTAAAATTAAAATACTTCTTATTATCAGTCATAAGTTTCTGTTCTTCAATGAAAGGTCCAGTAAAAATAGCTTAGTCATTAAACTCATATATTCCCGGACAAATAACATCGCGTGATTGTTGCACGAGATTCACTGGCAACCATTGTTATAAAATTATAATTGAACAATATGATGTAAACCTAGTCATTATGGTTTGTCCATTGATGAGTATAACAAAAGTTCCAACGATATGACCTCCACGTTTCCAGGAAAGTTCTTACTGCGCAAAATCAGAAGTTAATATAGTAAAGTGACTACAAAAATTCAAACCCTGGGCATTGCTTATACCAAATTTATTGATATTGTAAATATTACATAATTGGTAACATGCTCAGTTATTTTGGTGCAAAGACTATTTTTAAAAGAATGTAAAAGACGAGTACGTAAAAGACGAGTACAGAATAGTTATAATAGTGTTACAGAATAGAAAGCAGCAATATTTATAAATGTTGGAAATATTTATAAATTATTAGAACTCATACGGAAAACTGGAGTAAAATATACATACGAAAAGTAATGTAACAATTATTACTAATAGTTTTTAAATTGTTACGTACAACTGTTACGTACTTGTTATGGAACAGTTATCTTTCGGTTTGATTATCTTTGTATCATTTTAAAAACACTTAAACCATAATTAGACAAATAATACAATTTCCTATAATGTATTTTTCAGTTTATGAAAGCTAGAAGTGGAAAATTTTTAGATAAATTAATTTTATCTAATTATCAAGAGGTTTAAAAATTTTAAATCTTTTAGAATTTACAGAAATACTTTGAAATCCTCTAAAATGTATTAAATTATCTTGAAATTTTTTTCAAAATTCTAGTTTTTTGTTATTTTACTAATAAAATTTAAACTTCTAACATTTTCAACTAAAGAGTACGGCACTGAAACCGGCACCCCTCTCTTGATGCTACTTGATGTGACTACCGGCTTTATACCTTCTCTTTTCTCATGAGATTTCAGTATTGCTTGCACTATTGAACTTAAAGAGTTAAAATCGTTTTCTTGTTTATTATCGATCAATCTTCAAAAACTGACAAGTTGAAAATGTGAGTAAAAACAGAAACAATCTGCAAAAACATAGAAACTGTACTCTCTTCATATAATAAATGACTTATACATTAACAATCTACAAATAAAGATATTTTGAGTATACACCGCTACCGTTGCGTTGCGTCATCAAACAAATTCTTCATTCTGCATATTTTACATTACACACAATTTCCAAAAAACTGTTACATATCTTTAATTGTAATTATATTTTCAAGTCTTTTATCATTTTCAATCTTAAGAGAATAATGTCTATGACTCACAGCCCTAGTTTCTCGTTTCTTCTACTGTCAATGCATTTTAACTGATAACAAGTGGTAAATTATATATAATTAGAGCCATCGTCATTTGATGTGTCTAAAAGTGTCTCTTGTCTAATAAAAAAATTGAAATAATGATTGCATTTATGAGAAAAACGTTTTAAATATCGCATTTCACTATTATAAATAACATTTTCGCAAATATTCTCTATTTGTAAACATCGAGAAAGATATTTTAATAACCTTCATGAGAGACATGCGCATTTGCCGCCCGGCATACGTGCGCTATATATCGGGTGGCCCACTTCCTCCTTAAATGTAAATTAAAACTCGTAGAAAAGTATTTTCTTAATGAAATTATGAAGAGAAAGTATTGAGAACTTTCCATTTTAAGAGACAAAAATTTCGATGATTACTGGTTCAAAAATTCCTCTTCCACATATCTGATTTCTGATGTATTTAGAGTATGTTTTTTGCAAATCATTTGTTTCGAAAGTAACCACAAAAACGAGCATGAAAACATACTTGACATTTCCAAATTGCTGATATACACATTCCATACCAATTAGCGACAAATTCTGCTCAGGATATTAAGTAAAAAATATATATAGACTTATTTACGTGACCCAATTTACTCGAAAATGTATACAATTAAATATACGATTTCGAAAGGTTTCAAGTTACAAGCCATTGATTACTGTTGTAAGCTGTTGATTAAATTTTAGAGAATTTGAAAGGCTTGTCCCATTTTTCCTGATTTTATTAATTTGTAAGAGCTAAATTTTCTAAAATGCAGTAACACATCTGGTACAAAGTCTGCGACGTTGATGACTCATAAAATTGAAGTGAAACTTTTTTAGAAAAGAGATGCTGAGATTTTCCGGGAATCAGATATAATTAAACCAATTTTCTGAAGCGTGAAAATAGACTTAATGAACTTTGAACAGGAGAAATTAAGTGAAATCTTAATTTCATATGAGAAGTCACACGGTGTACTGTTATTTATTCTAGTCAGGGTTCAAATTCCAATATCCCGTTAAATATTTTCTATTTATGAATCATGTTTATGGCTCATTTACGGAATATATAAAACAAATCAATTAAAGCTCTTCTCATTTCTTTTCTGATTTCGTTTATGATATTATTATGATATTATTATGATATTATTATTTGTATTTCCACAGATAAAATGGCATCACCAGCTCAAACTCCAACGACACCTATCGAGGATGGAGCTCCTCATTTGGAATCCATAGATCGAATCAAAAACATCCCGGTGATCCATTCTGCTATTGAAAGAACTAATTCGACTTACAGCTACTTAAAGGATTCTAATCACTTGATTAATTGGGCATTGAGTTACGCTGAAGCTGGTCTTCATTATGCTACTGCTGCAGCAGCACCAATTGCTACACCATTGGCAAAAAAATTCGAAGGTCAAATCAGCGCCGTTGATCAGAAATTATGCTTAGGCCTTGATGTTGTTGAGAAAAAAGTTCCCATCGTTAAACAACCACCTCAACAGGTACATGGACGTTTATAATTATTTAATTTATTCTCTGATTACTAACTATCATTTATAAGACAATTTTTGTGCCAAGGACAAATGTGCAAAGATAATTGGAGAAAAAAATGAACGTGTTGATTATCAGAGCATGATTTGTTTACCTTATGTTTCGTATAAATATAATGATTGAAAAATGTTTTATTTTCGATTAGACCAGGATTTAAAATATATTTTAAATTTCTACTTTTTTCGATCTAAAATTTTGTAGTTTTTTTAATTTCAAATGTTTTTAATGCCAAGTTTATAAATCTGAAGGCTTTTATAGTTTTATAGTAAAAATTGTTGAAATTCATTTAAAAATCCCTAAAATTTTTCGAAATCGCTTAAAATTCCTTATAGGATCACTTGAAATTTCTTAATACTCCTTAAATTTTCGAATTCTTTTGAAATCCCGTGAATTGAACTATTTTCAATAATTTTGATTGACTATAAATGTAAAGTTATATCACAAAATTCTCGTGACTTTACTCTCTGAGAAAACATTATTTTTTCAGATTGAAGTTATGTTTGGCTATAATCGTATGTTTTCCTTGGATTATATATTCAAATTTATGATAATAAGTATTTGAGGAAAGTTTAAGTATCCATTTTCTTTTTTGCTTACAGATATATGACGCAGCGAGAGAAGTTATGAGCAGCTCTCTACAACCAACAGTTGACATGCTAGCATCCGCAAAACAATCTGCAACTCAACAAGCTTCTTCACTCAAGGAAATTAGTATAAATAAAGCTAATGAAATTCTCAGCACTCGTTATGGAGCTCTGGCTGTTCAAGGCGTTGATAATACGAGTGTCCTTGTCTCCAAATTGTTGGACCACTTTTTCCCACCTGTACCCGGCGAAGAGGATCTACCAGGTAATTTTTTATTATAGAAAATGAGAAAATAGTAAAGATTATTATCAGATTTGAGGATATGTAAATATTAACATAATTTTGGTGCAGCTCCAGTTTCTGCAGACGAGAACAAAGTGTTGCACGCTGTGCAAACTGTTGGCCAACTTTCATCAAAGACAGCAAATCGAGTTTATCATTCTGTTTCTGCTCAGCTGAAAACTGTGAAAAAGGAAGATGTGTCCACCTACATTTCAAATGTTGTCTCGATCCTTCACTTGACTCACTTCTTGAATCTTGGTGAAAAAGACGAATCTAGTTCAGCACCAACGACTCCAACAAATGACACAACCGAAAATAATGCACCGTCCTTTCCAGTAAAAAAAGATGATCAAAAGGAATGAGATTGAAAAAAAGGCGCAGTTACAGTCTTGAAGTTTCCTTTTGGAAAAGACTATGCTCTCTGTGAATGAATGTTTTTAACCACATGCACTTTTCCAATAAGGAGTATTTTTTTAAATGCAAGAGATCTTTTTTCATTTAAGACTTTTCATATTCAATTAAAATACTTGAAACATCTATCAGGTGATGTAGTGTAAAAAGAAAAAGATATACTTTAGTAAAACTTCTAAAATTAATGAAAAGAATATCAATTCAAGATGTTATATCACTTGAAATAATCTTTGATTAGTTTTCTACTCTTATATCGTTGTTTAAAGGATTTACAAATTTGATTTAAGTCGACTTTCTGTATTGCAAGGTCAATAAATTATATTATAAATCTTAGTTTATGTATTTAAGAAAAAACGATTGATGATAAATATTTTCGTTTCGTATTACTGGAATCTTTATATCCCTTTTTCTTAATTTCAATAATTTATTTAATACATATTTTATACCTCCTTATACATTTATACACACAAAAAGAAAAGCCAAGCCTTATTTAACTGTGTAATTAAAACAACACTAATTTCAAAATATTTTTAGGGCTTTCCAAGAATTTACAAGGATCAGACAAATTTTCAAGGAATTTAATATGGGATTTTAATATTTTGGGATTAAAAAAAGTATTTTAAGAAAGTTTGTCGTATTATGCAACATTTTATGTCCTATTTTTCAAATTATATACAAAAATACACAAAAATCTTGAAAAGCCCATTTTGTACGCGCTTTACGGAAAGTTGAGGAAATTATTGAGTTCGCGGGACTAACATGGCCGCCGCGTATGCGCATCGTCTGTGGATGATGCAAAATGAAAAACTCTAGAGCAGTCTAGAGATAAGTTTCAGGAACCAGAGTATAACCTTTGGACTTGAAGATATCCTAGGACTAAATAACCGATACCACTGCTACCAATCTCTTGTTTTTCATAACTCCATTGTTCTATTGCATAAAATGGTTCCTTGAATAGGAATTCATATGGAAATTAAATTCAAATCTCTAGGCCCACAGTTGGCACATTGCATCGATTCTCGATAGAACACAGAAACGCAGCAGAGAATTGAGACCCTGGAAAGGGGAGCAGACATAAATATAAATTCTGGAAAGGTCAGTGATCGAAGTAAACAAGATGTTTTCTTAAATAAGTCAGAGATCAAGGTACATTTGCGTACAATAGCAGTCAGAATCAGTCGAAGTATCGCAGCTGCGCAACGAATAATTCGTCAGGCTGGGTGAGTGCATAACTTTTTTTTATTGTGACAACTACCTCGGAGACACGTTAGTATTTGATTGACATTAATATCTCTATATATGTGACTATCACCCTACTAAACAATGTCCTACTATCTCCTGTGCAACTATAAAAATTTATCACTTTCACTCTTCATTTCAATCTCATTCCTAAATTAAACGTAAACATGTATTTCTGCAATACGAAAATAGATTGTGGTCAAGAGATTAAGATGTCATTTTTATATTTTCTTCATTTTTAAATTACACTGTTATTTTGAAAACCTGATATGATACTATTTTTTTAAAATTACAAAACGATGTTAATCCTATCTGAAATTACATCAATATTTTGTTCAGGATTTTGAAGGAATATCCATGAAAGGAAGGAAAAATCTTTAAGATGGAAGCAGAATTACCGGACAACTTTTACCGGATTCAAGCTGTTGATCGAGCACTGCAAATACCGAGTGTAAATTATCTGTGGGACAAATCAACAGAAGTTTATGAGCGAGTAAAAGGTGCAAGTACTTTTGCGAATTGGGCATTCGGCACAGTTGAAAATGTCTTCAATACGATGCTCGAAAAGTCGTTACCGGTTGCGAGGCTGATGGAGAAACCTATATATACCTTGGACAAGACTCTATGTCAAGGTATTGACTTTGTGGAAGTGAAATTACCTATCATCAAAGAAGAACCTAAGGAAGTAAGTCGTAGTAAATTATACTCATGTCATATATTATTTATGCTTCTATTTCGAGCAACCCTAAACAGAATTTATTGATTATTGATTTGTCATGAATTATCAAACATAATATAAGATTTTTAATTCGTTAATGCTCGCAGATCTTTGACCGAACAAAATCGATAGTCTCGGAACGCCTCCGACCTGCCGTGCAGACGTTTAAAGACTTCAAACAGGAAACGACTCAACGAGTGAGGATTATTACATTACGAACTTATTATAAGGCTCACTATTTAAGGATCTACAGTTGGCAAAAGGCTGATAAAATGATGTCGACTGAGACTGGTATCAATATTCTTAAAACTGTTGACAACACGACTGACCTTGCAGAATTCATGCTTGATAAATATCTGCCTGATCCATTCGACGATAGCCATAAAGATGCCGGTAAAAAATACATTTATGTATCATACGTAAAAAAAAAGAAATCTTTATCTAAATCTCTCTCTCTCTTAATATTCAGAAGCAATGGTTGCATTTCACTTTTTTTATGAAAATAAAATGACACCCATATTGATGAAGAAATTTTTGAAATTATTTCTGACCTAAGGAGATATTAACATTAACATTCTTTATGCTCTTCTATTGCAGAAAATCAATGCAGCGAACATGCAAAGTTGCATCATACGGTGATAAGGCTGAGTGAATTTAGTAGCAGAGCATCAAGAAGAATTTATTTAGCTCTAATCGAAAGACTGCAGCATATGTATAAAATAGAAATTCTGATATTAATTCTTCACGCGTTGATTGTGCTTCAAATGATTAAGAGCTTTGAGTGGATGGTAACGTTCGTATATAAAGTGATTAACGATTTAGTTCTCTATTTTTAATCCAAAATAACCTGTGATATATCCAAGTATCAAAGTACATGTAATAATCACTGTGCTATAACATGTGCTATACCTTAATATTATATTAATAATGACGATGATAATTTATATTTTTTAATCTTTGCATATTGTGACTCTGATAAATGTGTATAGGGACTGAGAAATTAATTTTATATTAAAATAGGCTACTTCAATCTCTGTCGACCTCGAATCGTATTCTTTCTTTCTTGTTATCTTCCTTAACATCCTTCACTTCACACTGTTTATTCTTATTCTGAAACATCAAGAGGTTGCGACATATAATATCATAATAATAATCTTCTAGAAACTTATTCCAGTGCATTCATTGTGATTATTTTCTTATTCAAGAAAATTGACTGTTTATCTTTCAAAAATGTATTTCGGTACTTTGTAAGATTTTTTATCTCATTATGGACACTTCTTCTGTAATCTTAAAGGTGATTCAAAATTAAAAGTCGTAGAATGAATGGTCTTTTTATTCGATAAATTTATTTTTTCCTAAGTAGAACCACACTTTTTTCCTGAAAATCTGAAATCTCAAGTATGGACAAAATATCGAAAAAATAATTAGCGAAAAATAATAATTTGTACTTACATGAATGCTGCACTCTATATATTCCCCAAGGAAAAAGTAAAGAATGATCACGAGTTCCTCGCTATTAATTTTAATCGATAATTTAATAATCACATACATTACAAACACAGCCGATAAATCAGTTAATCAAATGTCGTTACGATACAATTAATAATACTATATATATATATATGTATAACCGTAATTAAATATCTTCTCATGAAAGATTGTGAAATTATTTTCTTTATAGATTTTCAATGAATAGTCGTATTTATTTATTTATATAATACATGCATGAAATGCATCGTGTGAGACAAAAATCGTTTCGTAGATTCGAGAGTATTTCTCACAATATTTTTTTTTTCTTTTCTGCGGTACGTACAATGCTTGTGTATCAGCACATGTGGATGTGTATGTGTATGTGTGTGTGTGTGTGTGTGTGTGTGTGTGTGTGTGTGTGTGTGTGTGTGTGTGTGTGTGTGTGTGTGTGTGTGTCAGTGTATGTGCAGTGCAAAATAATGTATTAGCTATACATATTAATACAATACACATATCGCATATAACTTTTTCTCATAAGAAGCCCTCTCCCCATACTCTCAGGAAGAAACTCGGAATCTGCATAATAGCGAAAATAGTTATGCGGCTTCGGGCCGTATCGGATTATTCATCACAGGTCGCATATCATCCACACATTTCTCTTTGTTTGAAAATTAACATCATTTTCTGTAATATTACAACGACTGTAATGTACATAAATCTTAAAAGCATGCAAATTAATCGTTCCCTTTTATGCATGAAAAAGTACTATTGAAATTATTTGCATCAGTATTGACCAATAGTAACCCGATAGTGCTTTTTCATAAGAGCATATAATAATCACGGTATTATATAAATACGTCACTATGAAATATGAAGTGATATACATTTTGAGTAGGGTTATTTTTTATTTTTTCAAAAATTATGTGGGCATTATTTATATATATGTATATTTCAAATTTTTATTGTTAATTCGTTATTTACTGCACATTTAGTTCCCTTTGCTTTCTATTAAAATTCTATCATGCAATCGACACTTGTGCAGCGTCTCAAACAGGAGGATTGATACCATTTTCACGTTAATTGGTTATTTATTAATTGTTAGAAAGATGTTAGAGGTATGATTTGCATGATAGACATGATACTGTTTTTATATAAGGCAGGCTTTAACTATTTCTTATAATTGTTTCATCAAATATTTACATATTTATAGACATGGGAGTGATTCCACTTTTAACAATCACGTGACTTTGGTGGACAATATTAATTGCTTATTTATTTATTTTGTTACAAATATCAATACCGAAATCACAAAGTGCTTGGAATCACCAAATTCTACAGAAGGCAACGTGCATGAAAAGCATAAGGCAATACATTGGAAATTATAAGATATGTCAATTTTCGCTAGGTGCATAATTTAGCCAAAATCTTAAACAAGTTCTTATTATTATTGAATTTTTATTGACAATCGTTTTTTCTTTTCTTTCCATCACTTTAGAAAACTGAATGAATTAGATTAAATCAATAAATAAAGGGCATGTATAGATAATAATTTTAAAAATATATTCCATTTGAAATATTCAATTTGACATAAATTAGTAATATGCATAAAGTAATGCATTAATTATGTTTTCGTAAATTTGAAGTCATATTTCTATCACTTCGGTATAACATTTCTTAAACTTTTCATCTTGCATAATATTCAATTATTCTAAAAGGCATTGGACATTGTCAATATAGATTTTTTTATTTCTCATAGATTAGCTCACAGCAAACCGATTTATTCAATAATTATCACATATTTTCAGCATTATAACAATAAATCGAACTGCGGTGATAATTTTAAAGTAATTTGTGATTAAAAGTGCATGAAAAAATAGAAGCGAATTAATATACGTCACCCTGTGAATTCTGACATTTTATCAAAATTTATATCTCAAGAATTTTGTCAGAGTTTACTGTCCAGTGACGAATGTCTATGTTAATTGCATATATTTAAAAGTTTTACCTTAGTTTAAATATATGTGTATAAACTCCATATTTAATGTTACCGTGATCTTCATATGCAGCATAATTGTATAAATACAGTAATATTCATTTTCTCAATATATTAAAATATAAGTAGTCGGTGTCAACCATCTGTTCTTCACTTTTCATTCCTTTATATTTATATCATTTGTTAAATTCGTTGAAAATTTTCTTTATGCAATCAAATAGAAATTGTGCTCCCATTTTTCGCCCTTTATATTTTTAGTCCTAAATTCAATCAGTCAGTTACAATTTTTGGTTCTTTGACATTAAAATAATTGTATAGTGAATATCGGAAATTTTAACCTTACGTATTTTTTATCATATTTCAACAAGAATGGTTGACATCGAAATATATCGTAATAAAATTTTCGGCATATGAATGCGGATCAAGAAGTACGATCAGTTAAATAATTATTTTGCTTCAATGAATTTTGCAAACAAAATTTTTTTAAAAGTCGAATTTATTACGCTGCGATTAATTCTATAGAAATAATGATTATCGATCATTCGAATGACTTATTTTGTTAAAAATCATTCATTTTAAGATTCAAGAAATTTTTCTGATCATTTTCTCTGTGGGCAGGATTATTTTCATTTCTCGCGGGCCACAGCCTAGTTAAACAATAAAGATTTTATAGGATTACGTCTTTTTTGGTCCGTGGAGCGTTAAACATTAATAACATTAATTAGCATATCTTTATCATCTAAGGGACTTCACTCAACAGTGTGAGGTATATAAAACGTACTCATTTTTCTCTGGTTGCCTTAGTTAACTTTCAGACAAGAAAACTCAAAGCTTTACCAACTCACATTTTAAAAAGAATCAATGCAAATCAGTTTTTTTTGGTTCAATTTTGTATATGATAAATCCATTCTCTTAAAAAATGAGACATAGTATACTATTTTTTAAAGAATTATGTCCATGAGAATCTGATTTTTTATGAATAAATTAACAATGGAAAAAATGTTTTCTGCTACTGGGATATTAATATCTTAAATGTGATAAAGTTAAGTAGTTCTAATTACTGCTTTTTAATTTAGTAATATATTTCTCTCTCAGTCTGCATTAATCAGAAGTTACTAATGAAATAGTGACGAATCTGACCAATACAGATTGAGCAAAATCCCTTATTTTTCTAGTTAGAAAGCTTTGAGCCTATTTGTGAATTGAATTTCCATCCAGTCAATATCTGAGGTGCGAGCTTAAGATATGCAGTTTTATGCTTTTATGGGGTGAATTTACATAACAAAAGAGTGTCGCTATAGTCCACATCTTTCGAAGCGGTTTTTTATTTCAGTAGAGAAATAATCTTTGGTATATCACAATAGTATTGGCACCCATTGTGAGTGAATATAAAACCTATTGTTCTGGAAATGAGACTATAACGGCGTTCTTCTGTAAAAGGATTTTGAAACAGTTTTCAGCCCAGCGATCTTTTCTACACATTGTTATTCGTTGTCTTGATTGCAACAATCTATGTATAATAATTAAAAAGTAACTTACACTTTGTATGAGGGATTTTAACATTACAACTTAAGAATTTATTACGAGAAAGAGCGCATTAATTTTATACTAATTTCTTTCAAGGCAAAAATCGAAGAACGAGATAAAAGAAGAGATTCATTAATTTATGTAACTACAAATTGAATTAATTTCTTAAATCGAGAACGCCCGTAATTTTCATCAATTACTAACACGTTAAACGCACCTATTATACATATAGAAATATTTTCGATGAGATTTCCCTTCATGAATACATCAATAAAATTTTAAACTTGATAATTTCGTTACATTATGTACGTATACGACAATATGAAAAAATTACGAATCTATGAATGAACAATTTTACATTGGACGCCTTTATTCTCTCCGATTGTTTGGAATTACTAAAAAATAATGAAAAATTAAATACCGAATATAAAATTTGATGAAAAATAAAAATATCGAATTATGAATGCCCGAGGTTTAATATTTCGGAAATTTAAATTTGCCGAAAATATATTGTAATTCAAATAATTGATTAAATAATTAGGTGAATTAATTGTTAATTTAAAATTTAATTATTTACAATTCGGCATTTTTATTTTTTGTCAATTTGTGTATTTATTTTTTCGGTATTTCTATAGTTGGTTCCGATTGTTTAATTCATTATTTGAAATTAGGTGATAATTAGATTTTGTTCAATTAATTTTTTAGAACGGCAGTGCTTAAAATATTAGAGCGCGAGTGAAATTGAAGAATTTTGGTCACCAAATGAGTTTAAATATAAAATACTATTTTTTATGAAAGAAACTGTGAGCGAGACTAATAACCATCAAAAATACTGACAAAATAAATACCGAATATAATAGAAATTAACGAAAAAAAAAATTCAAAAATACAAATTCCCAAATTATTTAACCCCGAATATTCGTTAATTTTATAATTTGTTAATATTAATTGAAAAGTGAATAGTTCGTGAATTTGTATTTTCGGGATTTTTTCTCGTTGTATTTGGTATTTATTTACTCGGCATTGTTGGTTTATCGCTGTAAGCGTAGAATTGACTATTAATTTCTTGAAAGAATATTTACAAAGCCTCAAGCATTTTTTATTTGAAATTCTAATGGGATAAAATTCTTGAATAGTATATATTAATAAAACAATATTGATGAACCTTTAAAGAAGAAATATATATGTATATATTAGTGAATATTTAACAGGAGATAAATTTCGCGCCATTTATAGAATCTGATAAAATGCTAACAAATGATTAACGACTGGTAGACTTTTTACTAGTGTGAGAAAAATAAAGATTTCAATCTTACGCGTAACCATAAACAATTAGCAGAGCTTTTGGCAGTTGATCTCGGATGAATTATGAAATGTGTTGTACACGAAAATTGATACGTCCCTTTTAATTTGATATCATACGAGTGCAGGATATTTTGCCACTGAGTGCGAAATTTGAAACGTTCCAAAAAATCCTTGGTAGATCTACGATACTTCAGAAATATTCCAAATTTCATTACATTATTAATATTTCAGGAAGCTTTGAAATTGGAATATTTAAAATATTTCTACCAGAAGAAGAATACTGTTTTTAAGTTAAATGTAATGTGTTTTTACAATGTGAGATGAGACTTTTAAAGATAATTTCCAATCAGAAAACCTTGTTTCTAAACTTGGTTACATTTAGACAACCAACTAAAAAATTTCCGACATTGTGAACAGTCGGGAATTTTCTACTGTCGGGAATTATCCAGTGTCAGTAATTTTATTTTTCGGAATTTTTCAGTCGTCCCTTCTACTGAGTCTTTCCGCTGTTTTTTAGCATTTATCGTAAATTTGAATTTTCGAATAATGATTTTATAGATTTCTCGAGCTATAAACATATTGAGTATTATTAACAGTATTAATATTATCCCTTTACACGCGCACACAAATTCGCTTGGTCTGCAAAAATTGCTGTAAACGATATATCATTTTAATACAAACATTTTCGATTTCTTGTGTTATGCAAATAGGTCACACTTAAGACGCAGATATAGTAGTATTTGAATACCGATTTTCAAAAATTTACGTGCATTATCACGCATCCTTCAATAAGTTAAAATAATAATATTGAAAAATACGTCGAATGTTTTCTAACAATGTTATCAATTTTTCGAATGGTTTTCAAATACATTTTATCTGCGGCTTGTGGTTTCAGACAATTCGTGTTTACGTGCAGTAATTGCATCATAATTTTTAGCAATAGTGGTACAACGTCAGTAGTAGTAGTTCAGCGGTTCGACATAGGTGTAATTATCATTAATAATATATAATAGTCGGTAGCAGCATTATAATTGTATCCTAATAAGTAAATCTATAAAGATCGAGATGAGTCCTCCCTTTTGCGAATCGATCGTAAATGTAAGTTTGGAGCGTCCCAAAAGCACCACGTGTGTTACTTTCATATTCCTTAAGATGTAAGTGTAATTACTCTTATTTTTCGATCCAAAACTGAAGACTTGGTCCTAATGTTAAATCATCAAAATATCAACCCCAATTAATTCAAAGATCCTCGCATATATTATACAATTTTTTGCTCATTATAATTATACGAGATAAAAAGTCGGTGCTTTTTAAAATATATATATTTTTGTGAAAACTTTTCTTTTATTAAATTATTTTATCCGTTGCAGATCAATATTGGTTTTCAATATTGCTGCAATGTTGAGCGAGGACCTTTCTTGGTTTGATGATCACACCGCAGTAGATTTTACTTATTTTTTTTTCATAACAATTTATTGAATCAAGTAATAATGATTATCTGCTTCTGTGAAACTATGACTCTTACGATGAAATAATTTCTTTATCAAAAAACCGTAACTGATTTATCGATTTGTGCAAGACAGACAAAATATTTACAGAAATGTATCTTTTTAAACATTAGGACACAGAATACAGTAAAAGGATCAAATATCACGCATTAATTATCAATAATCGAGCATATAATCGTCATTTACAAGTCAGATGGTTCATCGTATAAGGCTATACAAGGCGTCGCATGATTCGCTGGCTCTCAATACTTTTCCATTAAGTATTCATGAGATCTTGATCGCCCATCAATTGAAATGAAATTTTATAATTAAAAGTAAAAACTATACAGGATTGTGGCGATTTTATTTAATCTTAGGGTCGTACTTCTTAAGCTGATATTTGCCAACGCGTATCGTGTGAGGACCTTGTTTTTTTTTTTTTTTCATTGAAAAATACATCTATCTTAATTAGTTAATACTCCGCATCGAGGTTACCAGTTTCTTTAGTTTCGAATTTCGATTATCTCGACGTCTTCTTCGGCGTATTTAGAGGCAAGTTTTCGAAAAAATATCGTTTTTAGAACCTCAAAAGTGGCACTCTGTGAAGCTGCCTGGATTCATTTATTGGGTCCTAAAGACCTGAGTGTCTTTTAAGCAACCTTCGGAGACTTCGGTGACCTACGAAACACCCTTGTAGTGTATGAAGAAAAACGTGAGGAACACGAAGTAAGCCGCTGGAAATGTGATCCTGGCGATTACGTCTATCGTCTTGGCCACCCTGATTGGATGTGGTGGTTCTTTCTTCCGTACCTGAAAAAAGCAGTACTACTCAGAGTCATTAAAATAGCCAGACATTCTTTGAACTCTTCGCTTATCTTTTACTATAGTTTCCTTATCTATGTTTTATTATTCCTTTTTTTCAAACTTTGTACTAAGAAAGATCTAAAATTTTCAATTTAAAATGCAATTTACTGAAAGAAATAAAGCACAAAATTAGATCCCTCGATAATCATCACAATCTACGATCTTCCTACCACTTATTTCAATTTACTCCGTTTTCATCCTTCATCTCTTCTTTCCTTCATTAGTGGAGATAAAAAGTCTACCTTGTTTTATTCTAAACCAACTAAAAAAATTCACTATGATACTGTTTCCTTAATTTTATATAATGTTCTTTTTATCTAATTCCCTTCCAAATCCTTCATGGAAATTCATTTTCTTTGAAATTATAAAAACTCTTTTCCATCTCTATTTTTAAACTGAAATTAACATTTTTCAGCTGAGGAAAATGTAATTACTTTCTTTGTCTCTATTTCTAACTTGAGAAAGCTTTCTAAATAATTTTCTTCAACAAAGCATCTTTGTAATTTTATTACATTGCACTCACCTCTGCGGCACATCCATTGTTAGCTGTGTGCGTACATGGATTTGGTCCGCAGTTTGTACAGGCGACTATCTCGTTCGCTCCCGTTCCACCTCCGGCTGAACTGCTACCCTCTCGTTTCTTTTTACCCTGCGACAGGGTCTCCGTAGCAGAAAATTATAATTTCAAGAGTTCATGTTTTGAGCGAACCACTTTTTCAATTTTTTCAAAATAATAGTTTACAGCTGAATTTACAGAAAGTTTTAGTGGAATTTTGAATAGTCTTTTGAACTAAATTCTTCATTTTTATTATTCCTGATATGTTGGCGACAGTAGCTGGATTATTTTTTTATCGGGCTCAAATTTTCAAGATAAACAATTTGTAGGATACACCATAACTATCCTTAAATCGAAACAGATTGAGATAACTGATAACAATCGAGTACAATTTGTAGCACAGCCGTATTTCCTGCGGCCTATTTTCTCAGTAATCCCAGGTAAACTATACATTGTACATGAGTTAATTTCAGTTGAAATTAAGAACTGAATCCTGAATAATAATTGTAAAGTTTTATTATTGCAGTCTGATTCCAAATATTTTCAATTATTATAAGCTCGAATATATTAATGTACAGGGAATTCCAGATATGTGAAATGTGAATTATATCCTATAATAATGAATTCCAGAAGCTATTTACCTAATTCTAAATTGTAAAATGATGAAGTTTCAAAAAAATTCTGAGTGAGAAAAGTGATTCGCTCGTTTCAAATAACAGCGAATTGTCGATAAAAGATTTCGTGCCTTTCGGTATCACGATTTTCATGCTTTATGGAAAAATATCTACATATCAAGAACGTCACACGTCAGGTACACGAGAAATACCTTTTCCTAGGAAATAGATATTACATATTTACATAGTGAAATTTTATACCCTACTGTAAACTAGAAAGCAACTATCTTTTTTTCATCTCAATAACATATTTTTCAAAATAATAAAGTATCAAGTAAAACACCAGTTTCTTTTTCATAAAAGCATTTCGTTATAAAATATTTAATTTTTCTCCTGTTACCTGACGTGGTCATACACTGAGTAGAAAATGCCATTGAATCTAAAACCGTACAATATTGCTTTGCACAACTCCGAAAATGGAAAATTTTAATTAATAGCATTTTTCCTCAGTGTTATTTCTCGTTAACAACTATACACATATACATTTCTACAGTATGTTCGAATTGCAGAGCCTAAAATGTTGTGTAGTGAATAGTATTGAATAATTTTACATTATATCCTTAAAAATTCGATATAATTTTATAGTTTCCAATAGCTTTTACAAGTTTTGAAAATGTGTCTAGGAGAGGAGGTTGATACAAAGAGTGTATAATCCGAAATTCAAAACATTTTAGGCCCTGCCAAATTGGTTTAATTAGAGTATCCGAAACCTACAGAATTCTTTTGGAAGAAAAAGATTACGTAAAAGATAGAAGGTGATTTGATAAACGATTAGCCAAAAGATTATGATGTGACGTTAACGAGATGAGTTCTCGATCCAATTAATACTTATTGAAACGATTTTGGACCAACGAATATAATATGTTTGCAATGGGGGTCTTCAAGCTTATTATACGCTACAATGAAGCTTCAATCGGGGTCACTTGCAAAGCGATTGTCGGTATTACAGTCAAGGCATGATTAAGAGCACTTTCGGTTGGCGTAGATTTATGCGCGTGAGCGATTCATTTCCATTTTGGAACGTGCGATCTCGTGTTCGTCGAGGAAATTTTCAAAATTCCCGACTCCAGTAACGAGACAAATCTCAATTTCTATTCTCACTCATCGTCTTTTCTGCCTACCGAGTTACGTCTTTATTAAAATGATAAAAAAAAAAAAACTAAAAAAGTCAACACATACTTTTCATAGTAATTTAATAAATATTCGGTGAGAGGAATGATTTTTATTTAATTTCGAGATAACTATGAAAAATATTATTGATTTTGGAACTAGAATCTTGTCTTTGTCCTCTAGTTCAAAAAATTCTTTTCCTTTCTATAATCATATTGTGGAAGTTTGAAAGCAACTAAACTAAAACTCGCAACTTGATAAAAGCACCTCTTCGAGTCCATCTTTAAGTTTAATACATATTTGGTTAGACAATTAAAAAAAGAACATCCCAGAAAATGTTTAATGTCTTATATTTTAATCTTTGTATTTTAGAGTAACAATTTAAGTTGTGTGAGAGTTTTGGTGGTGCAAAGGTTGTGCGAAAGCAGAAAAGCTCTAAATGGTAACAAAGCTATAGGGTTGGTGAGTGAAAATGCTTTCTGTTTTCAGTAATTAATATTTTTCAATTTCTGTAAGCTATTTGTTAATAATTAATAAATGTTTGAAGGAAAATAAGGTTTCCAATCTTTTCAAAAATTTATTTTTGAATTATATATGTGTACAAATAAATGAATATTTTATACTATTCCCATTAATTTGGTAATAGAATACAGGAATTTTAAAGTTGAATGACTAAAAGTAAATTTAGTGATATCATGGTGTATATACATGTGGATCAACTTACATTTGGCCTTTTTGCGTAGTTGATAGCGTAAAACTTTGATTTTCAAGCACATCAAAACCATGCAAAAGAGATAGAATAAAACATCTGCATGTTCGCTATTCCACGATCGTTGTAAAAAATTTTGCATTTGAATTATCAAGAAAGAGAGTGACAACGCGATCAAAAGTATTATTGCAACTTGCAAAGACACCTAAAATAATAATTAAAATAAAACAACTAATTAATTGGCGGTATCTTAATTGTTTGACATAATACTTGATTAAATGAAACAAAAATGTTAGTGCACAAAACTTGAGATAATAAAAATCATAATTATTATATGATTTTTAGCCTTTTATCAAAGTAATGATAATGCATTTAAATAATACGCAGAGATATTTTTCCCGTACGAATCAGAAACACAAAAAAAAGGTGAGTGCGTGCTGTAAACATTGAACAAAACAAAAACAAAGACAAACCATAAGAATGGCTGCAATTCATGTTGTAGCACGAGGATGGTATTATATTGGAGGCCCATTTTTCAGTATCTATACAGCAAACGAGAGGGGCCATTAATTGAAAAGATGTTATAAAAATGAAGAAAATTTGGAATCGTCACAAGTATTATCAAATTCCCAATTCATATGCGAAATCTAAATAGAACGGAGAAGCGCGAAGATCAAAAATGGCAGGGGATCTTACGAATAGGAAGGAGGCAAAACATCATTGTTAATCTTTGATTGAATATCATTTTATTTTGAAAAATATGCTGCCTTCTTACTCGAAGTCAAGGAAGCGACTACGCCAAAGTGTTCTTACGTCGCGGGCATGCTCGGTGCACGAATAAAAAATGAAATGAATGTATTTAATTTTAATTTAAGAGGCTTAAAGGCCCCTTAGGGTTCAACGAGCATGTGTGGGTCGCTGTCTAAACATCGAGAGTTTCAGCCCTTTGGTTTTTTCGCGTCTTTCTTTTAAATTATGTTTTAAATAATATTTAACTGTTGAAGAGTATTTAAAAGAAACATTTTTATCAGTGCATGGCTGAAACGCGCGAAGTCTTAACAGCACCCGAAGGCGAAGAGGGATCTTACCAAAGGGCTGGCCAATATAATCCCTATCCTGCTGAGCACCGCTGGAAGCCGCTGCAACATCACAGACACCAAACAAAGAGACTTACTCACCAACATTCCACCAACCAAACTTACTAATCGATTTTGTGATTACTGTGTCCACCTCAATTATATATTTTTGGGGAATTATCGATTTATTGGACAATTTGGTGCAAGGATCTACTACTATAGGAGCAGTCGGAGCATTGAAATATTCCACGAAAATGATTCAGCGAATGAGTGTCATTAATTCACGATCTTATTTTTGATTATTTTCATACGATTTTAGTTTAGGGCATCTTCTTGATCAATGTTCAACAGAATAGTTTACTTTTCAATTTAAAAAAAGGATTTGTAACCAAAATAGTCAATTTTTAACGGAATAGTTTACTTTTTAACAAAAAATATAATAGTCGAATGATCAACAAAAAAGATTAATTAATTTTGTTGAAAAGAGAGGAAAAAAGAGAAATTATTTTGAAAAAAGGGGAATAGTAGATTTTCAGATTAAAAGAAATCAAGATTTTATTCTGAAATTTCAGTGAAATAAACTTTCCTGGACTCTGCCAGTATTTATAATTTTAATTTTTAAATATTCAAGTGACCATGACTTTCTTATTTCTCAATAAAATATAATAAAAGTATAGGTCAATAGATTCGTCTTGACACATTTTTCAAAAATTATAAAAGCACATAAAAATAGTAAGTCAATATTTAAAAAAATCTTTATGTTCTCCCTAAATCTGAAACAGTAAAAAATGGAAGCCTAGAGCCTGTCGGAAACAATGAAAACAAATTTCACTGTTCCGACAGTAAGTATTACAGTTTTAACAGTACACTTCACTGACAAAACAGTAAAAAGTAACTGTGTGCCAGTAAGTATTACTGTTTATTAAAGTTACTTTTTAATGTTTTGTCAGTGAAGTGTACTGATAAAACTGTAATACTTACTGTAGGAACAGTGAAATTTGTTTTCACTGTTTCCGACAGTCTCTAGGCTTCCACTTTTACTGTGAATCAGTGAGTTTTAACTGTTTCAAATTTAGGGAGTTAGTTTAGAGATATTAGTGGTGCAAATAAACTCTACAGTCCCTACAAATTTCATCACTTTATCTGCAACATTCTACGAGTTATTATGGTGATAAGAAAAAGGGGCGCGTCAACCATCCAATCATCCATTTACACATACATCCGGAAAATTGCTTAGAACATTGTATTACACATTTATCAACTGACAACCGTTCAATTAAGTCATTTAAAAAAATTTTGAAATTGTTACCACTTACAAAGCTTCCTCTATGGGCAAGAAAAACTGAATTAAATGTCAAAGAATTCAGAGGAAAAATGTTCTGATTAGTAATGGAACGTAAATCAGTTGAAAACAAACTCGCTGAATGGATCCGAAAATCAGGGCAGAGTTTTCACCAAAGGCACGAACTTTCCAATTATTGCCCACCCTTTTCCACATTCGGGAGCTATAGTTCAATCTGTTGGTCATTTGTTCTCTTATTCATGAACGTTATTAAAGGTACCACATTATTCATATTTTCTCCAGCTTTTCTCATTAAAACTTAATTTTCGTAAAGCTCATCTATTTGGAACTCGAGCTGATTGGAATTTAAGTCTTTTGTAATAGAATTCTAGACAAAAATAAAATTGAAAAATTCTCTAATTTACAATTATATTTAAACGGCATTAATTATGCTAAATTAAAAATTCAAATCAAATTCACAAATTCACTCACGAAAAATGGAAAATTGTGGCAACATCAATGTCGTGATTCGTTACAAACGTGCGAAAAGTGCTTCATGTTATATAAAATGTATTTATACACAACTATATCACGTGTATCAAATTTCTGTGCTTTCAAAAATCTCTTTTTCACGTTACTCTGCCATAAAACAATGTGCACTTTAACTTCGAAAACACACAGAAAATAAAAAGAGGATAGGAGAGACAGTAGAAGATTTTCTACAACTATGGTAGCGGTGGATTTTGACTACTATTATGTGAAAAGTTGTAAGAACATCAGTCAAAAGTAATACTTGTCTTGAAATGATATACATATAGAATGATGCTCAATTCTGTTAATATATATTTTTGTAAACTAAACTCAACCTTTAAAAACTGCACGCATGCACATGGAAACACGAAATTCAAACTTTACAGCAATGTTTATATTAAATTACTTTCTTTTTATTATTTCAGTTTGAGGAAGGCTAAGGGGGAGAAAAAGACTGTTTTTGAGAAGATTGAAGTAGGAATTAAGAAGTAAGAGAGTGCTTGAAAGAGAGAAGACGAGAGAGATAGGTACAAAATAATTCTCTGCAAAATTTTAAGTTCCCATCTGACAGATTATTATACTAAACCATCTGAATCATTTTGACAATGAAGAAAAGAATTACATTAATGGATAGAGAAAATTAAGAGAATTTAAATAAAAGACGTGCTAAATATACTTCAAGAGCTAATATAAATAAACGTTATTCATTTTTGAATTGAGAAATAGAAAAGACGTGGAAAGGGAAAGTGTTTCAAAGACGAAAAGAGATTTTGGTATAGGGGTGGATAATTGAAGAGCAACTATTGCTTTTTAATGCCAATTATCTAGATGATTCAATTTAACAATAATTTTAGAAATGAAAAATACATGTCTGTGCAATTTCCACACCGGATGTATTCACATTTGTGCATGATGTAAACTCAAGAAAAGAATTGAAAACATATTAATTAATAGTAATTTCAATTCTGAAGATATTTTTGTTTATTAGGTGTACATCTTGGATGAGAGATTTAATGTTTAACAAGTGATGTGACTGGATGAGGTTTCGCTTTTTAACGTTTTACCTTCTGAGTTTAGATCTTTGTCTCTGAATATAATTGGACACTGGATAGCTTATTTTTCTTCGAAATGAAAATGTCTGTAATATTATACCGAGGAGAAAAAATAATAAAACTCCCTCGACTCTTTGACGATGAAATTATTATGAATTCCGTCCATACTAATTTTCTACACAATAAAACTTATAGTTGAAACAAGAAAGCCTTTGAAAACTCTCTTTCGTCTTTCTCAACCTAAACAAAATTTAAATACCGTGTTTAAACATTTAATAATGTTAAAATTTGTGAAATATATTAATTCCTTGAATTATTTTGAATCAGTTATTAATATTGCAATATATCGATATAAATATACTGCAACTAAATGCAGGAAATATTTGAAGGTTTTGAAGAAAGACGCTCTTAAGATGCCTTCAATTTGCTTCAACATCATTTTCAAAATGACACCTAACGCCTTAAAAACGTCTTTTTGAGTTTTTGGACATAGTATGACTTATAACGAATGTTTATTTATAAAACTTATACTATAGACTGAATCATTATTCATTTCATAATTATCTTAAGACATCACCGCGAAAATAAGGATTTGCTAAAATATACCGAAGAAAAAGTTACTTCAATTATAGCGGAATCATTTTGAAAGAAAAAAATATTGAATATAATAAACGACGCAGATTATTTATGAAATGATGATTCATCTGACCGGGTCTCTATATATATAATTCTAAAATCAGAAAAATTACCCACTTTTTTTTGTGGATTGAATCAGTGTCTAAATATATCTTTTCTGATTTTGGAGTGCTATACACTGGGTGGTCAATCATGTAAATTTCCCATTTTCCCATTATTCCTAAAAATTGATTTATATATCTCACACCCATAGCAGTTTTTTCCGTGTGAGATCTCTTAATAATTTCGAAAACGTTGACGTTTAATGAAAATGGGAGAGTTAAATAATTGACCTCCTGTATTATGGTTTTAATTTTAATGAATGAAATTTGAATGAATGCCATAATAAGCAAAGTACCTGGGTCACGGGATTTTCGCCTGGGCGGTAGACCACATTATGCAGCGGCCTCTTCCGTCCTACGTAATTCACGCAAACGAACTCGAGAAGACTCGCGTAGATGAAACACATACAAACACCATCCCATACGTTCATTGCAGTCAAGTTCGAGACGACCGGAAGTGTAGACCGGAAGCCGTTTGACGTCGTGAAGAAATTGAGCATCGTCGTGACGCCTGCAGGAGTACGACAGATTTTATATTAGATTCTCGATATTTTCAGAGAAAATTTGATTATGAGCTGAACTGAAGTTTCTGTGGCCAGGAAATTCATTTTTCGTACCAAAAACAAGGGATGTGAAGCTGACGGCCGAGGAAATTGTGTAATTTTTTAAGTCACTAGAATCAGCTTCATGAAGTTTTATAAATGCAACCTATGTAATTACGAGGGGATTTTAAATTTGAATGAATGGTTCTAATTAGTTGTAATATTTAAGTATAAACCAAAATTATCATCTGTTGATTAAAAAAAGGATGTCTGTAATTTTAAATGATTAAATAAATTATTACAGTTTATTTAAGACTCACCGATCATGACTCGAGCTGGGACGGCGTTCCACTCGAGCCAAAACGTGATAAAGGAGCTTGTCACCAGGATAATCCCAGGGATGAAGACGGTAGTGAAGTAGAAGGCCCTATCTCTCGTGAAGATGAGGTCCACCTTCAGGCAGCTGTAGTTACCTGCGATTCAGACATAAAATTCGCTCGATCTTGTCGTAAACCTTTAATTCAAGACTTATCGCAAAGAAAAATGTCACACCTAATATATTTTACCATTTCAACTGGTTTTTCATTTTTGGAATAACTCATAACGATTTTTTAGTCACACTGAATTATAAATTGAGGTTTGACGACTCATATATTAAAAACTTAGGCATAAACGTTTTTCCTTGAGTTGTCTTTCACTTCTTATACGTTATTTAGTAAAAGAATATCTTATGCTGTTATTATTTGCATATTATTGATTTGAAATATATAAATTTAAATTTTGAAACTAGCAATATAGTAATAAGTAAATACTAAATCAAATGTAACCATAAACTAATATAACACAAAGAAAAAGCCACAGAATATAAAATAAATAATTAATTAAAACCGGATTATTTCACATGCATCCTTATTAATTCGCCATATTTTATTCTAAAATTCCAAGTCAATGCGCCACTAATTTCCCCGGGGGGGCATAACCACGTGTGGCGTTTATAAAAATTAAAAACAGCTTCTATCCAAAACTCGTCACATCAGTTTAGCGCCTATGAATGAGGGTTTATTTATAAAAACACTAATTAGGCGTAATTAAAATTGCCATCTCGCTAAGCTTCAAGTAATTTATCATTAATATAATTTTATAATTTTACTAAGAAATACGGAAAATTTATTTAGAATGAAGACCAATGGATTGAATAGGACTCAATAGCCTCTGCCCTTGTTTGGCTGACCACACACATGCTTTACTACTTGTTTATCCGAATAAAAGTTTAATCTATTTAAAAAATAAGCGAACTCTCAAGCAAATAAATCAAGCTGATTTTCTCATGAAAAAGTGCATTGCAAACAATTACATATATGCTTAAAACACGTGAAAATAATATTTGTCTTCAGATAAAAGAAAGCCTAGAATATTTAGTATCAAAGTATGTTTGCTGAATTCAGAAATTCTATTGTAATAAATAATGACTATTGTAATAAATAGTTACAGCAGAGTTTAATTAGTACAGTGGTACTTCAACCCACATTAGAGATTTCTTTGTAGAATATCTTATAATATAAAAAAAAGTCGAATAGATAAGGAAGAAATTATGAGTTGTCGTATGTACGTAGTATAATTTTATCAGAGCTTGAGTCTATCTCAGAAAATATATAACGGAACATAGATGATAGATGCTGGAAAAACAAATACTACTCGGAGTACCTAGAGAAACATTGTTTCCTATTTTATTCCCAGAGAAAAATAACGTCTCTGTTGATACTTTGTAGATAAGAAAAGATGGAGTATCATAGAAAAAATAATAATTCCACTTGCAATTGCATATATGTATTCCGAAAATTTTGAGCTGAATATTTATTTATGTGGACGTATAATTAATGATTAGTTTCTAATTGCATCACTAATTAAAAGAGTGAACAATTAACGTACATTCGACTATATCTAATCGACTGTCTAACTAAAACATCTATAAACAGTTTTTTTTTCATTAACACTGTGCATTCATGCTCTAGTCGAAGAATGTTATTTTCATTTCTTTAATAATGACAGCTTTACGAAGAAGCACATTTAATAAATAGAGGAAAGTTCGCAAGAAGTTTCGACGTTATTTCAAAAATGCAAATTCCACCCTTGACTACTGGGAACAACAAGCACGTCTCAAGCTTAACTAAGGGCACTTTGTGGCTCAGCCACATAGTTTTCAAATACCTGTTAGTCTTCAAAGAAAATACGCAGGGATGACTAAAAAATCTCTAAAAATAAATTACCGATAATTATTCAATCACTAAAATTATTTTTTCATTTTTTTGTAAATGTGGGGAATTTTCTACAGACGGGAATTTTATTTTTCGAGATTGTTTAGTCGCCCTAAAAAAAAATTTTTTTTTAATATGTGACGCGATCTGAGTAAAGGGCCCTTAGCGTCTAAAAATCATTTTTCGGATTATGATCATTCTAGACAAAATAAACTTCATAATAACAAAATAGACTTCATAATCTTTGAGATTATGAAGTCAAAATGACTTTTCTCAGATCGCGTCATGTATTAATAAATTATTTCTAAATTAAAAACCCATAGAAAACAGCTATTTCTGTGAGACTCTTTAATTAATTAATAATTTCCAGCTTACTAAAAGTTTAATCTAAACTCTATTAGAGTTTTAATTTACAAACAAATTAAGTAAGCGTTCCATATCCACTTTTTAGTTACTATTCGTGGAAATTCAACAGAAATGAAAAAAAAAACGTTAACAAAATTCAGGCTAATGAAAAATTAATCAGATTTTTATATTAGTTATAATTTTTAACTGTATTATTTATTTGTCATACTGTCGTTCGAAATAAATTTATTCTCATCACTAATTGGATTGTTTTGGACTTGATCAGAATTCAGTAATTCCATCTTAACGTAATTTTTTCGGTTGTGACATTCAAGACCTAATTAAGAAATGCTTCAATTCAAAACTTTAAGCCTTTTCTGAATTTTAAAGCAGGAGTTAACAAATCTACGTTCATAAAAAAGGAAATAAGTATAAAAGAAACAAAAAAAGTGGCCCTTGCTGGTTTTCTGGGTTGGTAAGCTTGGTCCTGTCTCTCTTTGGATCCTCGGTTGTTTTTCGCTTGAACCTCAAAATAGGAGGTTTGATGATGTTGTGATGCCTTTACCTTGTTCCTCAAACCTGCGCTGGCACAGTGAACACTTAGAGTCCCCAAAATCATCGAACTCGTCCTCGTAGTCAACAATCAGCTGTCCGTTTGCTGTAACAGAACAGCCTCGATCTGCTTTCAGCTTCCGCTTTTTTCTATTTTGTGCATCATTCCTTCTTTTTCTTGCCCGTCCATTCTTTCATTTTTTCATCATTTTTCATTCTCATCAAATGAGAAGGTATAGGTATTATATTTCTTTAAATGCCTATTATCTTCTCAAATTCATAAACAACATCACATCTCTAATTTTCTTGTGTATTTTTATTGGGTGTGTTATTTTTTATGCTTCACTCATTTTTGCCTCACTCATGACTGTCGATGCATATACCGATCAGATCAGCGATCGGTAATTCTTCTTTGCCAGAGGAAAAAGATTGTATCTACAGTTTTAGCATAATTACACTATGGGGTTACAAAATAAGTACAGGTTAATTATAAAATAAAACATAATTCAAAATATCTCTCGCAACGCCTCTCTTTACTCTAGAGCCCAAAGAAAAAAATGTCGTAACATCAATAATACTTCCTAATTTTAATAGATGTTTTTCAACTTTTTATAGCCAGATTCAAATGAAAAATTATTCTTTACTTTATCAGTAATAGACTGCAAAATTAGTGTAATTTACCGTAAAATATTGAAAACAGGTCCTCTTCAGAAGAAACTGAAAGTAAACAAAAGAAAAAATCGATTATGAATGTTTGTGTTCATCACTTTGACTTTATACAGAATTGCATGAAAATATATATTGTACGACTGCAACCCTTTTTTTTATATTCTTAATGCATTCCTTATATAAGTGAGAAATAGAAAAAAGCAGAGCTTGTCATTTTTAGAAATGTTTTTATAATTTTACTTTCAGAAATAAACTAATTACATTACTTTAATTTTTTACAGTTCTACATTTATTAAAAATATAATTAGGGGTTTTTGTAATTTACATTCAGTTTAAGCTATTTCGTATTAATAACATTGTATTAGAAGTTAAAAGTAGAAACTACAATTCTCTTTAACAGTATAATATATATTTATATTTTCATGCATAGAATTGTGTAAACTTAGTTAGTGCGTCTTGAAATTTACACAAGTCACACAAAGAGCCTACGAAATATTATTTACATTATTATAAAAGAATTTAAGTATTTAAAAAGAACCCCGACGAGCTTAACTTTTTAAAGAAAGAATTAAGTTTTAATTTTTATAATTCATCAATAATTATGTATTCAATTTAGATTTATAAAAATAAGAAGCGTTTTAAATAAAGTAAAAAGAGGAAAATTGTAAGGAAGGAGATGAGAGACATTATTATTAGCTACTTTAGGAAAAACCTTAAGTGGTTATTAGGTGTGTGGAAAAAAAGCTGACAGGTATTGAGTATTTATATATGATAATGTAGATATACAATAGTGTATTATTAAAGTTACAATAAACTGTGTGTTGTGTAATATTATAGTGTTAAAGTACAGATTAAGTGCATTAAAGTAGATACAGTACTTCAATAATGACTAACCAACTTTTCTCTGAAATATGATTCTAATTGGATGATTGTAGTGTAATTTGAAAATTTATGAAATTGTAGAAATGAAAATCAAATTTGAAATTTGACGTAGAACAAATCTATTCGATTAAATGATTCGATACTTATGTTAATAAATATTTTTTAAAATAATTTTTAGAATCTTTTCAATCATAAAGCTTCAGTTTGTTCGGAATATTACCGACTTTTTCCTCTTGGTTGATTACCGATCGCCGAATTAAATCCAAGCACGCAAACGCTCCGCCGTGGTCGCTTCTTGAAGAAAAAAATATTTCAAAGTCATGCGAAAATCATGTTAGCAGCCTGCTACTTTCAAATATTTTTACATTAATATTAATGAAATTTTTCGTGTTACAATGTTTTGCAATAAAATTTTGTTAAACTTCTTTAAAAAGCTGTGACTCGCGGATTAGTTATAGGTGCGAGTTAAGATAATAAATTTCGACGAGTATATAAATATTTATATCTGAAAGTTCTCAGCATAAGGTTAAGAGATCTAAGTATATTTTTTATCTACGAGCGTGCAGGAATTGTTCTACTTTTACGATAATAGGTGTATGATAAAATTCCTATCTGTATTATTCACGTTGAATTTTAAATATAACGAGTATGCGCAACTCTCGTGCAGTCTTTTCGATATAGCATTGCTACTCAGAACATACATTATTCATGTATATAATTAATTGAATTTATTTAAATTTTGTATTACCAGTTTGCTAAATAAATTTATTGAATGATTATTAATGAATAATGAAAAATGAAGATGAAGGGTTTGAAGTTTGACTGTATTTCGAGAACTATTAAAATTTAACGCAAAGTGACAAGTATTTAATAAACCAATAAATAATCTGTACAAATATCTCATTAGTTATTTATAGCTTGTTCCGAATTTTGGTAAATTGTATCAGGCAACATTTCAAAATATCCCTGTTGAAATAGGCACCACAAAACCCTAACGAGATGCAAACAAGTGTGTTTTCCCTTGTTGGCTTGTTCAAATAGTTGCATCGTCATTTCCGTACCCCAGGAAACGCTGATTAGATGAATAGTGTATTTACAAAATTTTTGACATTTGCGAGTTACTGTTGAAAAACGAAACGATTACAAGTGAAATATTTCTTTAAAAATGTTCCTACTGAGTGTCACCTTATCTTTACGTGCAGGACTCTCTTGACTCTAATCTTTAAGGACATTTTCCTTCACTCCAGGAATTATAGGAATCAACCAGTCTATCATTCCAGAAAAGGTCAGACTCAAAAGGAGGAAAGAAATCAAAGAGCAACGCTCCTAACGCAAATTAAAATATAAATTAATATAAAAAAGAGAATAATAGTGAAAGGAAAACGTAAAGTAAAATAAATGATAGAATATTTTATATTGTACTTTTCCTTTTTTAAACTATCGACGTTCCCTTATAAGAAAACATTTTCATAATTCAATTTCTATCCCATTTTCTACTCTACTTTACCGTCTCCCCCCTTCCTACAACATTTTCCAACCCCCTCTTCCTACCTCCTTCTTCCTACCCACTTTTCCAATTCCTCGCCCCTTTTCTAAATCCCTTTTTTCACCTTTTTTTCCGTCCCCTCTTACCTTTCTCGAATGGCAAACAAGAGTCTATTTCTTTTTAATTTTCATTTGATAATAAGTAAAATATAAAAGATCGATATAATTTAATGAAATTGAGACACAGCTTGGTAAAATACCTAAGCTTAATTATGTATCATTATCTATTTAAAAAAGTAATGTGTTTTGTGCATATACATATACGTCAATGCAACACATTCATTCATTTTACATGATGCCTACCTTTTTTGGGTGTTTTGATATTATTTACATGTTATAATTTGCAGTTCAACCAATGTTACGATGGATTATTTCGCACGGAAACAATGTACGCAATCCAGTATCGTTTTTCAAAATGGTACAATTTTTGAATTTGATAAACTCACTGTTAATTTGAACCATATGATTCGACTTTGAAGCCAACCACAGCGGGCGAATTCAGAAGCGAGACAGGGACCAAGGTTGCCAATCTCTAGGAACTAATAATGCATACCATTCTACATCTCTAGAATCTTGCCTTGACATGCATTTTTTTCTTGCTGCCAATAATTCGCATTTCCGCCATTTAAGTACACTCTTGCACATTCATGTGTAGCTGTCTAGTTTTAAAAATTAGAACACATACTGTGTCTTTTTATCAGAAAACATAAAAAATAAAATTTTATTAAAAGGCCAAAATAAAATTTTATTCGAATCTTCAAACTCTGAAATTATTTTTGAAGAGACCTGATTATTGATATCATATTATATAGTTTTCAGAAAATGATAAACAAACACGCCATTAATTTGATGCGCTCGATCGTGTAAACAAAATTGTAAACGTGTAAATGTTTCGTGCACACTCATTCCCAGTTTGATAGTGTAACATTTTTTTTACATAAACAAACTGAATGTACAATTCTCACAGCTCTTAAGATTCCCAGACATAGATTATTTTTATGAAAGAATATAATTAAAAGCAGAGTTTGCTTGAATAAGTGTCTAATTAAATTGCTGAATGTAAATCTTATTTTCAATTTTCACCTCTCTGGTAAAGTTTTGAATATCTGTAAGTTTAAGATATTTCATCTTTCCAAGCTTTCAAGCGCGCTGGAAAGCTTTCTCGGTGTCTTGGAAAATTAAGTTCCGGTTTAGTTGTAATCTAGTGAATAAAGTGCACTAAATGTGGTAAGGTATTACCGGGATAAAAAGATTATTTGCTCCAACAGCGAACAAGCCACGCACAACAAAGGAAGTCACATTCTATACATTAACAAAACAGCTATTTTTCTCTGAGATGAAAACTTACCTTAGAAAAAACATTCTAGGGAATAAATTCATTATCTTAAGAACCTATAGTACACAAACTTACTTATTTTATTAAATTTACGATCAATGAAAGTTAGCTGAGATTAATATTAGGATAAAAATTAAAAACTCTTGAGTATAAAGAAGTATCTATGAAAGTTACAATGAAGTGAATTTAATATTAAATTTCATCAATAAATAAAGACTTTGAAATCCAATAAGAAGAAATTAGCATTGATACGCTGGTTGGAAACAATTCGTGAAATTCAAATTAGCCCCTTTATCGAAGTAGCTTTTCACTCTTGATTAGCAGTCAATAATAGAACAGACGAGGCATTTGAAGTCACAAGTAAATAAATTATCTAATCGATAAGTACCGGAAATTCGCGGTGGATCTCTTTAGGGTCGTCAAACTCAAAACAATCAAATAAGAATAAATATAGAGAAATAAATTGTACTAAAGCAATATTTGGGTAAGATAATCACAGACCTTAAGCGACTTTCAAACAGGGCCTAAAATGTTTTAAATTTCGAACTAGATAATTTTTGTAACCCTTCCCCTCTAATTTTAAAATATTTTAGGGGCTTTCCAAAAATTTTTAGGGATTACAACAAGGGATTTAATACGGGATCTCGAATTTTTTATAGAACATTTTAGGCCCTGCTTTGAAAAAGAAATTAACAACTTATTTGAAGAAAAAGTATAATGCTAGTGTCAAGTCGATTGCAAGTGCAATAGTGAGTGTATTGAAAAAAGAGAAGATTCGTAGATAAGTTTGGGACTCACCTCTCCAACTAGCTTTGATTGGACATGTGATTGTCTGGTTTTGAATGAGGTATGCATTCAAGGTTGTCAGACTGGGGCTTTTACGCAACGTACCCTCGTCATTTTTCCAAACATACGTGATCGCCGTCTGCTCATAGGATACTGAAACAAGGGATATTTTATGCCTCAGGGACCAGTATTAACAATTTTCTGCACTAAATAACTTATTTCAATTGACAATTATTGGAAGATCATTCCATTTATTCCTTATTTCAATCAATTATTCTTATTGGTTCTGAAATATTAATTACATGTTTGTTCTGAATAAATGAGAATGTTGCTTCTCCTTTAGAAATGTTCCAACAGGATTTGAAGTCTTAAATTTCTCAGAGGTTTAATAGACCTTAGTTTAATACTTCTTAGATAGAAATTTAATAAATCTTTCAAAACATGATTGATCAGAATACTTACTGCTCTCGATAGCGAATGAACATAACGGGTCATCGAAAGGGAAAATATTAAGTCGACCCTGGCAGGAGAGGATTAAATGCCGCCTTAAACATAATTAATTTTCGAATTAGAGATAACTATATGCTGTAATGGATTATTATTTTGTGAGTGTTTTATGCTAGCAAAGCCGATTTTCTCTTTAATAGAAGTGAAATATGTGTTATACAAAAGCAGTGTGGTTTTGCAAGCTAGGGGCGGATATTGATTCAGTTCGCTCAGTTAGCTGAACATGCCAGTTCCAGTTGTTGGCTGACCAAAACTGCCCCTATCTACTGTGTACTTGAGCGTGTAACAAGAGATTCTTATCCAAAGTAATAACAACATTTTTGACCAGATGCAAGAGATTTCAAATTATTTAAGAGATACTTATTCAACAGTGCATTTAGGTTTTAAGTTATTTTTCCCTCGGTTCTCAATTTCTCAGATATTTAAAGAGAAATATTCTATTTCGTGTCGTATGGAACTTTGCATTTTATATTCATCTTATAAGTACCGCATCAGATAGTTGACGGTGCCATTGCGATAGATTCGCAGGGCAAAATGGACCGGTATGAGGGGATCTTTGAAGTCTCCGTGCATGATGAAATATGTGTCTGGTAGCCAGATGTCGCTGTGGTGGTGGATTGCGTTCAGAAATTCGTAACGTGATCTGTTACTGTAACGCAACCGTGGATCGTACCACTGCTGCTGTAGGAGAAACTCCACTTCGTATTTCTGCAAGCAAACAAAAACAAATTGCTCAAACATATACTACTCTGCACACATCGAGAATACCAATTTCTAACTATTTCTAACAACTTCTACCAACTTCAAAGCTACGTAAATTGAATTTATCTTGTTTCCTTTCTCAAAGAAATCAAACATTCAGCTTATCTATTATATTTTATCCTATAACTGAATTTAATATTCGATTCGTCCACCCGAGAGGAATTCTTTGATATTGGCGAATCAACTGCAACTGTTTTATTGACAAACTATGAGAATGTTACATTCTTAATAACCATGTATTAATTCGAGAAACATTTCCGCAACTGCTGCAGTGTACTAGTTATCCCGTGGAAACAAGATTATTGCATTATGAGTATACTGCACACATATTCTGAAGAGGAACTCGTAACGAGATTAATTTTGCCGAAAGTTGATAGTTTTGAAATAACACAGGAAGTCACCAATGATGAAATATGTTAATTGGCTTGTATTACAGAATGTTGGTTATACATAATGAAACAACCAAAGTTAATTGTTTGGAATGGATTGCATGAATTGAGAGTTAGGCCCTAAGTTTTGCTTTTTTTGAGAACCCTGTTTTCATCCTCTCCATCAGTTTTAGAACGACCTAGCGAAGACATAAAATTTCAATTTCACGAAAAGCTTTGCGACGGAAGTTAATGAATGCTAAAACTTCCCCCCTATACGTATTCTATCTTACTAATGGAACTTCTCAAAGATGTGTCTTCGAAGAACATTTCTGCAGATCCGAGAGCTTCTCTTTCGTTTAACGTGGCGAATACGTTTAAAATGCAGACAGTGCTCCATTCTCTTAAGCCATGTTATCGTTGGATTATACGCTAGCTGACTCTTCGACCTCACATGCCCAGATTGCCCACATTTTATAAATCAGCTTATCTGCAATGACATTTCTGTCGCAGCATTAAGTGAGATTCACTGTGTGAATATTATGCTTTTACGAATAAGCTATGCACTTTAATTTTTGTATTATTTAAAGGTTGATATTTCTTTATAACTACTAAGTTGGTAAAAATTGATCGAACTGGAATAGAGAAGTTGGATCTTTTTAATTACCAAACTGGACTCGTCGGGTGATGCCAGACTTAACAGCAATACACTCACATTAACGGTTAAGGTGCCTGCAACAGAGAAAAAGGTTGAAACTCGAAAATACACTTTAAAAAAATGTTAAAACTTGCAACCTAAATCACTTTCTAGTGGGTTAATTCGTCCCAGTCAGTTCACAAGTTAAAAGAGCGTCGAGAGAACGTTTTAAAAGTTGAGAGGCTCTCTCGACGCATTTCAGAAGTCGTTTCTTATGACGTCTTTTCACTTATGATCTCTCTGGGTTGTTCGTGAGCAAACGTAAGCGTAATTCGAGATACTCAAGTAGGAAGCTCTTATCAATTTATAATAATAATAATAATGTAAATCTCTGCTTTTTATCATTCAAGAAAAGTTCATAGGCTTTTTTTAAATGAGTATCTCGAAAACAGCGAAGCAGTATACTTTATATAGTGCTAACGAAGACTTTTAAAGAAATTAATAAAGTGGAACAAGATTACCGTACTTTTGAGTATTGATACACTCTAAATTAATTACACTCTACACGCACTAAATATATTAAAACTGTGAAGCTTTCTGTCAGCCAAACTGTGCACATGCAGCAGCTGGATAGCGAATTTACATCGCGGTTAGGACTTTGCTTCTATTCTTATCATTCAGCTTTGCCTACAATTTTAGAAAGCTATAATATTTATTTACAAATTTATATTTATAAGAAAAAATAATAAATGCTAGAAAAAATCAAAATAAAATTGCGGGATTATTATTTCAGGGCGTAAAATGCTTTAAATTTTGAATTATGACAGGAATCTTTTTTTAATTGTGTCGATAAAGAAATATTGCACTAATTTCAATTATTTTCGGGGCTTGTAAAAAATCAATAGACTTGAAATCTACAATTTGGAGCTTTTTTATTTTTACACATTTTAGGCCCTGTATTACTTCACTTTCTCTTGATGAGAAGATCATATTTTTCTCCCTGTAAAGTTTATTGCAATAGATTAGATCTCTTATTTCATTTTTCGAATTATTGAGAAATTAAAATTTTGAAATGTCCTAACGGCGACTTAAATGTCAATTACACGTATTTCCAATACATCAAACAGTTTGAATAATTGTTTCGTTGTGTAAATCCGAAAGGTTGAGTGCATCCCGGAGTTGTTCACTCTTCAAATGACAGAGGCATTCCAAAACTGCGTCCAAATAAGGGATGGCTGATGACTGGCATGACGATTTTATTATGTACTTGGAACTGGAAATGTTTGTGAATGCTTTATTCTCGTTTGCTCGTCGCGTGTGAAAACCAACGAAGCATAATTAAGCCTATTTCTAAATTTACTCTACTAAAGTGCTCTATAATTAGTGACATGTATTTTTATGATGACATTACATCATTCAGTTTTCCGCAAATAGTTTTTTAGAGTTACAGATAACTGATATTAACAATAAACATTTTACTGATTTAGAAATCTTTCTTTCAGTTACATTTATATTTCATAATGAAATTTCAAGTGAGAAAAAAAAAACTTTCCGCTTTTATGACCAAATTTATGGTTTATAAAAAATTCATCGAGAGGAGATTGAACGAAATGAAAGAAATTGAAATATTGAAGTAAATGCGCTGAAGAATACCAGTTGCAGGATTTTCATGATAAAAAATGTCAAATCCGCTTCGATTTAAACAATATTTGATGTTTTCTTTGTGAGATGTCCGATCGTTAAATTTAGATCACCGAATTTATCAGAGTTTAACAGTTAACGAGGCGTAATCGTTACTTCAATACTTGACTGATGGGAGGATAAGATCTGAAGCGTGTTTGAATAATAATCCATTTTTTTGACCCATATTGCTTGGGGATTTTTAACCCAGAAAAGCAAACACAACTCGATTTTAGTATTCATTTAATTCGAATTTTTCAGTTGCAACCATTTTTCAATTAAACGCTAAGATTGTAATGTAAAGCAAGTAATGAAAACATTTTAATGCTTCAGACAGATTGCGTGCCTGCTCGTTCTCATTTCCTGTAGTTTTGCTAATAAATATGCATTTTATCAATCGATCAATGCCGTGATCGAAATCCAATAAGGCCTGCTTGAAAGTTGCATTTATTTAACAAATATAAATTCAGAAAATATTGTCAATGGAGAAGTTGAATTTAAGATACGCGATAGATGCTGAATGCCTGGCATCCAATGTATCGAATTTCAATTTGGAGAGATTGCAACACATATTTCGTTTTCAGATTCAATTTACTAAATTGAGTTTTGGAAAAATGTTACGAAATTTTTCATTGATAAAGGACACGAATTATCTGAAGAAACAAACTAAAGTTTGGATATTCAATGAAAAATGAGCTCATGAGGGTATTGAGATTGTTCTGTAAGGGACATTGACAGATTAATAATATTATTATTATTATTATTATTGCCTGAGAAATATGGAGGTCGTTACAATAAAAAAAATATGTGAATGGATATGCGATGAATCGCATCCTGGAGGTAACAAGTCAAGCAAAAGAATCGATATAAACAATTTCGAACTGAAGAAAGGTTGACGTTTCAATTGGGTAAAGGACGCGGATAACAGGCATTAACCCTCTGGATCCGTTGAGCACGAAACAAGCCATGCAATTTGATAAGTTTGATATTGCTAGCCACACGTAATTCTGTTGGGACACGGACGCATAATCCTGTTCATGAGGTCGCACGCTTTTGTATTCAACTGCACAATACACGTTTGGCAATCCTTTGTACATATATACTTAACGTCACCTTTGTATGCACGAGTGCTTAACTTGGATAAAGACTTTTTTATCATATTTTAAACATTCAAGGCTGAAATCTCTAAAGGTCGGAGCAGTTTAGGAAAAATCGTTATTGCATTTAAACATACTCTAGCAGGAATCAATCATGTAACTTTCCCATTTTTCCGTTGTTAGGGAGTTTTTTTTATGTATGAGAATTATCACGGAGTGTATAATTCTTTGTCGAAAAAAGGTAAAAAAAAATCTTGTAATGCTTTTAAAAACACCTGAAATAACTAGAAAATTTGTAAATCTCTTGAAATATTAAATTTTTTTTGAAATCCTTTGAGATCCCTAGTACTTCCTTAAGGGCGTTGGATCCAAGTGTTAAGCTCAAAATTCCATTCCCCATTTTACTCAACGCAAATTATAGATAAATATTTTTTCGCTCTGTAGCGCTAATCTTTTTTCAAATATAAGTCTGCATACAGAGCGAAAAAAATATTTAATTTCGATACTTTTTGCATAAAACGAGGAATTCAAAATCTAACTTCAAAATTGAATATTTTCATTTTACTTAAAAAATATTTGAATTAAATATTTTCTCGCTCTGTACGCATAATTCTATTTAAAAGTTGATTAATGCTGCAGAAGCGAAAAAATTCCAAATTTAATATTTGTTGAGTAAAATGAAGAAATCGAATGTTTAGATTAGAACTTGGCTCCAATACCTCAAAATTATTAAAAATCTTCTGAAAGGAAGACATTGGGAAAATGAAAAGTTACATGATGGATCCCATGGAACAATAGATAATAATTTACTCACAAAACTTCGCAAAACTCGGCCAATCATAAATATGACACTTATGCAAGAAGTTCCATTCGAGCAGAGCTTACATATATTTTGGGATGATCATTAAGTTTTACGAGGAAGCATCGAAATGAAATGAATGATGACAGTCTCGAGAAGTCGGATAAATATAAGACATATAAGGGAAAGGGAATTGGCAATAAATAGGGTTTAGTGCAGAGTATTCACATCAACATTCACACACGTGGACACAATAATAGAATTGCTCTTTGCTTTGTTCGTGAATGATCAATGACCGCTTGCATCGTTCGCGCTGTGTTTAATAAAGTACTGCTTAATTACGAATATCGTCGGTATATCAGGCAGTTCCTGCATTAGGTTGTTGTTAAACACTTCCCCTAATTCTAGTAATCTAGGTTTATTTACACCTTCATATGCGAACACTGCAAACGGCGTTTAGAGATGTAAAATTATGATTACAAGTAATTTCAGCGAGTAGATCAAATTAGATGGGAGGGGGAATAAATTTATCAATGGTTGAGTGCCAGTTCTGGTATATGTACATAAAATGATTTACATCTCTATTGTGTATGACAGTATCATGGCTGAAATAGTGGTGTTTGTGTTAGTGTAAAAGGACAAATGTTCGTGCAAATTGGATCGGGCATGGATTTCGCAGTTGAAACTAGATTTGGAAATTTATATGATTCGAGATTTGTCAAATGTTTGTTCACATTTTTCCCGAAAAGAACTCTGTTTTGGGGCAAGCGTTTGTCTTCATATAATCTTCATCAAATCTAGTATCTTCCTAAAATGATGGAATCAGAGGCGAGATTAAACTATTGTATCTAGGGACCTAAGCTGCCTGGGATTAGATAAATTATAATAATTATAATCTAAAAATTATTTAATTAATCATGAGAAAGTATTCAATTATCGCCATCATTTTGAAATCTGAGAAGAATCAGTAGTAAAAGGCATTATTGGTCAGACAGCCTGGTCCCGGAATGTGATGAGTGATCAGGTTTTTTTTTTTGCAAATGGTGATAAGGATAATCTAAAAAGGTAATAAAGTAGCAGTGGGACGGACCGCGAAGGTGAGTGCGATGGAGTTCGTGCTGCGTGTACTGGTTTTTGTTCTGGTTGTTGTTCTCATTGGGGTCGGAAAAAGTTGATGACGGATTAGACACTTCGGTCGCGTCACCAGGCCATCGCATTCCGCAGCAGAAATCCGCATCTGTAACACCCAATAGCCCTTACCCACGTTCCATTCCACTTTTTTTCAAAATAAAAAAGAATCACCTGACCACTACCCATTTTCCACGTGTGTCAATATATTATATAATATACTGTGCATACACACTTGTGTACACATTAATTCTTACACATTTAATAATAAATATCTAATATTGTGTTCTTCATAAATTAATTAAATGAAGCAATTTAGGGTTTCAAATTTATTAACTTAAGGTGATACAAAAAGAAATTCATTCAAATTTATTTACTTTGTGTTAGTGTGGATTAATAGTGCATAAGAATATCTATATGCAGGGTCCTCGATTGAAACATCTGTACTATTAGTTCTAATAAAAATGATCTATAGAAATAATATTTGACAATAATTGTTGTTTAATACTTGTATTGGATACTGATATCCATATTTTGATGAAAAAAATTGATGTTTAAAGAAAACCCAGTATCCCTTGTGCTATATATGAGGTACATTCATATGTATTTTCAATCTCAGTTCAAACACGTGCGAAGCATTGACTCGATGATGAGGGAAAAGGATCTCGCGAATTTTTATATTAAATTTTTTAAGAATTTAAGTTTGATTTGTTCCATATAAAGTTGGATAGAGAGAAATACATTCTAGATAGATTTATTCTAGAGATTTATTTGAATTACTCAATTAGATATAGTTTTTGTTGAGCTTTTTCCTAGAGTGAAATTGAATTGTCTATAGTCGCTTTTTAAAGCTCAAGAACTAACATTAACGTGTAATGAACTCTACATTATGCAATTTTCCTACCAACTAAATCCAATTCTGCATTCCGCCTCTTTCTTATTATTCTCTAGTCTCCTTTTTCCTTATTTAGATCTCTTTCCTGTTTTAGCTTCACACATAAAAATTAATATACAGCCCAAGAGATTTAATTCCTTGAAGATAATCTGTAATCTTGCTGTTGCATTTTTATCTTCAAGAAAATTAATTAATGGCAATTATTTATGAAGTATAAAATGCTTAATTTAATATAAGCCTCGGAAAATTTTAATTGTTGAGGCTCTTTAAGGTAAAAAGGTTTATTTTTTTATTTTAGTTTAGTGCAGTGCTTTTTGAGTTAATCGAGCATATACTTTGTTAGCGTCTCTTAGCCTTCCTTTCTTCTTTTCTCTTGTTTCTCTTTTATCCTTTAATTTTCCTCATCTCTAACCTTTCTCAATCCCTTAATGAAAAAAGTTGCACTACTTTTAGCTGAACTCACTTATCTATTCTGTTAAATTAAGAAAAACTGTGTCTTTATCATAAAGATGAACGCGATATCCTCCTCACTCGATATTCTTTTCTCGTCCGTGGTCCTTTGATGAGACGAGCACTCCTACCCTGGGAAAGTTTCACTATAAGAATACTAGAAAAAAAGAAAAAAAAAAAAAACAGGTGTCGAAAGTGGAGCAACCGTGCATTTGATTAAGATTCGTAAATCGAGTGAGGTTCCACAATGCGCCTGGTTCTGATTGGATTTTAATGTAGATGAGACAACTCCCTTTAGAGCCTGTAATATCCGATGGGGAAAATCAGAAAATGTAATTTTACATGTATTTTTAGAACAGTAGTCAGTAGTAAATTAGATTTAATGTTAAGATAATGCAATTTACCTCTATAAATCGAACTACATATACAATTATAATTAAAGTGAGAATAGTAAATTTATAGACTTATAGAAGATTTTTATGGAGGTGGAAATTAAAAGGTCAGCACGGATGTGTAATAATTCAAGGATTGGAGGAACGTGTGAAAATTGTTCTATTTTGATCAGGAATAGTCATGAGATAAAGAAAACAATTTAAAAAAGTATTTCAGTGTGAAATTCACTTCTGTGAATTCGTTATTGGGAAATGGATCAAATTCCAGCCTGAATAGTTTGAATATAACGATATTCAGAATACAAATAGATATCAAAGCATTTTTTGTTAGAAACTATACTTTTATGAAGAATTTTCTTAATAATTAAATTCCCTTATAATCCTTGTTAAATCATACATACTTTCAGTTTAAATCCATAATTGCATTTTTCAAATTTTTCGTAGCGTATTAGCAGCAGAGCGTTTACAAAAAAAAATAAATCAATACCAATTTTTCAATAAAAAAATAAAGGGAAAGGGAAGGGTAAGAGTGCTCCAACGAGAAAAATTAAAGCTGGTTTGTGGCGACTATAAAATTACTGGTATAGACTTTCTACATTAGCTGCAAGCTGTTAGCAGGCTTTTTGCTGCAGCGTTACCCTTTTTTAATATCTCGATAAGCTTTCTTCAGCAAAGCTTAAAACAAGCGACTTGAGACACGGCGAAATAAATAGGGTAGACATTTTTAATTAAGTGTTAATATAATGAAAAACTATTCATATATTATTATTAAGAGATGATCTTTATTATGTTTTTATTTTTCAACCCTTCAATTTCACCTTAATTAGTAAAATAATTGAAATTCTATTTAATTAAACGAACCCAGTGAGTTTAAAGGGAGTAGGATCTCTCCATTACTTGAATAGAAGAGTTTTAGAGTAGATAATAGTGAAAACGTCAGTTTCTAAGTAGAATGAGTGATTTACATGAATAAGCTCTTTAGAAATATTAAGATTATTTGATAAATTATTACAGAATAGAAATGTTTGAGATTTTCCAGGATTTGTCATAATCAAGAATCTATTCAGCTAAGAAATCGTTTTTCTGTCACTCAGAATCAGTTATGCAGACAATGCACACACTTGTGTCAGAAGCTCCGGTGCAGTG
This sequence comes from Synergus gifuensis, assembly GCA_904066015.1. Classification (NCBI taxonomy): domain Eukaryota; kingdom Metazoa; phylum Arthropoda; class Insecta; order Hymenoptera; family Cynipidae; genus Synergus; species Synergus gifuensis. Next base: position 1,034,796 of record CAJFCO010000373.1, read on the forward strand.
ATTGCTGTTGCATTATAGTCAGACGCATTAAGTACAGAGTAATGCCACAACGAGGTCAAACTGAGCAAACTTGCATTCCGGACTGTAAGCGGTTATTGCGGGTATATTTTATTTCTTTACAAACGTATTATTATTCTTTCACCCTAAAAAGACCACTGATACTTAAAAATTCATTATCATTCTATAGTATCAAGACAGTGAATTATATTTATTCAGAACCGTTTTTCTGATATTTCGCTGGCCCAATTGATAGCATTGCTCTTTTCTGCTTTCATATGCTAGGTTGGATTATGAACTTCTTTGTATCCCGTTTAATACATTCTCTCAATTGCAATCCAAACCCTTCAAAGATGTATTCAATTCTATAATCTAGAATATATACTGAGCTGAATTGCTTTTAATCCAATAACATGACGAATTCCCAAATCGGATTGATATGCATGATCGGTTTCTGTGTTTGCAACATTTGGAATTTCGTATAATCCGTAGGGGAATTTGAATTCGAATGTGGAGCACATCCGATTTCGCCGTGTCACAGTTCGCTTAAGTATTCTCCGAGTATGAGTCTATCCAGTTTATCAGGCTCATTGTGTGAAATACCCTTTCGACGAGGGTTGAACAGTGAACTGTGGTTATGTTGTGCTGTGTGGTGGTAGTGGTGCTGGTGATGTTTGAGGTGCTCAGGGTTGTCGGGTTCATTGGGTTCGAGGTCGGGGATGTAGTCGTCTTGGCGGGTGTGGGGTGGGGGCCTCAGTGTACCTTGGACCGGGGGCAGAAGCCGTTTGTCGTACCGCGTCGACAGCAGCAGGTTGTCCAAGATCTCCTTGTCCGACTTTCCCTCCTCGAAGCTGTAACATATCCAAGAATAACGAACGTACGATCTTCGCCGGTCATCGAGGGCCTTCCGCGTTATTAGGCCAGGACCTCGAAGCCAGCGATCTTCATCTCGCCATGTTCCCACTCTGATAAACAACCACATACCACTGTTTGTCACATATTAAAAAAAAAATATTTACCAGCTTATCCCAAGAAAAAAAGGGCTTATTAGAAATTTTAATTAAATCCGTCAGAGAGGATCATGAACTCCTCTTTTTGAACTTTGTAAACCCACAAGCGAATAAAAAATCTCCATTTTTCATATTATATTATATTTAGTTTTTGCAACTCGAGTGTTGATAACACTTCCTTCTTTTCAGAAAGAAGAAACTAATTTGCATTATTGTATTTTTACTTTAGAAGTTTTCAAGAGATTTCCTGCAACAAGTAAATATTTGATTTTTATGGCTCTCAAAGTTAATAATCATAATTATTATAATAATACTTGAGTATAGAAATTTGCATATTCCGTCTATTCCCCGAAGTAAAATAAAAAATTTACCTTGAACTTAACGGTGTAAATGTCCTGGGTCTCTTAAGTAAGTTCATGTTGTAAAGTCATTTAAAAAAAATGTAAATATTTAAGAGAATTATACAGTCTTTGAAAAAAATAATAATAGTAAGTCATAAATAATATTTTTTGATAAAACTAGGCCGTTTATTTATTTTATTTACAAATTGCAGATTTGTGTTTATATCTTTAGAAATTCCAAAAACGAGGCTTCATGATCCACCTTTAGAATTGATAACTTTTAATAAGCACCAAAATAATTCTTTACTCATTTCTTTTTTCCCTTTCTTTGCAGAATTTTCCTATGTGCGCACTAATCGTTTTATTAAAATTTTAAATTGCATTACAATTTGAAAATTAGTTCATGGATATTGATTTAGAAGACCTATGTCTATGCGCCTAAAAAGCCTACGAAACAATGAGACTATTGTTTTGCTCTCTAGTTTGAGGCACAGCTTTAGTCTTGACTTTATTGTTATGTTCATAGTTTTTTTTTCTACGACAAAAGGCAACTAATGAGAGGGCGTAGCGAGTAAAGTAAATCTAAAAAAAGTAAGAAGCTGAGGGTTAAAAGTATGTGGAAGAAACCCTGTTAATTGGCAATTACCATTACCATTTGAACCATAAATCTATTATTTCATTATAAACAAATAAGTTCTTATTATTATTTATATAAATTGTATTTCCAATTTACTTAAAGATTGCTTAAATCTACCAAACATCCAATTTAATCTTCTCTTAATTTTGAATTTCCATTTTGAATTATGTAACATCGTAAAATTTCACTCGCTACGACCCTATTCACCTAGACTATCAATCACGATGAATACACGAGTCGAGTCACCTTGTATCGATTTCATGACCGATGAACTGCTGAATTTCGCGAACAACGCCTTCCTAACAAAGCATTATTTCACCAAATGCAAAATCTAATGGCAATGCTTTTATAGACGATGAAAAATTACCGAATAAAATTCGATGAAAGATACACTCTTGAATGGTTAACTCGACCCATGCATAAATCGCTTTTAGAAATATATGTTTCTCATTTTTCAATCACCATTTTCATCCAAGTACATTTCCATAAATTTTACCAATTTTTCATGGGTCATAAATTTTTTTGAAGATAAGAATTATAAGAAGTCGAACTAATATCGTCAGATACTGAGTAAAGTTTCGGAGGATTTTTCTTAAGACAAAAAAGAGGAGAGAAAGAGAAACTGTTGCATTGTTATTCAAAAGTTGGGTATTTCAAGTTGGCGAAGAATCGGACGATTATTATTGTATACGTACATGTCTTCAGCACTGACGAGGCTTGCAAGGGTGAGGGCGAGGGTAAGAATGCAGAAGGTGGTGAAGACAAGAGAACTTGCAAGGGAGGCGAGAGACAGCGAGAGGATTGGTGCGAGGCGGCCGCCACCACCCGCACGCCGCCCTAGCGCCACCCAACCCATTCTATGTCATCTGAAACAGAAAGCAACGTGTCTCCATTAATCCTCTTAACATCCACTTCCATGTCTCTACAACCTGCTCCCAGAACTAAAAGTAATGAGCAAAGCGGAAACGCGCCACAAGCTTTCTCAAATGCGCGCAAATATAAGGAAGTTTAAATTATTTTTACCCTAGAATGTATTCTCAAAACGGTCACGAGATATTCTATTCTATTCTATTCATTCAGAAGATTTTAAGGGATTTCAAGCGAATTCAAAGGACTTCAAGAGATTTTAAGGAAAGCGAAGTAAATTCAAAGATTCTAAGCATCTTAACATTTATACAATATATAAAAGACTTTAGGTGATTTAAATAGAATACGAAGTATTTTGAGGACTGAATAATAATATAGCAAATAATAGCGTACCTAAACTTTCAGATTAATGAAGAGAACATTTACGGAAATAATTATCGATTATTATTATTATTATGACCAGTGATTCTCTTATCTATAGTGGAGTAGAACTGCATGAATGCTATTATTTCGCACAGAACGAGACTTTGAAATTCAACTATAATATGTAGTAAGATATTCAGATATCAGATTCAATATCTTGATAATTACGTAATGAAGGATCACAAGAGCGGAAATTACTCAAGAGGGAATTAACCTTACCAAAATACTCAAAGTACTCTAAATTGATAATTAATCTTATCTACTTATATCAAACGAATTCATTCAGGGCCGTGCGCAGGAATTCATGTTGGGGGGAGGGTGTAGAAATATTTTTAAGATTAATTAATATATTACAATAAAAAAATTTCTTTTAAACGATAGTCTTTGATGTAACATAAAATCTTATATTTTTTTATTTTAATTTGTCTAAAACTCCCCCCTTGCTCAAGGCCCTGTCAACACCCCCTTACGTGGCGAAAAGGAGGTGTTGAGAATTTGTTAAATTCCCCCCCCCCATATACGGTCAACAAATTCCTACACCCCCTTTACGTGACAGTAATATACGGCTAACAAATTCCTACACCCAGGGCCGTGCGCAGGAATTCATGTTGGGGGGTCGAAATATTTATGTGATTAATTTATATGTTACGATAAAAAAATTTCCTTCAAACGATCGTCTTTGGTGTAAAATAAACTCTTATTTTTTACTTTAATTTGTCTATGGAATGGGTTTAAACACCCCCCCCCCCCTTGCGCACGAATCTGAATTCATTGTTTCTTTCATGTCAGTTCAGTCACTTCAAAAAACTTTTCTACCCTCTGCGATCAATTCCGGTTAGTTCTTAACCTATTTTAAGTTTCCGGAGATCGCAAGACGCTTATTCTCCTAGTTCGGGGAAAAATAAAGAACCGGAAGTTTAAAGTTTGTGGTATAATCGCTTTCGGAGGCACCTTGACTTCTCAGCATTTTTCACTGGAGCTTCTTCCGGTTCAGGGAGTATCCAGAGGCATACTAACTTATCTGGGCGAGCGAAGTTACCATTAAGATTTCTCAAAGTTTACCTTGATGCCACGTCAGGGAACTTGCATACAAAACTATAATATTATCCTGAAGGCTTTCAAAGATATGCTGTAGACAGTAGTTTCTGTATTCAGACTTCCATTTTACTTATGCATCTCGCCAAATAATCTCACTACTGTTATTTCTGAGAACTTTTCCTATTTGAATAGCAAACTACCTCATTAATTAAAAATTAGTTGCTTAAAATAAAAAGTTGTAGCAAAAATGGACGTATCGCGTTAATTTTATCAATATTAAAATTTAGTCCATGATTTTTTCAGTTTTCTTTAATCATGCCAGTGAGTATGCATTACACAACCCTTTTTATTCACGTATGTTAGCTTATAATCCCTATTAACACGGTTATACAAACAAGTGGTCAAGAATAATACAAACTCACTTCGTGTCCTCAATTCCTACAAATAGGATGAAGGTAACAACGATGAAATAATAATTTGTTCTATTCAACCTCCCAACACCCATTTTGCATCCAAGTGCTCTTTGGCTTTAGTGTGGCTTCTAATCCAACGTATAACAACTCAACGATTGTCTAAATAAAATTAAGAAAATTTAAGTACCGTAAAATCGAAAGCTTCTTGCACTATTTTCTCAAGATTGAAAGGTTACTCTTAATTAGTTAGCTATAATATAATCTTAGGGAGCAGAGAGCTCAGAGGAAGACCTTCTTCTGTTAATGTGACACCAAACAGACGTTTAAGGTCGCTTGCTACTAAACGCATCTCGTTATTCTCCTATTTATTGTGTCTATTAGTTGCAAAATTCCCAAGTACGTCAAATTCTACTCTTAGATTTTATCTTAGAGATTTACAATTAATATTGTACTAGCAAAAATTTGCTTTAAAAAGATTCGCTTCTTGCGAATTTTATTATTTAAGTTTTCATCCCTCAATATTCATTGAGTTCTCTTCAAATCTTCTGAAGCTGCTTGTAATCTCCTAAAAACCTGAATATTCCGTTTAATCCTTGAAATAATATAAAATTCCATGAAATCTACTGGAAACTAGAAAGCATAAGATCTTGAGTTTTAGAGGAGAATTTTCTTGACGAGAAGAGCAAATTGAGCTTTCAAGAGGAGTATAAAGCAGCTTTTAAATTGCATTTAACGCTTCCTCAATCCTTGTTTTCTCATGATCGACCTCTTCAAGCCGCTTGAGACTATTCGCAGGAAAGCCGTGTTTGTAATTCCTCTTTCCTATAGAACAAAGTGCCACTAACTGATCCAGGACGTCTCGTGATTTTGCTTAAGCGTGACTGATACTGAAACTTTAGACTATGATACGTCCGCTTAGAGGCATCACAATTTTGAAAGCGGCAAAATAATAGTCGAAAAAAATGAATAATATAAAATTGTATTATATTTTTCCTGAAATATGTTTTTTTAATCCATTCCAATTTTGTAACTTTTTCTTCCAGATATAACAAATTAAATGGGGAGCAAAATAATTATACCATCTAGGGCGTTAAACAGTCTTAATCCGAGGATCTGTCAATGTAGATCAGACACGTCAACACATCGATTTGATTCCTCTGGGATTTGGGAATTGATCACTTAGGGCTTACGCCCAGCAATTGGATCACAAATCATTCTGATCAATGGAAATCAGATAATCTGATCAATGTATCACTATCAAATATACACCTATATAAATTATTCAGTATTTATTTTCAAAAATAAAATGGAAGAAAGGATGGGAGACAATTCTTTTAAGGATCTGTATTGCTGTAGAACCTGCACGCACACTTTATCATATAAATTATATCTGAAGGAAAGTTGAAAAAGAGTTTCTTACAAATTTTATATACATGGAATGCACGAATTTATTAGAAAAAGTTTTGAGCAGTTTACCAGTTTTTTCAGTAAATCTCTTGAATCTTATTCAGTTATTTGGAACAATCTAAAAAGTTATGTAATTATTTTCGTAAGAAACTTTACTCCTTTGAGAAAGTTTTTAAACAAAAGATAATGTTTTTCTTAATTGGGTTTCTCATTTTTACACACCCATAGCTTTACTAGGAGATTCTTGGAGTTCTCAAGAAATTTAAGAGATTTCTTGAAATCGATTTCAAAGTTTTCAAGAAATTTCATGGATTTCGAAGGTATTTCAACGGATTTAAAGAGTTCAATTTTATTCTCACCATTATTTATTCTCATATACTCTTACGAAAAAAATTGCGGTTGTAAACTTAACATTTTATTCTTAAAAAGTTGCGTGAGTTTCCTAGATCAACAATTTCCTAACTTTTGTGTTTGAGGAAAAATTTGATTCCCTTATCGCTAAGCCCAGACTTACATAAAAGTGAAATGAAAGTGACTCTATCACTTATGTGAAAAGTCCATATAGACTGCTGACACTGAACCTTGTCCCTAACCTAGCGCCATTCTGCGCCCTTACCCTCGCGTGATTCGTTTGCACTGTTTCCTGAGATCTGCAGTCGACACGTGGGCAAAAGCATGGAAGTGATTAATGACTCAACTTGCTGAACTTATTCGATAAGTCTGGTCAAGTTCTTGCAGTCATTATTATTCAAAACTTCAAACTCTAAACTCACTTTTTATTTATCATAATCTTATTTGAAAGTTGAGTCTGTGAATTTCATTTTATGGAAACTTTTAATTAATCATGCACTGAAGCTCTAGAAATTATCATAATTTATCATTTTCAACTTTTGCCATTTCTTAATCCATTTTCTTTTTTTTTAAAAAAAAACCCAAGGTTTATTTATAGACAAAAAAGAAAACGTCTTTTTTGTGGTTTAGAGAGAACTTTGGTGAAGATTTGACCGTGTGGTGTCGACAATCAATTATAGTCGATGCGAAGATATTTGTATTCATGGTCTGATGACTTTATAAAAATATATAGTACAAATATCGATTGTTCGTACAGAGTATGGGTCGTTTGCAGCTCAAACTCACGAGCATGGTATTGTCGCGTTTATGTGGAAACAACTTAGAATGGGACGGGCTAAGCCACGTGATACATTCTATAGTATATCCTGCCGCAACGCCCCGTATTGATCGAACGAACATCAGCTGTACGCTGTACAAATTGTAGCACTATGCTAGCATTCCTAGCCGCCTGACCGTCTGACTGAAACTGCCTTCATTTACTTGACACACTGGCGGCTGACCACTACTGCCGTTACTACTCGCTGAGCATATTACTACTCCCTTAGTATAGACACAATCACCATTAATCCTTAAACATTTACCACTAGAAGTTGAAAAAACCTAATTATATCCTTGGAATAATAAATAGAACTTAATAACAATACAATCATGAACAAGCATCGCATGTTTCCTAAGGATCGATGCTTATTTGCAGCATACTTACAATACACGACAATATCTTTTATTACACAATATTAAAATTGAGAAATTGTATTTGTAGACTTCACCCTGAAAGTTCAGATTCATTGATATCTTATCAAAACTAGGAAAATAATGCGCACTTTTAATTTAGAAAATTTAATATGCCTACTATCTGAATAATGAAGGATTTAAAAGTCGATCTACTCTTTGAAGAAGCAGAAAATAAATGTTTTGAATGTTTGAATAATACAACAGTCGCGAGCTTTTTGCGAAATACAGATTAATGAAGTCTGTTTATTCAAAAGCGACGCAAGCGAGCTTTTCAATGTCGATTTCCACCCTACCACCTTTTTCACTGACAAAGAAAATGCAGTGCTCCCTTTTTCATTGCACTTGTGCCACGCCCGCGTTGCGAAGCTTCAGTGCAACTTTGACAACAATAATATATCGTTGTTTTAGTCGTACTTTTAGAGAGACAAATGCGGCAAACGCTGGTGTCTGCTTTACCTCATTTCAGCTTCGCAACACCTTTTGTTCTTTTAAATGATAAAAACTCAAGCGCACAAAGGCGATTATCACATATACGAACTACAAGACATAGCATAATTTTATTAAGCATAATTTATTATTTAAATGACGAGCAACATATTTAAATAAAATCTATTCCTTATGAAGGCTTTTAAAAAATGGTTTGACTTTGGAAAATTTGAAATTAAAAGAAGGAAAAAACTTTAAAAGGAGGACACGCGTTCTGATAACTTTTCCGTTCGAGTGATCCTTTCAAGTCGAATGACACTCAACTGAATGGAGCTTTACAAAACTTTCTCAAAGGATCTGCTTGGATCGACTGGAAAAGATCTTTTGAAAAACATTTTTCTTTTGTGTTGATATATGCAAGCAAAAATATGTCATATATACAGATTTCACTTTCAAATCTTAAGACGAACTCACTTCAAATTCACAAATTATTCAAATTCAAGTTATTTTAAACTTCAAATGAATAATTAATAGTTAAGTCTGAGTATAATCTGTACTTTTATACTTAAAAACCTGTAACTATAGCTTTCGTATAAATTTACACAGTTAAATCATCTCTAAAAATTAACTCTGCTTTATTCTGCATTGCCTACATTGTCGAGATTTTAAAATTGGGCTTTGCTCACTTGTAATTCAAGCAAATCAACTTTCTACCTATAAAATATTCTAAAATTCGAATGCATGTGACGTTTTCTAGCCCGATATTTCCTCTGCGTTGAATATCAAGTGACCTAATCTGCTATTGATAGTATCGATAAAATGGGCAAAGTAAATGTCGAGGTTCTATGAAACGTGTCCTGCATCCTGCATTCCCAAAGTAACTTCTTTCCAGCATTTGGAGACAAGTTCGTCCTTTCCCAGAAAAAACGAGACGAATCTCAAATATTTTAATTTTCTGTTTCTTCTTCACTGGTGCCCTTTTCATCTAATTTCTATTGCCCTGGAAACGAACTCATTTAGCTGCACAAAGCTTTCGCTCAAAGCATCCGGACACGTTCACTTTCAAGGAACAGATGCTCGTTTTTTTCATTCCAGTTGCATAAACCAGAGTGCAAAGCACAAGAACCTTGACAGTTTACATTGCAATTATTCCTCTACTTTTTGTGTCGTTATTTCCTGGGCGCACTGCTGGACTTCTTTGAGACCACAGCTAAAAGCTGTTTTATGACCAAAAGGGAGAATAATAAGGAATTTTTCATATCAACGAAACAAATGCTGTGTCGTAACCTACATTTTAACTCTCAAATTAAGATAATATTTATTTTTCGAGAGTCGACATTTTTAAATGAAGTCGCTTGAGCGTTAAAAGAGACTGAAATCAAAACTGAATGCAAGTTGATGAATAAGTTGCAAAGGTTACGAGCTGGAAATATTTAAAGTAACGTCACTGAAATGAAATTTTTCACATTTTTTATATAATCGAAAAAGGAATACTCCGAAGTCAAATAAACTCGGTTTAGTACCAACCGGCTTATCAATTTCATAGAAATTCAAGAAAAATCAACAATGCTTCTTTATGATGAGAGCTAACTCATGTCAGACATGAAGGAGAAGCTTTTCTAGGACGAAAGAACGATTGTGGTGGCCATCGATTCTTGTTCACCACCACGTGTTCGTTCGATGAAGGACACGGATTTATGGGGCGCTAAAATGGGACTAGTCGAGGCTTCACACAGTGCCAACCAGTTCTTTTCCCTCCAGAATAATTATTTCAACCAATGCCTTCAATCGATTTATGTTTAGACAAAAAGAAACATCAAATAGAAAAATTCCTACAGGAATTTTTCTATATGTACTATATATAATATATATTATATATATATATATTCTGTATATACTATAGTATCCATTTTTCATAGAATAGAATACTATGGATAAATTGATGTTAACCTAGTTCGGAACTGGCAAGAGAAGGGTCAAAATATAAATATAAGTTGAGTGAATACGTAGAAAGGGAAAAGGGAAACCTACTATGGCTTTTTCATTCTTCGAATAAATATAACCTTCCATTTTCGATCAATATAGGTATATATAT